>RZOE01000023.1:0-525000 GCA_003992445.1 Leishmania aethiopica | reverse complement strand
GACTAGCGCGTGCGCGCTGTCCGGCCATGGCGGCTAACGGCTGCTTCATTGCGGCCCTGATAGCCCGCACGCATGACCGACTGCCCTTGTGCAGCTACACGGATGACAACTACAGCAACGCGAATGTGATTCGGCAGCAGGAGCAGCGCATTGTAGAACGGATGGAGTCACCGGCGGGTGGCACAGACCGGGCGGCGGCGAAGGGGAGCTACTACGAGAGTTTCGACCACAAAGACAACGTCTACTTTGCCTTTCAAGACGCGGCGACGGACTTGACGCTGGTTGTGGCGGTGAACAAGCTGCTGCTGCGCAACTCGGGCGACATCAACGGCATGAACAAGCTAGCCTGTGGGCTGCTCGACCTCATTTTCTCGGAGTTCATTCAGATGTACACGCCGGCGGAGATCGGCGCTCCCAACGTGAGGGCGTACCAGTTTATTAAGTTTGACGCGACACTGCGAAAGTGCGTGACGCGCATCATGCAGCAAGACCGTACCACCGGGGACAGAATTGTGATCGGCTCCGGGACAAGCGGTGGTAGTAGTGGGTCTGGAGCTGGCGCCGGCCCAAGTGGTGGCGGTGTCGGGGCGACGGGCATGATACGTCGCCAGGTCAACCCACAGTACGATGCGCTGCGACAGGAGATCACGGATGTGCACATGGTTATGCGCAAGAACCTGGAAGACCTCATGACGCGCGGCGAGGGGCTCGACACCATGACGAACTACTCCGCCGAGCTCGTGGATCAGAGCTCTCGCTATTACAAGAAGACGGTGCAGATGAACCGCATGCGCCTCCTCAAGACGTACGGCCCACCGGCAGCGATCGGGCTTTTCCTCATTGTTTTCTTCTACTTGTACTTCTTCTGAACTCGCGCGAGAGTAGGGCTAACGTGAGTGAAAGGCAAGCGACGTGGGTGTTCGGGGTGTAGTGTCGACTGTGATGCCATGCGTGGTGACCATGCCGCCTCTGGCAAGGCGGTGTGAGGGTGCAGCGGTGGCAGTCGAAGAAGCTCTGGGCTTATAGCTCTCCTCCCCTCTCTGGTGTGCGCACGCGTACGTGCGCGGCTCCGTTCGCTTTTCTCTAGACGCAGATCGACACCCATCCGTGTCTGTGCGTCTTCGACGCCAAGCGGCGTTTGCGGGGAAAGGAGCGGAGGGGTGCAGAACTGTAGAGATGGGCGGCATTGCCCTCCTCCACCTCCGCTGTCCGGTCGTCCTCGACTGTTCCTCGCGAGCGGCTCATACACGACAGCATCGTTGGCCGGCATTTGATCGACGCACCCGCCAACAGGACGCAAGAAAACCGAAGGATAGAAGTGGAACGAAAAGCGCTCCTCCTGGCGATTGCGGCGCGTACCGGTGCACAGGAAGCATTGCGCTCGCATCCTGTCTTCTCCTTTTCTGCCTTGCTTGTTGCGACACCTAGGAATGTGCGCGGGCGTGTAGACCTTCACATCATTGCGAAGCGATCAGAGGTAAAGAGAAGAGGGGACAGGGGAGCGAGACGAACGCCTGTGTGCTTCTCGGCCTCTGCCCACCGCCGCAGCTCCCATCTGCCGTCTCCTGTCTCTCTCTCTCTCTCCACCTCTGCGTGCATGCACAGCGCACGGCGAGAAGCGGTGGCGGTGCATCTTGTGTTGCCCCTCGCCCATCATCCTTCACTCTTTCCTTCCATCTCGCCATCTCTGCGTCGCTTATGCCTTGTGTGTTTGTGTGTCTCATTCACGGACGGACGGCTGACACGTGTGCGCACAACCACTCACGCCCAACCCTCGCCCCAACACACTGTGCACACCCGCACAGAAGCCTATACCCCCCCCCCCCTGTCGTTTCGTTTCCTGTCAAACTGAATCGTGGACCTTTAGGACGCACTCGCCACACCCACATCCGCACGCACGCACGCACGCACGTCAACACACCTCCCTCCGCACACTCCCCCTCCCTCCTCCCAACGAAGCAACGTCCAGAGTTGGCAAGGAAGTTTGTGTGCGCCAGACGTCTGGTTATTATTTGGTTTCATCTCTCTCTCTCTCTGTTGGACTTGCTGCTGCTCTTCCGTTGTCCCTCATCCACTGCACCCACCGCCCATCAACACCGCCGCCTCCTTGTGCCTTCTTTTTTCCTCTCTTCCCACCCTATTGTACAGTGTCCTCTGCCGATATGACCAGTGATATCGGTCTGCCGCGTCCCCAGGCGCGTGAGGAGCGCCTTATGCACCCGGTGGAGTTCATTCAGCGCAGTGCGCCACGCCAGGAGGAGGCACTGCGCATGCACAACATCCGCACTACGCACGGCCTGGGCGCCGCGACGGAGGTAGCGCTGACGGAGGTGACCCTGCTCGGCAGCCGTCGCCTCGGCGCCATACCTACAAGCAACGCCCTCTACAACGCGTACCGCGGCAACTTCACGGAGCTGGCCCCCTGCGACCTCTACGGCCTGCCGGAGAACGACCCGAACGTGCAGCCGACGCCTCGCGCGCTTGTGGAGAAGCAGTTTCACGGCCATGAGCTGACGATGAAGACACTCGGCCTGTAAGGCTGGGGACGGATCGGGTGTTTCCAGCCCGTGTTCCCAGAGATGCACGTCCACGCACCCATGCACGAAATAGAGAAGGAGCCCCAGAGGGGCTGAAGAGCGCGCCCGTTGACACGCAAACGCAAAGAAGCGAAAACATGCCGTGTACAGGTGCGCTCCCGTTCTCGTCTCCCCTCATCCGTGCCGGGGTCCCCCTCCCCTTTTCACGCCGTGGCTGTGCACGCACATGCTCGATCGATGTGGGAGTAGGGCGATGGTGCGTGGGGGGGGGGGCTGGATGCGACGGGCTTTGCGAGCGCGTTGACCATGCGCACCTGATGGCCGGCATTCGCATGCGTGAGTCACGTAGGCATTCCCAGAGGGAGGTTGGCGTCGATGGTGTCGTTGGCGGTTGCGTCTCGTTATTTTTGTGCGTTTCTGCCGGCGCTGCTCCCTCTCCGTATACGTGCGCTTGCTCAGGCCCGTCTAACTCGATCGCTGTGCCCGCGTGCGTCTGCGTGGAGCATGTGATTTGTGGTGGCGGTCGCCCACGATGTGGTGGTGGTTGCCTGCGCAAGGCTTTGCGCGTGCCTGTGTTGTCTCTCGTTTTCCTGTCAGTTCTTTCCCGCCGTCCCTCCGCCCTTCTCTCGCCCCCTTCCCTTTTTTTGTTGTTGTGACTGACGTACTGCCCTCCGACCCACCGACCCCCTTTAACAGGCTCGTCACCTCTCCGTCTCTCTTTGGGAGGGAGGGGGGCGGTGGCGCCACTGGGCAATGAGAGAATGGGAAAGTGCCCGCAAAAACAAAATATGCTTGGTCTAACGGCGGTGATGGAGGCAGGAGAGTTACACGGGAAGGGTTGCTGCTGTGCGCTGTGTTCGGGGCTCAAAGGGGGGCGGGAAAGGCACATGGCCAACAGCTTCACTGCAATCCCTTTGGTGGCCGCATTCGCCAGCTCACCCTCTGCGAGCCTTGTGTCGCACAGCGCAGCCGAGTAACCACTGCGGCATCGCGCATTCGGCCCACTTCTGCAAAGGATTGATGTCAACCCCCTCTTCCCCCCTGTTACGCACGCACCTCTCTGTTCATCTTCCTGCCCTCTAGACGTCTTCTTTTCGCTGCAACATCCTGCACCACTACCACCGCCACCACCACCGTCAGCAGCGCAGTCGGTAGGGTGGCTCGTGTGCACTTCCCACCGGTCTCATCCGTTCATCATCACCTCTCGCCGCTAACCAAGTGCGGTCGGCTAAAAGGCCCCGAGCAGGCGCTCGACACAGCGTCTCATCAATCTCCCGTTGCCCTCGGCCCATGCGTTCATTCATCTGCTGGAGCCCCTCTTTGCCGACCCCCCCCCCTCTCTCTCCCCCCTCCCCCCACCCCGCCCACTCTCACTCCCAGAGCATCGGTGCCGTGCACGCAGTGGGCAGCAGACGGCGACACACACACGCACACACGCACCGGCACGGGCACATGTTCTTCTGTCCGTTTTGTTCTACGCTGCTGCTCGTCGTGCCGCATGTGGAGGGCAACGCGCTCGTGTGTGCCACGTGCCGCTACGTCCACTCCGTCGCCAGCGCGAGCCCGCAAGTCCCCAGAAACGCGTTCGGCGAGCCAATCCTCACCATCCAGCACTCCTTCGTGGCGCACAACCGTCGACTCATGGACGCTGAGGAAGATCCGGCGATGGAGGCGGCAGCTTCGTCCAGCGCCGCGGCGTGCCACACAACCGCTGCGCTCGCTCCAGTAGTCAAGGCGGAGACCTCCGCGGAGGGAGGCCAGATCACGACGATCCCGTGCCAGAACGAAGACAACCCGTGCCAGAGCACCAAGGCCTACTTTATTCAGATCCAAATGCGTTCTGCCGACGAGCCGGCAACCGTGTTCTTCAAGTGCGTCGCGTGCGGCCATCAGTGGCGACAGGACTAAGCTCCTCACCAGGAAAAGGCCAAAGGAACGGAACTAAGGGTGAGCTCACTCAAACGAAAAACAACGGCGCACTCGCTTGGTATTCAGCACCTGCGCCCCGCGTGGGTGGGCGGGGGGGGGGGGTTGCTATGCATTGTCGACCACCACGGGGCGGCAAGGCAGCGTGTGCAGCGCTCCGGTAGCAGCGCAGGCTTGCGGTCAGAGTTGCTTTGCTCGTCGCTGTTACTGCGGCCCCTTGGCCTGTGTCGCAGAGGCAATGACAGCCCATGTCGACCGCACGCCAGCGCCACAACGAGATCAAGATGGATCGTCATCGTGTCGCTCTCAATTTTGTTCCCCCCCCCCCTTCCCCACCCTTTACGCCCGCTCCCTTCCCGAGGGTTGTGCTACCCATCTGGTGTCATCTCCGCCTCTTTCTCCATGCGAACCTGCTCCTGCAGGGCTCTGCCCTCTCTCTGCGGGGAAATTCCGCATCCGATCATCATCAGGAAACACGCACACTTTCACACGCACTAGCGTCGCTTGCTGCACACGTTCGCCGGCCCCCTTCTTCCCCCTCATCCTCCACCCCTGCTGCCTTGATACCTGGTCTCCCTCGCTCCGGATCACACACGCAGACACACACACACACACACATACACACATACACACGCACACACGTATATATATATATAGACGGCGTGTGACGTATGCCGGCTGTGCGCAGACTGTTGAGGCTCTTCGAGCTCGATGAGACAGACGGTAAGATAACCGCGCTTGACAGCTATGGCACCAACACGCACGTAGGCACCAGCTGCGGGCAGCTGATACGTCTCTCCATCTCATCCTTGCCGTCGACTCGATCTCGGACCGCGGCAAGCGTTTCAGTCGCACCGGAAGAGGCGACTACAATCGGCGCTACAGTTACTTCGGGGGAAGCTGGTGTTGCCGCCGCCGCTTCCGTCTCCACAGAGGAGCGTGCCGTCTTCACGACGGTTACGCGCCGGTGCGCCGTCTCCGCTTCCGGTGCCGCGGTTCAGCAGCTGCAGCACAGTCGCAGCCAGAATCTTCTTTTTGTCCTCTGTGGCGGTTGCCTGCAGCTCCTCCACGCAGACACGTACGCAGTGCTGAGCACCATCGCAACGGAGGTCTCCTCCTTTTCTGTTGCACCGCCACTGTCCGTGGTTGGCTCCGGCGCGAGTGGCGGCGTGGGCGGCGACAGCAGCGCGGTGCCAATGACCGGTGCTTTCCCTTCGACGCGTACCCGCGGGCGCACAAGCCGCTTGACGGTGGAAGACGACGACGGTGTCAACCAGCACAGCCGCACCACCTCGCACCTCCGCACGCCGAGCGAATGCAGCTACGGCAGCTCCTCCACGCGCACCCACCAGAGCACGTTGGTGACCACACCAGCCGCGAGCCCGCTGGACAGCACCTTTAGCAATGGTGGCAATCTTCAGCACCATGGGAACGCTCACCATCACAGCCGTGACGGCAGGGGCGGTGCCGCTCCCCTTTTCTGCTCGTCGTCTTCCTCCTCGGGGGGTAAGGTGCACGTGGTGTGCGTGGCAGAGAAGCAGAAGAAAGAGCTTGCTGTGTACGTGGTTGACCGCGTATCGACGTCGGCGTCTAGCGCGGTGAGCAGTGCGTGGCCATGCGCGAATGAGCCCACCGAAGATGGTGGTCTCGGCGGCAGTGCCGCCCTCAGCACCGCCACCGCCAGGTCTTCCCCACCGCCGCCGCGTGTGGTGCTGCGGCAGCGCTACGTGCTGCCGGAACGGGCGCAGTGCGTGCTCATGTGTAGCCCTGTCCCCGCGATGCGCCGCGGAGCTGCTCTCCCTTTCGCCGGGTCTGTCGGCGCTCTCACTAGCGACGGTGTGCCCCTGCTCGCCGGTAGTGTGGAGGCTGGACTGAGCGTGTGCGTCGGGATGCGTCGCGAAGTGAGCCTGCTGTCTCTCATCGGGGGCTCTACGTGGTGTGTACTTCGCCTCGACGGCACCCGCCCGCCTCTGCTCTCCGTCGGGAGCGACCACAACACCTTTCTGGTTCGGACGCAGGCCCCGAACACCGTCATGGAGGTTGGCGTGCCGCCAGCTGCGGCGATGGCGGGGTGCGTGCAGGACGGCAATGCAGGTTGGAAGGCAAGCACCGTTGCCGCAGCGGGAGCGAACCCCATCTTGCTGCGCGCCGGCACCGCAAGGGGCGCCGCGATCGCCTCCGCGACGACCTCTGTGGCTGCCGAGGCGCTGCCTTGCGCAGCAAAGACGACGATCTCGTCATGGGCGACGTCTTCCAGGCAGACCCCGTCGTTGAGTTCGTGTTGGCTCGCTTTCCTCACATCTTTCTCTTTACGGCGCACCACTGCGACGTCGTCTCCCTCCTCGAATACGGCGCAGGCGTTGGCGCCACCTCGAGGAGCCAGCGCGTCCCGCTGCCAGGCATTCGCTACGGCGCGCTGCGCGGACAGGGCACATCTGTTTGTGTGGCGAGCGACCGGACGGTGTGGATGCTGCAGCTGAACCCGCTGCGCGTGCAGCTAGCCGAGATGGTGGCAGGCGGTAACAGCGAAGCCGCATTCCAGCTCTTGGCGTTCCATCGTCGGCGCGCTGCGGCGGTGGCGCGCAACGGCGCCGCTGCCGCCGCCGCAGACGACGCACTGCGCGCCGTCGAGTCTGACCTGCACTGCATGGCCGGCTTTGCCGCACTTCACCGCGGAGAAGTTGCCGAGGCCATTCGCTACCTGCGCGACCACGTGGACCCGCGGGAGGTGCTTCTGGCGCTCCCGGACTGCATTCCTCCGACAAGAGCGACACCAGCGGCTCACGACTTGGGCTCCGGGGCCCCAGTCCGACAGGCGGGTGTCGACGTGTACGTGCTGGACCACGTTGTCACGATTTCTTCCGAGGACGTGTACGATGCGCTCTTGCGGCAAAGCGCCGTGTCGGCCGGCGCCGAGGCCGCTGCAGCGCAAGACACAACCGGCACACCCCCTTCCTCGTACTGGGACAGCTGGCGCGGGCCGTGCGTCTACAACAGCTTCGGCAGCGATGTTGCGGAAGCGTGGCGCGTGGCCTTTACTGCAGGGTCGTCGTCTTCGACATCGACGGGCACTGCTGAGGACTTCGTGACAAGCCGCTTCGACCTCCTCAAGGCGGAGGTCCGTGCGTGGTTCGCCGAGGAGCTTCTAGAACCCGTAAGCGATGCCGGTGCCATCCCTAGTGCAGCCGCATCACCGACAGCGGCCACTCGCAACTCCATTGATCGCGAGAGCATGGAGTGCAGTGGCGCATCGTTGCCCATTGCTACCGCGACAACTTCGCTGCTGCCGCCGCCGACGCTGCTAGTGGCTCACCGTCGCGCGATGGAGTACGCCTCCCTTGTGTTGGCGTGGGAAGCGAGGGACTACCGCATGGCATATCAGGTCGTCGCCTCGGTCAGCCAAGCCTTGCGTGTGGAGGATTGTGCTGACATGCTGCGACACCTTCGCGAGTACCGCTTGCTTGCTGTCCTGCAGTTTAGGACGGGCCAGGGCGAGGCCTGCCGCGCGACGCTCAGGAACCTGGTGAGCGTGTCTGCCGTGCTGCAGCTACGCCACGGCCATGCGGCAGCTCAGACGACTCCCGTTGCATCGCAGCTGAGTCACTGGCGTCAGTGCATGGCGACGCTGTCGGCACAGCGCAGGAGCAACGGCGTTGCGGCACCGCAGCCCACGTGTGGCTGCGGACTGCTGATGCTGCCGTCTCTCGCGGCGGTGGCGCGCGTGGCTCACACCCTCTTCGACATCGAAGTCCCCTTCAATCTTGCGAGTGATGATTCAGCGAGAGAGGCACTGGTGCGCGGCGTTATCTCCTACTACGAAACGCACCACTCACGCGTTGCCCCGGCCAGTGCTGCTGCTGCAGAGCACGGCGAGGCCAGCTACTATGATCTTCGCTTTTCGGTGTGCGGTACACACTCGTCTGGTCTCTTGTCCTTTCCGCATACAGGGCCGCTGCTGTCGACGGTGGTCGATGCAGCCGCACCGGCGCCGGTGCCTCCACACGCCGCAGTGCAGAGCCAGAGTGAAGCGGCTACTGAACCCGGTTCTACCGCGGCCCATCGCACCGTTGTCCGCGCTGTGCCGTCGGCTCTCACGGCGTTCTTTTACCTGGTGGAGAAACTCGACGTCGCTGGCGTGAAGCAGCTTCTGAGCCGCCAGCCGCGCTTAGCGCAGCTGAGGGATGAGGAGGGTGGCACCGCCTTGCACGTTGCCATGTCGCAGCTTGACCTTGTCGGCCCAGCTAGCACGTGTGATGCTCACCCCCCTGACTCACCGGCGCCGGCGATGCCGTTGCTGCAGCTCCTCTGCTCCTTGAACGGGCTGCTCGTGCACTTTGGTTGCCCTGTTGGCTTGCTCAATCGCTATGGATGGAGCTGTCTGGACGTGGCCGCGGTCGCGTGCGCCGGCAATACGACGGCGTTCGACATTGTAACCGCAGCGCTGCTGGCCGCCGTCGAGGTGCGTGCGGTAGCCTGACACCAACTGCGCCGCATGTGATTTGTCCACGTGCGTACGGGCGTCCGTGTGTGCGCTTGGTGCGGCCCATCCGCCCCCGCAACGCTCGTGCTCTCTCGACGCGGCTGCGAAGCGCAACGAAAGGCCCCCTGTTTCTCTCTCTCTCTCGCTTCCCGACTCTCTGGCGCGATCCATGTGCTCTTGCGTCGGCGGGCGTGGGGTGGCAGCGAATGCTGCGGCGGCCGCTCTCCGTATCTCCCCCTCGCGCCCATCATGTTGCCCGTCTATATTTTGTTTTTCTCTTCGTCTCTCGCATGCGGATGCTCCCCGGCCCTGTCCAGGCGTCTCCTTTTTCGCCGTGCTCACTTCGTCCTTCCCTTCCTCTGTATCACTTCTCTTCCCCCTCACATAAAACTGCGAACGCACGCGTGCACGTACGGCCATCGCACAGCTCCACGAGCTGTGTCTCCGCCCTCGATCCGCAGCCGCTGCGTCTCGACCCCCGCCTCGTCCCCTCTGTGTGCTCTTCACATTTGCACCAAGGCCTCCCTTCTCTCTCCACCCCCTCCCTCCCTCCCTCCCTCCCTCTCTCTTGGCATTGCCAACCGTCTGGCTGTGCGTCCTGCGCGACCCACACAGCGAGCCACGTAAGCGCATACACGCTTTTGCAAGCAGAAGAAACCAGCGAAAAAGGAAAATCGAAGAGAGGTATACCGCGTTACAGTCCGCCCACTCGCACGTCCCTCCCCAGCACATCAACCCTTGCATCTGCGCTCCAGATATGCCGCCGAAGAACCAGCGTGACGCACCCGCGGTGATCCCGGATGAAGATGACGAGGGTGACATGATGGAGATGGGCAACGTGTTGGACTTCCAGAAGTACCTCGACCCCGACTTCTCGAAGAATTTCATGGCAGGCCTGCCGGAGAAGATCCGTCAGCGGGCGCAGGTTCTCTCCGCCTACGACAAGGACCTCTCCGCGCAGCAGAAGGCGTACAAGGTGAAGGAGATGGACATCCTGCGCCGCTACGACGCCCTCTTCGAGCCGCTGTTGCAGCGCCGCAAGGAAATCGTCACGGGGGCCGCGGTCTCCGATGAGGAGGTGAAGAAGGGCATGCCGGAGGAGCACGTCAATGTGATATCGGTGGAAGTGGACGAGGCGGACGAGGCCGCCAAGGCCGCCGACGCGTTCGGCCTGGAGGAGTTCTGGCTGCGCGTGCTGCGCCACCACACCGTGATCGACAGCACGATTGAGCCGCACGACGAGGACGTTCTGAAGCACCTCGTCGATATCCGGTCTTCTGTCGCGGAGGGGGAATACGGTAGCTTCCAGGTGATTTTCACCTTCTCACCGAACGACTTCTTCGAGGAGGAGACCATCACCGCCACGGTCAGCATCAAGGATGACAAGCCAGAGCTGACGGTGTCGCCCATCACGTGGAAGCCGGGCAAGAACGTCATGATGCACACCGTCACAAAGAAGCAGCGGGCGAAGCGCACGGGGCAGGTGCGCACCACCACGCGCGACGTGCCGCAGCTCTCGTTCTTTTGGCTGTTCAAGAAGAAGACCGAAGCCGTCGGCGATGACGACGCCGAGGAGGACGGCGAGGAGGACGACGAGGAGCAGCGCATAAGCATGTTCGAGGTGCTGCACACGTGCATCGTGCCGAATGCCGTGCGCTACTACACCGGCGAGGCCCCTAACGGCTTCAGCGACGTCGACGAGGAGGACGAAGAGGATGAAGAAGAGGAAGAAGAGGAAGAGGAGATCATCCCGCGCGGCCGCGGCGGCAACCGCGGCGGCAACCGTGGCGGCAACCGTGGCGGCGTCCGTGGTGGTCGCGGTGGCCGTGGCGTCTAAGCAGTTGTGACAAGATCAAACGAAAAAAGATGGGGGGAGAGAGGAGGCAGCTGTGTGTGGGCGAGCTCGAGGGAGCGATGCGCGCACCAATGCCGGTGCACATGTGTGCTGCACGGATGTCGGTGTGCGTTTAGTGTCGACCTCCCCCACCCTCGCCTCCCCTCTCATCCAGCATGCGTACGTGTGTATGCCCGTCTGCACCGCAGAGAAGGTTTGGGGGCCTGACCAGCTCACACAGGAGCAGCAGCAGCATGCGGCGGCATGATACAATGACGCGCATGCATGCAAGGAGGAGCAATGGGGAGGGGAGGGGGGAGGCCGCCTAATGCTGTGTTGTTAATCGAAGAGAGGGCGAGGGCGTGTGCGTCGGAAGGCGCGACACCTCTGTGTGCGCCGATCTGCGTCTCTCTTGCCCTCGCGCTCTCCCGCTCTCCTCCTCTCCTTCGGCGTCGCAGTGGGGCGTTTTGCCGCCTCCGGCCTGCCCTTTCCCATGTCCTCTGCCTGTTCTCTTGCCCTCCCCACACGCACACACGCTCGCGCGCCTGCATGACCCCTCTGCAAAGGGGAGGGGGCGAGTCTCCGTCGCCATCGTCGCCGTTCCATCGAGCTCGTTGTTGTGGTTGTTGTTGCTCGTGCCTCCCCGCTTGTTTCTCGGTCTCTTCCTCTCTGTTCCCTGTTCGCCTCTAACTTGACACCGTTAAAGCAGAAACAAGCGAAGATCCGCCCCAGCACAACCGACGCACAAAGAACACGTGCACCGAACTTGCAGAGGCAGCGTGAACCGCCGCGGGGGGCACACATGCGCGTGAAATTCTTCGTGTGTGCACGCGCGCGCCCGTTGCGTAATTGAAAAGGCAGGCAGGCGCTCGCTTTCGCACAGAAGCCGCGTCGTCGAGGCTGCCTTCCTCGACGACTTCGCCACCCTTCACTCTTCTTCTCGAAGTCTTTTCTGCATCTCTTGCCCCTTCCCTCTCCCCCGCCCCCTCTGCCACTCTCTCACGCCGTCGGCTGCACCACCGTCACCATGTCTTTTTTTTGTTTTTTTTTTTCTTTCGCTCTCGATGTGTTCGTCGTGTGGGGTTTTGCGTGTCTTTGTGCGGCCCAAGTGAGAGTACCGGGGTGTGACGGCGTAGCTGATACACGCTCCACAGAACAAGAGACGCAGCCATCTCGTGGCGCATCACCGCGGAGAAGCGAGCGTGCAGGCTCACGTCTCTCTTGCGTTTACGTTTCTGATAGCACCCACGCCGTCACAGCCGTGTGTTGCTCTATTCGTTTCACTGAGTACTCGGCCACCCGCCCGCTCGTTTCCCGAGCACACGCTCGCAAGCTTCAGCTGCGCTGGCATCACGCACACACACACACACACACACCACACACACAGGAAAAGGTGAATTGTAACTTTGGCGATGTCCTCTCCACCCCTGGCGTACCCCTCGAGCGGCGAGTTCAACGTGCTCGTGCAGCGCTTCAAGTTACTGAACCTCGTCCAACGGGTTGCCCACCGTGATGTGAGCGAGATGCTGGACACAGTCGGGCTGGAGGGGCTTTCGCGCAAAGGCATGCTGACGCGGTGGGCGTGGAGTGGACCGGAGGGCGACGACGGCGATGCCAGCATTGACCCGAAGGTACTCGGCCAAGAAGGCGCACCGAGGTACCGATTCGAGGAGAGCAGACCCCGTGCATCGCCCTCTACCCGCCGCGTCTCTTCGCCCGTCAGTGGACGTCCGATCTCCCCGCCTCGTATGCAGTTTGGTCGACCTGCCTCCGGCTTTGATGCCCGCATCGCAGCAGCGCGGTGGAACAGCGGCATCGAGGAGGACAGCCGCGCGGCCGACTCGATCCGCCGCTCGTACACGTCTACCCGGCAAAACGCTGCGGGAGAAGCCGACGCAGCCGCACGTTCGACGACGAAGCGACGCGGGTACGTTGTTCGGCGCACCCATCGCGTTCTGCACCGCAGCCGCTCTGAGCGCGAGACGTTCTTTTCTCGACTCGCGGAGCCACGCCAGAGACCCGGCGCGCTTGTGGAGGAGGTTCTGCTCTGCGACGAGGCGGTGCCGCCAGCACACGGCCGTCGCGGTGATGACGATGCCCGGTCGTGGCGCGACGCTGCCGATCGCAACGCATCTGAATTTGCAGAGCCCGATCGACGGGGCAGGTATGGCGGCGACACCTACGGAAGGCGTGATGGTGGCGTTTTCACGTCTGCTGCTCCTGCGACAATGCAGCGGCGCCCCTCCCTCGACGCATATGCCTACCACCACAAGGACTTGCGTGCGCACTACTGCGCACCGCTGCAACCCTCCGCCTCCCCCCGGCACTGGGCGGCAGCCGGCGCAAGCGACGCGCGCCCTGGGGAGAAGCCCGCCGGTGAGCTTGACGACTGCGAAGCTACCCTTCCCAGCCCTACTGATCGGCTGCACTCCCAGCGCGATGTGTCGACCGACGGCGACCCACACGAGGTCGCCTTTACTCCGCCGCCGCTGCGCTTTCGGTCGGCTGGCGCCTCGTCATCTTCGCTGGCGGACCCAGCGCGGATGCGCAGCATGAACTTCGCATCACTCGACGAGGGAGATGCCGCCGCTGCCTCGCCCACCGACGGCCGAAGGCACGAGGATCGGCCCACCGCGGAGGCGTTTGTGCGCAAATCGCCGTCGGCGCCTGCAGTGCTCATGTCAGATGACGGCGTCGTTAAGTCGCCCTTCACCGGCGACGACATCAAATCGTTTGCCGCCACGGCCCCTACAGTGGCGCTGCCCAGGAGCGGAGGCAGCGGCCGCACCGCTGCCTCCGCTCCTACTGTACCCCAGCTGCATCTCTCTCAACCCCGCGCCGGTGGCGGCGACGGCTTTCTGTTGGACGCCGGCCAGGGAAGCCGCAGCACGAGTGGGCGGGTAGTTTTCACGGACAGTGAAAGTCCGCGAGCTGCTGCAGGCAACAGTGGCAGCACGTCAACTTCGCAGATCCTCAAATCGCCACGCACCGCCCGCGGCCTGGCACCAAAGGCGAAGCCAAAGGGTGCCGTGGAGGGCGCGCGCGTGCCGCTCGAGGCGGTGCGACACGCTTCAGCGCTTCTGTCGCGCTCTGGCTCTTTCCATCCAAGTCCCACCATCGGCAGCCGGGGCGGTAGCGCCCACAACAGCTACGCGGCAGCGATGCCGCCGCCGCAGCAGCTGCACCGCTCTGGCGCGCGTACTCCACCGACTGCGTACGGCTTCGGCGGCGGCGTTCCTCGGTCGCCGAGGCCGCACACCGTCACGGTACAGGCCGGTACGGCCGGCGGTGTAGGTGTTGGTGCTGGCTATAATATGCCGAAGGGCGTGACACCATTAACAGTGCTTCGCAAAGCTGCGTCTCCGCTGGGTTTGATGCCGCACTTCGGCGACTTTGCTTTCACGGACTCAGCAACGGGTTACCAGGTCAGTGCCGCCACTAAAAAATCGTTCGAGGAACTCTCTTCCGCCGTCGATCACATGCTTCTTGACCATCAACAGTTGCTCCGTCAAGTGTACAAGGACACCCACGTCACGAGCCGCGAAGCGGCAAGGCAACCAGGCAGCTCTCCAGCGGCGTCTCGGTCGTCTCAGAGGGCCGGTAAGGTTCCCGCCAGCGACGAGGCGAGTTTGCACAGCTCCTCGTTCGAGGCGGACTCCGAGGGCCTCGCAGAGGAAACCGCGAAGGCAGCGCGCTACGCCGACGGCGTGGACACGACAATCGGGGCGGACCTCGTCAGCGACGTCGCCACAGGCGACGTGAATGTGCCGCTGTATGCGATCAGCGCCGAAGTAGAGGATGAGATGCTTCTCTACACGCAGCTGCAGCACCAGCTGACGCAGCTGGACGCGGATATGGTGCGGCTTGGACTTGAGAACGCGAACGACGCGGCTGCAGAGGGCAGCGACGGGTCAACCTGTGACCCTGCAGGCGGGGCGTCGCCTCTTGGACGCGGCGCACCTATGCTGCAGCCTTCGTCTTCGACAACAGTCACGGTGCAACATCCAGCGCGCCCCCCGCGTGCCCGCGGCGAGGTGCCGGAGGCGATCGTGCAGAGGCTGTGTGCGTATCGCATAAACAACTTTCAGTACATCGCCTACAACGAGCGGTTGTGGAACACCAGCTCCATCTCACAGTTCGTGTTTGCTCAGCGTCTGACGGCGGCCTTGACCGAGGAGTGCTGGGGCGAGGTGATGGCAGAGGTCGGCTCGATCATGGACGAGTACGTCGACGGTCTGGCGGACCACGAGTTGCAGTAGCGACGAAGGACTTTGCTGTTGGTCCTACAGCGTGCCCCGATCCCACCCACGAACACATGTCAGCAGCGCAGACGCAGATGCAGCCACTGCTCACCAGCCTCCGCTGCACCCCCCCCCCACCCCCTCACGGCTGCGTCCGGGTCCTGCGAGGGCAAAACCGTCCTGCCGTCGAATCGGGGCCGTGCGTCTAGCGAGCTCTTCGTGTCCTTTGTCCGCTCCCCCCCCCCCCCCGCATGCGTGCTGCGCGATCAGCATCCGACAGACGGTCCCGGCTGTGGGCAGCGTGCCTTGATCCCAGCGGGCCGCGTCCAGGGCCCTTACTCGAGCGCGGAAGCGGTGGCGTCTGCCGTGCGGGTAATAGGCGGGTGGGGCGCTGGTCCACGTGCATGCCGGATGACCTCAAGCAGGACGTTGGCCAGCTGCAGGCCAGGGCCCGCTGAGCCCCTCTACACCCGACCTGTCTGGTGTGTGTGTGTCGTGTTGCGCAATCTCCGTCGCCCCAAGCTGCGGCATTCCACAAGATCGTGCAGTGACTCTCCACACTCCCGTCTGCAGGACTCGATGGCGCAAGTTCCGGGTGCTCTCGTCGTGCTTCCCGCATCGGCGCCGCGTCCGCCCACACGGTCGGAGGTGGGAGATGCCGCACATGTTTCGCACGCATGCCCTCCGGGGGGGGGGGGGGCAGTTGATTTGTATGGATCCCCTCCCGCCCTCTCCGCGCCTCACCGTTGCTCCGCTGACGTCCGCATGCCGCCTTGCGTGGATGCGACACACCACGCCAGCGGTGGCTGGCAGCGCGGGCACACAGCGCTCGCACTTGTGGATCAGCGGGCCCGCTGCAGGACGGCGTTGTTGTCTGCGGAGCTCGCTGTCTCCCTCCTCCGTTTCCGCCCCTTGGTGACATGGGGCGAGGAAACGGGATGGAGACGACGCACCGTATTTCTTCAGCGCGTGGATGCCTCTTGTTGTCGGACTCTGTGTATCTTCCCCGGTTGGAGGCGCTTGCTCTGAGGGTCTGCGGCTGGGGTAGTCGCCGGTGCGCTTGTCGTTTCTTTCTTGTGTGGGTTGCCTGCCTACGCGTGGATGGCCGGTGCGCTTGTCGAGGCGTGAACGTTGTCGTCGGCGGACCAGCACCGTGCCAAGGCTCATTCGGCTGCAATAGAAGACGAAGGGAGCCAAGCGAAGAGAAGCGGAGTAGCTCTCGCCGCCGATGTGTGGCTGCGACTCGCTGACATGTTTTTTTGCTGTACGGTGCCGAGGCAAACATCTGCGTTGCTCCTGCGGCCCTCCCCCTTCTCCCTTCCCGCCGTCATGTGGCCGTCGCCGAATGCAGCGTGCGCCCCCCCCCCCCCGCCCAATCCACTTATTCGTGACTGTGGGCGCAAGAAGCCCATGTGTGAAGTCGTCATATTCGTAGCTCATCCGTCTCATGCCGTCTCTCTCTCTCTCTATATATATATAGATATATGTGGGTGTGTGCACGCTACTACATGAACAGCTCTCCTTTCCTCCATCTTATTCCTCTCTCTCTCTTGCGCTTTCTGCCGTCCTCCGCGCACCGTATTACGGGGCGGCGTGCGCAATGATGCGCATGCGCGTGTGCGTGCTCCCTTTGGATCGTTACGTGTAAGGTGGCAAGACGGACGTTGTATTGCGCTCCTTTTTCCTCCATGCCCAATCCAGCACAGGACCGCAAGTTGATCAGCTCCTAAGCGCGCCCGGTCTGTGGTAGGGACGAAGCGTGCTCTGCCATCGTGCGCACGACCAGAGTACAACCTCAAGAGTGAGAGAAGGCAGCGCGCCGCTCTTCTCATTTCCTGTCGAGGCCATTGTTTATCAGCTCCTCCGAGTCTACTGCCAAGCTCCTCTGCCTTGTCGTAACCCTCTCTCGCTCTCTGTTTCTCACAGATCGAAATAGCCTAACCCCGCGACTGTTTCAAAGATGGCCACAAGTGCGCTGCCTCTCAACGCCACTGCTGCCCTGGTAAGTGCACACGCCGCGGCCGTAGCCGAGGCGGACGCTGATGCGCAGGCCGTTGTAGACCTCGTAAACAGGTTTGTCATCAGCACTGTTCAGTTTCTCAACCGCTTCTCCGACGAGTGCGAGTCGCGGCTCGTGCAGACCGAAGAATCCCTGCAGCAGTTAGAGCTGCAGACGCAACTCTTGGAGCACCTGCTCATCACCAGCGGTGCTGCTGACCCCGAGGCAGACGAGGCGGAAGAAGAGGGCGGCGATCACTCCAACGATGACGATGGCGGCGCATCTTACCTCGCGGATGGCGATGACCGAGACATGGTGAGGGACGACGGTAGCGAGGCGTCGACGGCGTACGACTATCGCCAGCGTCGCGGTCGCGGTCGTCGCGGCGCTAGCGAGAACGGCGCTGCAGAGAGCGTTCTGGGCCTGCCGGCGCCGCCGCCGAACGATCGCCGCAGTGGCGGCCCGCCCCCACCGCCTGGCAACTACCGCAAAGGTCCGCCGCGACCGCCGCCTGGGGTGGCGCGTGCGGCTGCCGCAGCGCAGGAGGCCGAGGCGGCGCGTGTCGCCACCCTGGCAATGGTCGGCGCGCCGGTGCTCATGCCACCGCTTTCAGGTGATGCCCCGGCCCCGCCACCGCCGCTGGAGTTGCGCCCTGGCCGGTTGCTTATGCGGAACCATCCAAGGCTGCATGGCTACTTTGAGTTGCTGTCCTTGCGCGTGCCAGCGGCGTTTGTGAAAGCCAAGATGCAGGCGGACGGTTTCCAGGGAGAGTGGCTTGACACACCGGACGCGCCGGCGCCGAGTGGCCTGTCCGCAGCAGTGCGCGCCTTCGTGGATGAGCCAGACTGACAGCCAAAGGAGGCAGTGTGCGAGTCGCGATGGCCCAACCGACTTTCTGTCCCTCTCTCTCTTCTTCGCCACCACCCTCACCCCTCAGCATGGGCACTGCTTCGCTTCAACGGTGCGCATCTGCGCGTGCGTTTGACTTTCCTGGGTTGCGTTGCTCATGCGTGCCTGAGCCCCCCCCCCTCCTCACCACCACCACCACCACCACCTTACTTCACCTCAGCGCAGCTCAGCTCCTTTTTCCTCGCGGGACAACACAAAAGACGCCCTTCACATGAGTCTCCTCCTTGGACGATATGGGTCAGCGCCGCTGTTGCAGCGGCGGCACCTCCCCCCTCCCCTCCCCACCTTCTGGCGTATGTGTGGGAGACGGCCATGATGCGGTAGCAGCGCTGTGGCGCAGCGCCGACGCGTGGCTTTACTCCTCTCACCACCTCCCTTTTTCTTTTGTTCTCTCTCTTTCCTCTCCTGCATGCAATATGGCAATGACGCTTTCATGCGTGCGCTGGACTGTGCAGAGGGACCGGAAATCACGCGCTCGCTTCTCTTGGCGAAGGAAGTGCTCTGAAAAAGAAACGGAAGCCTCTGCCGTGCCAAACAAGCAGGCTAGGCCCGTACGCAACAGTCATGTCCTCCTCCTCTGGTCAGTACAGCGACAGCGGTGGTAACCGAGGCAGCGGCTTTGTGCACCTCAACACTCCGGCCAGCATCCAGTATACAGCGGGGACGACTCTGTCGCTTTCCGACCTGCGTCAGCGCAAGTCCCGCGTGGAGTGCGCTGTGTTGCCGGAATCGATGTCTGTGTGGCGCGACGCCTTCCAGCGCTACTCGAAGGAGGAGGGCTACAGCAGCTTCGCCGCTGATATTGAAGACAAGCGCACTGGAAACGGACCGATTCTGCCGCCGCTAGTGCCGCAGCGCGCTGGCCCGGTGCGCCGTCGTGCCGGCAAGGCGCTTGTGCGGACAGATGCCTTTTTTTGTGCTTCATCGTCGCCGGCGCCGCTCGGCACTTCCACATCTGCGGCACACACCGGTGCCGACAGGCCGCCCCTCACAGGTGGTGCCGCTGCCACTGGCAGCACCGCCACCGCCGCCAGTGCGAGCTCGTCGAGTAGACTCAGTAACAAGGGCACCACTGCGACATCTGCCTACAGCGTGGCCGATGGTTCGACTGGGCCTACGGCGAAGCAGCAGCAGGAGGGTATCCCTATCGTTAGCCATCACAAGCTTTTGGGTCGGCAGCAGTTTGTGTACCCCGATTACGACGGCGTGCTCTCCGCCGGCGTGGTGCCGCAGATCGTCGTCACAGCTGAGGAAAAGGCGGAGGAGGCGGCGGCGAAGGCCTTCTACATCTCTCCCCTCACCATGACGGAGGAGGAGCTGGCTGCCTTCGAGGAACTGCAGGGGCTGTGGAAAAGTCGCGCACGCAGCCACTCCTTCCTTGGAGCGCAGCACCGAAAAGCTGCCAAGGGTGCGGTGGACCCGTCATCGTCCGCGGACGTGCTGGAGGCGGGCGGCGCGGGGCTGCCCAAGGTGCCCAGGCGCGAAGGAGTGACAGGTGGCGCCTCCCGTTCCGCTCGCCGAGGGAATGAGGTGGACGGGCCCGCCTACGCCGAGGCCGAGACGGCCGTGGAGGAAGAGTCGAAGCTGGACAAGGAGCTGTCCGAGGCGCTGCGCATGGCGGATGACCTCCTGCGCTTTGCTTAGGTTGGTGGTGGTGGTGGTGACCGCATCGGAGGTGAATTCTCACTACTGATCTCCGCATGTTTTGCATGACTGTTTTTTTTTGTGTGTGTGTTTTTCAGCATTTCCGTCATGTGGTGGGAAGATTTCGCTGGGCTTGCAGAGAGAAGGTGGCTTGCGCAGGCGCATGCGTGTTTGTTGGTGTGCACGTCCAATCCTCGACAGTGAGTGGCTGCCCCAACAATAGCGGCGAATCGGCATGGCAGGCGGCACCAGCGTATTCAAGGCGCAAAAAAGAAGAAAACAACATGGGTGCTTATCGTTCCACCGTTTCCATGGTGTGGACGTCATCCCTCAATGATGATGGAAACTGTCGGCCGTCACCGGTGATGCTGCCGTTCTGAGCAACGGACGGTGAAGCTCAAACACGCTGTGCGAGAAAGGCACCGACGCGCACACGTGCACATCTAGCCAACACGTGCGGCAGGTACACAGGACCTACTTGTCTCTCTCCTTTCTCTTATCTGTTCATCATCGTCATCATTGCCGCCACTACCACCACCACACTGGCGCTCACACCCGCGCGTACCACCGCAATCCTGTACCCTTCCCTCTCCCTTGCGCATTCACCGTAATGGCAGTAAAACAGCAGCCACGCGTCGAGCTCTCCTTCTCTCTTCTTCCACCTGCCCACCCCCTCCCCACCCCCTCCCCGTTCTCTCTAAGGAGACCATTTTGTATTGCCTCGTGTTGAAGAGTCGTGCACAGCTTGGTTGCGCACTCGGCCCTGCACGTGGTCTGTGGCGCCTCCCTTCCCCTCTGTCAGCAACCGTCAAGCCTGCGCCACACCCACCCACCCCTTCCTCCTTTGCTTTTTTCTTTTTGGGGGTTCAGTCCCTCAGCACGTCATCATCCATTCGCCGAAATTTTTTCCCTTGTTCTCGTTGGCTCACATTTCCATCGCGATTCGCGCGTGAGGCCTCTCGAGCACCCGCACAGACGAGCCTGCACACGTTGCGGTGCACAGGAATACAGACACGCACCATTGGACCACTTCTTCTTCAGTTTTCGTTTTTTTTTTTCTCTCGACGTGTGTATTCCTTGAGGTGGGCGCTGTGTCTCTGTGCCCCTCGCAGCCCTTCTTATTCCCCCCTTCGACCCCGGATTCTTCAGTTGACCCCCTCCCCCCACGCACACACACTGCGTGAGCGTGTGTGAGTGGCTACGTCGTGTTGGTGCTGCTAAGCTTCAACGCAAGGCCGCGTTGCTTTAGCACGTCCTCGTCTCCCTCTCTTCTGTGTATACGTATACCCTTTTTCACAATGCTGCGTTTCTGTCCTCTCGCACACGCCGGCGCCACTACCGCGACGACCACGGCGGCAGTGGCCGCCACGGCTGCGCTGCAGCTCCAACCGCGTCGCGCCTACGCCACTGGCGCACGCTCGACCGCGCGCGAGCGGCGGTACTACACGCAGCCGTTACGCGCCCCCCAGTACGGCACCAGCACCATTGTGGGCCGTCAGAAGAGCGATGCCGATGCTGCTGCAACGTGGTCAGGAGAGGCCTCGTCACCCATGGCGGAGGAGATCGTCACTGGTCTCCACTGCAGGCTTGACGTGGGGCACCCCAGTAGCACGACGCGCTGCCGAACCGCGCATCAGTCGCCCAGGGTGCGACTCATCGACTTCATCACCTCCCGCTGCCGGCCCGTTCGTTACAACGATGCTGGCGTGCCCGTGGAGGGGTCGCTGCTGCTGCTACCGTGGCGGGAGCAGCTACGGTTGTGCACTGCCATCCTCGCGGCGTTCTACATAACCAAGGCCCTCTTCGACGTGGTGCGCTTCGAACTGCTGTACTACGGTGTGTGGAAGGTGGGCTACCGCAACGACGGTTCCTTGATGAAGCGGCTGCTCTACTACGGCTCGACGGCGATGCTCGCGGCTGGGTTGCTCTTCAGCTTCAATCTGAACTTCTTTCTCTCCGCGTGCGTGGTTGGGCGCCGTGAAATTGCTCTGCACACGCTGTGCAATGTTTTCACCTACGTGATGCCACGCCGTTTGCTGCAGCCGCTGGTGCGCCGGACGGTGTGCTGATGGTGCAGCCGAAGAAGGACTGAGCCAGCCCCATCCCCTCTCGTGCCCTATCAGCGCACACGCCATCGCCCATGCAGGAGAAGCGGAAATCGCCTTGCCGTGGTCCGTGTGGGCGAGTATGATGAGGCGAAGGCAAAGCAGGCGCAGACACACAGAGACCCGGCTGAGCACACGCACTCGACCCCTGCAGCCCCCCTCCCCCTTCAGCGTCACAGAGATCCAGAGCAACTTACGAACGCGCACTGTCAACTTTTTTTTTGATATTTGGCGTCCCTGCCAACACTACTCTCCCCCCCCCCCTCCCTCCCTCCTCCCTCTTCCCACATACACATGATGCACCACTGCGCACCATCATGCTCGACAACAGTGGGGTGGCACGCTCCTCCCCTTCCACCGCCCAAGATGAAATAAGAACATCCAACTCGCTTTCGTCGGCGAGGAGGAGATCCGCCAGCGGGGGATGGCAAGCGGCGCTACTTACTGTCCTTCTTTTCGTCGCTTCGCACGTTGTGCCTGTCGTTTTCTGAGGAAGAACAAAAGCCTGACAAGAGGAAGTCCAAGAGCCAGCACTGCTTTCCTTGCCCTCCCCCCCCCCTCTCCCTCTCTCGCTCCCAGTGTGTCTCTCTGCCACTTGCGCATGAGAATGTAAAGACTGAAGGCGAGTGGAAGAGAGGGACGCGTGGCTGTCACCTCGCATGCTGAGTTTTCCTGTTTTTCTGTACCTTCCCCCCCCCCCGCCGCACACACACACCGCCGCCGTTGTTGTCGGCTTTTCCTTTGTGTCTCTCATTATGATGTCCACCGTCGTGCTCCACGTAGAGTGTGTGTGTGTGCTGCTTGATTGTGCGGTTCTCTGTTTTTTCTTTGCTCATTTTCTAGGTACCATCCTCAGTCCCTGCCCCCTCCCCTTCCGCCCCATCTCGTTGGTGGTTACCTTCATATAAACTGAACGACGCACACACACGCGCACGCACACAGGCGCATGTGCTGAACAGTTCACCCCTCCCTCCTCCATCCCCCCTTTTTTTTAACGGTGAACTCTGTTCATCACATCTTCACATCTTCTTGCGTTGTTTTTTCCCCTCCTTCTCTGAGTCAGCGGGTCTAATTCGGCCTTTGTCGGCGTGCTGCTGCACTCTCCCTCCCCCCCCCCCCGCCGCTTGTTCTTCGTCGTGCGACGTACCGCCATTCTCGCACCGCACGGCATCGCATGCTGCAAGCGAAGACGAGCAGTAGCTTGATTGCAGATGTGCTGCCGCGGTCTTGTTGTAAGATGGCTCTTGGACTCCTCGCTCGCTTCCCTCATTGCGAGGTAGGCTTAGCAGCTTGTCCTTCTTTTTCACTCTGCACGAAGCGCGCTCGCTGTCTTTCTTTTCCGGATGACGGGAGAGGGGACACCTCAGCCTGGCAGCAGGGTCTACCACCTGTTTTGGAAAGCCGAGAAGTCTCCTCCTCCCCCCCCTATCGCTGCCAGTGCCGAGCCACACCTAGCGGTGGCGGGACCAAGCACCGAAGGCCTTGTGGGCTCCGTGCGATGTGTCGCTGCTGGCGTCGGCGGCGGGGTCGCGGACGGCGTTGCGTCGGAGCGGTCTGCGACTGTGCACGCGCTTGTGCCGATGGGCATGCTGGTCAGCGTGTGAAGGTGGCTCGGGCGTATCGCAGTCCGCGGCCCTGACTGGGTAGCTGTGGGGCGGCCTGCGGAGCTGGTGGTGGGTGCCGGTGGGAGGGGGTGCCGGGTGTGTCTGTGGGAGTGGGGGCAGGGGCCGTGCTGAGATGACCGAGTCGGTGCATTGCCGTGGCGCGTGTTTCCACGGCTGCTTTCGCACCGCGCGGAATGGGGACTTGTGACAGACCGGTGGGAGGGGAGGTGTCGAGGTGAGGTCGTGTTGTAGAGCCGAGAACGGACCCGCGGGAAACAGAAAAGTATCCGCGCCCGTTCACCTCTTTCCCATACGTCTTTCAACGCCTCTTCTTCCCCCGCGGCGCCCCGCCTCCACCCCTACCTCTTGTTTTCTTGTTTTTCTTTGTGCTCCGCTCCTCCCTCCCCGTGCCTGTGTGACGATTTGGGGCGTGTGCTCTTGACACATGTAGGCTGAGGTCAGCGTGAGTGTGTTTGTGTGTGTGTATACATACGGCAGGTCGCTGCCGGCTTGCTGCTGCCTGTGTCGCTCTCCCTCTCTGTCTTTTCCTTTCTTGTGTTTGGTTTCTCTCTTATTCCTTTTTCATGTTGTTGTGTTGTTTCGTGCCTCGCCCTACCCCTTCCCGCCCATTCCGCACAATTTGAGGGCCCGCGAGTACCACACGAAGGGAAAACCCAACATCCACGACCGCCGCGAGCACCGCACAGGACTGAGGCGCGTACAAATTCCCTCGAACCGCAAGGGAAGAGAGGCACGAAAGGACGTGCATGAGCGGTTCTGAGGCGAACGGAAGGACGAGGTAAGACAGCGCGCTGCGGCTGTTACCCAGAAAGGCAAGGCGCACGCACGCACACGCACTGCAGCCATTTTCGTATGCACGCGACAGCGCGGAAAAGCATAGAGACCCACAAAACTGCATCGTTGCGTCACTGATGGTAACGTGTAGACCGTCTTGGCGTCCACACCATTGGTTGCGGCCTCGTTCCTCTCTTTTGATGATTGCTGTTGTCACTGCTGACTATTCCCCCCCCCCCCCGCCTCCTCAACGGGTGTTGCACAGCCGACTCGATCTTTCCCCGGCACCCTTTTGCCCCACTCCTCCTCCTCTTCCACTTTCATCACTTCTTCTTCCATCACCGCCCCACTCCCCCTCGCTCACCCGATCGTGGGGCACTGAGTGTCTCTCTCCCTCTCTGTGTGGTCTTTGTTTTTGTTGCTCGGAGTCGCTCGCTGGACTTCTTGTACTGTGTTTCCATGTCCGCCCCGCCCCCGCCCCCTCCTTTGACCCTACGAACCTTCCCTGTCTTTTCCATGCTGACGCTCTGGGGTGTTGCGTGTGTTTTCCCATGTGAGTGAGTGGTTGCTTCATTACTTTTATTATTGGCATGTTTAGTTTTTGCGCGTCCCCTCTCTTCAGGTCCATTCAGGCCCCCGTTCTTTTCTTCTGTGCTCGAGGTTTGCTGTTTTCGAGTTGTGTGTGTGTGTGTGTGCCTGTGTGCGTGTCTTCCTCTTGGTGCTGTGTCTGCTACCACTACGTCGCTTCTTCTGTGTATGCCCCTGTCTTTCTTTTTTCGTTGTGTTCGCCCTAACTGCCGAGATGCCTGCGCCGCCACCCCCCCCCACCCCCATCTTCCTCCTCCTCCTCGTGGGTGGTGACGCTGACGGACGGGGTGGGAGAGCGCCCTCCCCATCTTTCGCACACATCTGTGTTGTGCTTCGATGCGCTGGCCCTTCCACTTTGTTCGTTTTCATGCTTACCGATCGAACCTCTTGTGCGCGGCCGTTGTACGCAAACGGCACTCCCACGAGTCCGTGTTCGTCTTGCCATCCGTCACGCGGAATTCTGGTCTTCCACCGGTCCCCCTCCGTCTTCATCACGGCAGAAGATCACATCAACGCCTGTATATTGGGCTGTGTGCGTGTGTGTGTGTGTGGCTCGGAGTGGATGTGTCAACGCGATTTGGCGCCATAACAGAAGACATCCGGAAAACAAGGACAAAAAACCGAAGCCTAAAGGAGCCAGCTTGGGCAGACTTCCTCAGCACACCCTGCACGCACACGCACAAGCTTTTCAGTGGCCCGACCCTTTTCGTTAGCAGTGCGCCAGGAAAACAACGACCGACGACATTGCGATACCCAGCACCTTTCAATCGCCGGAAATGTGTCCATAAATCGTTGGCGTGTAGGAAAACAAGAACAAAGAAAAACGTAAACGCCCGTCCCATCCGCGGACACCGTCTCCCATTCCTCTGCCATGAAAGTGCACAACGTGCACGAACGCGCCGTACGCGTCTTTCACACGGAGCACCTCCTCTTGTCTCCCTCTCTCTCGGTCTGCTCGCATCCTTCACGTCTCTCTCCTCGGATGGTCTCGATGGACACACCAACACCGCCCGCGTACGCACATGTGTCCGTCTTTCTGAATGCGATCGCGGCCGCACTTGAGCACGTGCACACGCGCCAGCGAAAGCGTTCTCGCACACCCACAGCTCCACATGCTCGCTCGCCTCAACCTGAACCGCATCATAACGCCTTCGGCGAGTGCCTCGCTCTGCAGGGCACGACCATCGCTGACGGTGTCTGCGCATCAGCCGCTGCGCTGCGCGCAGCGGCGATGCGCCACGAAGGCCGAGGCCAAGGCATCAACCAAGGCGGAGCAGCAAGCAACCTCTGCCTCCGGTGGAGCCGCAGAGGCGAAGGTCACGTCTCAGCATCCGATCTCACACGGTCCGCAACGCAAGGACTGGCGCACGCACAAGGAGACCGTCTACGTCAAGGGTGTTCCAGCTAAGGGGAGCCTCTTCAAGCTGCCACTGGCGGAACAGCTTATCATTTGCCTTGTCTTTTCCATTGCCGGGTCAGCCGCGGTGTACCTTGTGCGGCCGCAGATACGGTACCTCTGCCATCATGGCTTCCTAGGGCTCACCGACGAGGCGGGGTGGAAGAACGGGCCGTGGCTCTACCGCCTCATGTACTGCCTCATCATGTTCCCCAGCTACTCGCTCATTCTCTTCGCTGTCGGTGGGTTGTTCGGGCGTCGCATCTGGTTCTCCTTTATGATCCACAAGATGTGGTCCCGCTTCCTCACACGCAACGCGTCGCGGCGGCTGGAGCACTTGCTGGATCTGCAGCACTATTAAGAGGACGACGGGCATGAGTGGCTCTGTGCCCGTAGCGCGACCGAGGGCCCCTCGGTGTGCAGAGATGGAGAGGGGGCAGCACGAGTCGGTGCCAGTCGGCACAGCTTTCTTCTTTGCTTTTTCGATTAGTGCGCGTGTGCATCGCCTTGCTCACACACTCGCGTTTGTTGTCCCGCCCTTTTTTGTTTGGCCTTGGCGGTTGCCCTCCCGCCCCTGTGGGCGGCGGGGATCTGGGTAGAAGGATGCGATGGCGGTAGTTGGACAGGGCTCAGCATATGTGTGTGTGTGTGTGTGTCTGTGCATAAGAGCTTCTATGAAGTTGGCGGAAAGAAGAACAACATTGCGAAGAGGAGACCGTGGCGTTCGCTGAATGCATCAGGCGATGTGTCGGGCGAGTGGATCGCTGCGCCTGAAAGGAGGCGGAGGACAATGGACGAGGCTGTGGAGTCGAGAAGGGGCCTGTGTGTCTGGGAACGTGTGTGAACAGCGGGTTCCTTGGCCGATTGACGGGTCCTCTGCACCGAATTGAGGGGTGGAGGGGGGGGGCAGATGAACAAGCGCGGTTCTACTCCTCCCCCACCCTCCCGCACTTTGGACCGTAGTCGTTGTGTCTCCTGTTGACCTACCAGACATAGAGGCATCTGCCGCGCATGCCGCTTGCCCTTCCACCTCGTCCGGCTTGCTTTCTATTGGTCCCTTCTCTCTCACGCATCTTCGTCCTCATTTCCGACATTTTGTTTTTTGGTTTCGGTCGCGCACGTACTGCTGCACGTCGCAGCTTCAGCTGGTGCTGGCCCAGCCTGCTTGTATCCTCTTCCCTCTTCTTCACTACCCCATCAACCACCTCCTGCATCTCCATCTCCTCTTTCCTCCGTAGTGGATCACTCTGTGCCAGGGTGTGCACTCACCGCCTGACCACGACCCACGGAGACCTCGGAGGAAGAACTGCGCGGCTGTGTGTGTGTGTGTGTGTGTGTGTTATTGTGCCGTCCACCGGATATCGTTGTGCTCACGCAGGTGCACACGCAAACACGTGTCGTTGGTTCTGCGCCACTTCTCTGTACACAAGCGGAGATACGATTCGGCTCTGCTTGAGCGGGGCAAACTCACACACAGGTACCTGCTCTCCCTCTCCCCCTGCCTCTGCCGCTCCCTCTGTTTTGATTTAGCCCAAGGACATGGAGGACACGATCAACGTCTTTGGTCGCGGCACACCCGCCGGCGAGGCAATTTACCGCTGCTACGTTGCCCCTTCCAAACCCAGCACGCTCGAACCTCAGCTCGCAGCCTTGCTGGCGCGTCGACGCCAAGAGCGGGAGGCCGCCGAGGCCGCGCAGGCGCACCCGAAGCCCATACCAAAGTCGAAAGCACCGGTGCACCGGCCCCGCGTTGGTATGGGAAAGCGGCCAACCGAGGAGGAGTACGCGCGCTGGCGGTTGCAGCACATCCCGCACCGTCGCTCCAAGGCCGCTATAGAGGCAGAGGAGGAGGCGCGCAGGTGGGTGCCGCAGCCCGTCAGCGAACGCTTCGCCCGCCCGGCTATCACGGACGCCGAGAAGGATCGGCTGGCGGATGTCATGGCCTACGGCGCTGAACTCCCGAAGCCAAAGGAGTTCACCGGGGCGCAGCGAGCCCGCCTTCACCGCCTCGAACCGCGCGCGGAGCTGGAGGACCGGTTTACGAAGCTGCGTCAGACGGCGCAAGAGGTGCAGAGCGAGCTCGCGCAGCTCCGACAGAGTGCCCCCGGCGTTGGTGCCTCGTTACCCTCCGACGGCCGTGTGGTTGAGTGTGTGCCGGACCCCCAAACACGACTCTCACAGCGCCGCTCTTGCGGAGGTGGCGGCGACTCCGCCACTGCCTCTCCGTGTCCGCTGGTGTCAGCCGCGTCGCCTGGTGTGGCGGCCGCCCGGGATGTGCTCAGCATTGGTGGCACTCGTGTCGGCCGTCAGGGTGACAGCAAGATGAGCACGATCGAACGATGCCGACAGGAACGGGAGCTTCAGAGCCACCTGGGTACGGTGATTGCAGAGATGGAGGCGGTGGACCGGGAGTTGAACCGACTCCCCATTTCTTCGTAGAGATATCTGTACCCGTTTAGCTCTTTCTGCTACGACCTGTGGCGTGCTGTTGTTGCGCTTTCTCTGGATGTACAGCTCACCTGCCTCCCCCCCCCCCTCTGGTGAGCGGAGCGCCACACACAGGCACACACACGCAGCGCTTCCCGTCGCCACAGAGGGGCATCGCCTGCCTGTGTGTGGGTGCGTGCGTCTGTGCTCATTGCTCTGTGTGTATTTTCCAAACCCCCAAAGTGACTAGTGAAAACGTGAAGACGGTTTCGTCGCCTCTCCAGGGGCTTCATCTGTGCCCAGTCGTGCCTACGGGCGATGATGTGAGACCCCGTCGTGTTCGAGCTCGTCTACTCGAAGATGGCTGCGCTGCCACTCGGGCCCGCGGCCTTGGGTGGGAGGGCGGGAGAGAAGGGAAAGGGCAAGCACCTGCGTCGACGCGACGCGGAAACCACGTGTGTCGTGGTAATGCCCTACTCTCCCTTCCAACGCACGCGCACGTACAAAGGGTGACGCGCATGCGCTACGGCGTGGCGTCGGGTGCTTGATCCATTCTTTCTGCTCCCTTGCGCGCCTTTTCTCCTCTTGGTTGTGTGGCAACTCGCTTGTACGCATGACGCACGCACATCCATGCATATATATACATATATATATATATACAGATACCCGTGCTGCTCTGTTTCCCTCGGTCCTCATCGCTGGCGACTGCTCTTTCTCTCTCTTGCTGACCAACGTCACGGGCATCAGTGCGCATGGACACAGGGTAACCCCCCTCCACACACACACACACACACACAAACGCAGGTAGCGAGGCGCGCCGGACTCTGCGTCTTTGCGTGCCCTTCTCCTTTCCTCCCCTAGAGTAGACGGAGGCGCTCCGTTGTGCCTTTCGAATCTCGCTTCCATATATATATATATATATACTTATTTGACCTCATCCGTGTGTGCGAGTGGGACGGGAGCGTACCGACACACGAAACTCCCTCATATGCATACCTCTGGCCGCTGCGGTCGCACACCTTCCTCTCGCCCAACAGTGCGTGACGGTGTGCCAGGTCTGGGCGCTGTTGCACATGCTGCTGTCGTCTGCGAGCCGCTTTTCTTATGGTGTGGTGCTGGTGTTCTCCACGGGTTAGATTTTGATCGACTGGTATCCCTGCCTGCCTGTGTGTGCGTGTCCGCGTCTGGCTGCACTTTCGTGCCATTCCACACGTCTCCGTTCCCCCTCCGCCTCCTCGCTCTAGTCCGCGGTCTCTGCCATACCTATATATATATATATTTGCCGTTGGTGGCGCTGCTCTCCATCGTGTCCTCTATGTCTCACACGGGCGATGTCGCGTCACTGCTGCTTCGCTTCCTGGAGGTGGAGGATAGGCTGCACAGGCCCACGGCTCGCCACGAAAGCTCCCCTCTGCTGGTCAAGATGACGTCTTCCGCCACCCCCGTTGATGAGGCAGTGACGCTGAATGGCCATCAGGCCCGTCGCTCGTGCAGTGTTACGGAGGCGCCGGCGCAAGCGACTGCTTGCTGCGAGATGGCGACCCCGTCATCTTCGCACCGTGATCGGCGCCGCCCCAACACCTCCAGCTCGTCCGCTAGCAGCGACACGCAAGGGGAAGCAGCGACACCACCTCGCCGCTCGAGCAGCAACCAACATGTCATCACCCCCACTGCACTTGAAGACACCTTCGCGCGACCGCCCGCGCCGCGCGACTCGATTCCAGGTGCGTCACCGTCGCCACCGCTGTCGCTGTCACATCCGGTCGTGCAGTTTCTTACTAGCGTGCAACTGCAAGGCTACGCCGACCGCCTCATGTGCGATCTCGGCATTCAGTCCCTCCCAGACTTGGTGAGGCGGAGCGCCACTTTGAAGGATGTGGCTGCGCTGCTGGGGCCCTCTGCATCGCTGCAGCAGCACAATGAGCTGCTGCGCGGTTTGCGACGGTGGGAGCGCGAAGAGGCGCGCCGTGCCAACGCAGAGGCTGCGGAGGAGCGGCGGCACGCACGGAAGGAGGACCGCCCCACGAAGGGGGCGGCCAAGGCGCTTGGCACGCATAAACGTCGGTCACGCGCCGCCCAAACGAACGTTCAAAGCATGACGACCCCCTCGTCGGAGGATAGCGGTGGCCGTGCGAGCGGACGAGGAAGTGGCACCGGCGGCGGTCGGCAGTCGACGCCGCTCGTTGCCGCCCTTGACAGCTGCGTAGGCACGTGCGCAAGCGCGTGCTTTCGCCTTTCGGACGTGTGCGACCGTGTGCTGCAGCCGCACACGTCCACCACCGCCTTCGGCACCACTGAAGCAGCCCCTCATGAGCTCGCAAGCGACAGCGGCAACGTCGTCGCATCGTCGTTGGAAACGCCGCCGTTTCCTGCATCGTTGTCCATGTCGTCCTCCTCGCGCCCCTCGCTGACGACGAGCGCCACCCAGCTGATGCGACAGCTGTCGTATCGATGCAGCCACGCTCGTCTAGCAGCAGCTCGTCGGCGTCGAGCTGGGCGGAGCCGCTCTTATTGCAACGGTCGCGGTGACCAGGGCGACCCTCTGGATGCGACGTCTAGGACGGCAACGAAGGTAGCGCCGTACGACGTGGATGCGGAGGACTTTGATGCTGTGACGACGAGCGGCGCGTCCAGCCGCAGCGGCAGCAGCCACCGCGGAGTCAGTCATGCAAGCAAGGTATCGTGCCAGCTTGAGACGATTGAGCATCCGGCTGAGGGGGACGTGGGCGACGACGCTGATGCTGCGCCGTCAGACGAGGAGAGTCTTCCCAGGTGTGCGCAGCGGGCGAGCATAGCCTCTGCCGCGGGCGTTGAGCGCTGTGAGGCAGTGGAGGGGTCCTCAAATGCGGAGGCGTTGCTGCTACCAGCGGCGCTGTCCTCGGCTTGCTACTCGTGTGAGTCGCACCTGTCCTTCATGCTGTGCTCGTTGCGCGAGGCGGCGGAGGAGCAACCTGTCGCGCCGGACCTGAATGGCTCTGACGGTGCCGATGGAGAAATGCCAGCAAGCACACAGTGGGCACCAGCCGTATCGGACACGCCATGTGGTGCGTTCGGCGACGCGCTCACCGGAGACGACCGCGCCACTGCCGAGTCTCATCACCCCGTCCGCAACGGCCTTGTGGCTACAAGCAATATATCCCTCAGCGCCCTCTCCGCCCGCGCTGAGCTGCAGGTGCTTCCTCCACGAGAGCCAGCGGTGACCCTGGTGCGTGCGAGAGGATCACCAGTCGCGGAGGAGGCCGGTAGGACGGCAACCGCCGACGCACACACGACCGCAGCGAAATATCCAGTGCTGGATAGCGGCGCAACGTGCAACGAATCGCAGCATCATCAGTCCCTCGGCCCCGTTGCTCGTACACACGAGAGTGCAACACAGCCGCGGCAAAGCAGGGCGACAGATACCTTGCTCGCGACAACTGGTGCCTCTGACGCCACAGGGAACGCCCCGGAGGCACGTGCACTACTGGAGAGACGACTCGCAGACGCACGACGCCGCCTCAACGACGCGCTGCAAGAGGCGCTGCAGTCCTACAACGCCGAGGTGAAGGCCATCCGTCAGGCGACAGCCGTGCCACACACGGACACTGAGATAGTGAACAAGTGGGTACCCCTGCGTGCTGTTCTGCAGCCCATACCGTTCTCACCACGAGCATCGAGCGCGTGTGCCCGCAGCGCTGCAGCAGCGGAGCTCGGCACGCCAGCGGAGCGTGTTGTCTGGGGGCTAGGTGCGGAGGGCGACATCGACAGCGGCGAGACACACTGGTGCGCTTCCCCCGCTCCTACCGCGGCCGTGTCTGCTGGTGCTGACGCGGAGGCGTCAGCTGCCTGCTCTCCTGCTGCGGTAGCCGCGCATGATTGTGTGTGCGCTGATGATAGGAAGGTCCTGACAGCCATGGCCTGCACCGCCACCTCTGCGCGCACGACAATGCGCTTCACAGCCGCGCCGGCAGCCCCGAGCTGCCGTTCTGCGGTGGCACCAGCCGCCACGGTCGAGGGCGACGGGCTCGCCAGCACAGGGGCTCTTGACGCTCCGACCGCAGCAGCGTTGATGGAGTCTCGTTCGAGGAGGGACAAGGAAAGCGAAGAGGATGGCAACGTCAGCTGCGAAAGCGTTGGTCGCTTGACAGCCGGCACGCAGCGCCTCTCGACGCACGTCAACATGGGTGCCGCAGGCAAAGCAGCGGAGATTGCTGCGGCGACTCCCATCGACAAGGTCGCAGCGGAGGGGCGTGGCGACAGCACGGCTGCTTTTCTCTGGGTATCTCAAGACTTCCCGTCGAGGATGCGGCAAAGCCCATACGCAGATGCCGCTGCGGCGGACTCCGATAGGGAAGAGATTGTGTCGACCAGCGACGAGTGGTGGGCGGCATACGGCATCGACGCGCTGGAATGCACCCAGAACAGTGCCGACGGCGTTGCCGGCGGATGGGCTGCCTCGCCCAGCACCAACGCCGTGCATCCTCATGCTACCTCCAATGGTAGCGGTCCCGTGCCGACTTCCCGAGTCTGCACGCCGTCACCCGCGCCAGTGGAGGTGATCGAGCTCACCTCCGGCACCGATGACGAGGATGCCGACTCGCGCGGCGGCGGCGACGACGACGAGCGCGACGCGCGCAGTCGCCCACCAGATGCATCTTCTTATCTCCCCCCACGAGCTGTTCCCTTGCTGCTCCTGCCGACCTCGCCGCCACCCCGCGATGGCCTTGGCGGGGGTGTCACGATCCCTTCGCGCACTGGGTCTACGGCGCCGATGTACTCATGGCGGCCGTTGGTCTTGGACAGGCGCCTGCATGCGGATGCGTGGCCGCACATGACGAACGCCGAACTACGCCAGCTCTGCTTTGAGCTCGGTTTGACGGCTCCGTCACCGACGAAGGGAGACGCCACGTCACCTTTGCCTGTAGCCGCAGCTGGCTCTCCGCCTATCCTTGCGCGTCGTGGCCGGTCAGCTCCACTGCCGTCGTCGGCAGCAGCCTCTCCAGCATGTGCGCGGAAGTCGACTGTCTCGCGTGAGCCTTCACCGGAGCGGGATCTGTTTGGACTGCCGACGCTGCCGACCGTGGTCCCCGCTGCGTGCAGGGAGTCCTCACACACGGCAGCGAAAACCGGCGATGGTGCGCCACCGCCGCCGGAGCCGTCGTCACCCGTTGGCGCCTTCACGCAACCCGAGAACGGCTCTGGCGGCGCCAGAGCTGCTGTTGCTGCGGCGGGACGGGGGCGGCAAGTGAGCATGTGGATATCCGGCAGCGGTACCAACGACGCGCTGCCTTGCTGGAGCGCGAGTCGTTGCTGGAGGCGCTGCGGCTACTTGCTGCACGGCTCCGCTTTCGACATACTGTTGCACCATTCTTTCTGCACCGCGTAGCGCGGCTTAGCGGACTGCCCTACAAGCGCATGCGTGCCGCCGACCTCTTGGACGAAGGCGCTGTACTCACCCGCGATGACCTCAAGCAGACGCGACTCCGCTACAAGGCTGAGGAGCAGGCGGAGGTTGAGCGCTGCATCACATCCGCCCTCGTGGCCGAGGCGGCCGAGGCGATGGAGCAGGATGCACAGCGCGTCACGTCTCGATGGGCGACGCTCCCCTTGTTCGCGGTGGAGGGCGGAAACAGCACCAAGATGAAAATGTCACCTGCCCGCAGCGCACTCGCGTCCCTCCCAGACGGCGGGGTGCAGTGCTGCTACGACCAGATCCTTCTACGAGAGCCTGTGAACGTTTTCGCCGCGGTGGCGGCTGTCCAGAGATCCTTCCCGCACATTGCACATACCCGTGTGCAGCAGCTTCTCGCGGCAAATGAGGTGATTGCGGAGGCGGTCGTCACGGTTTCAAGCCGCTCGCCTTCGCCGGTGCCCCAGTTAGCCACAACAGCGCAGCTCGAGGCAGGACAGGCGATCGCAGTGCCTCGGCCCTCAGGTGAGTTTGCGGGCGACGCGACGCCTCGATGGAGCAAACGGACGGCGGCGACATTCCGCTCCACCGCGGCAGCGGCGCCGTCCACTCGCCGGCCACAACGACGCCTCTCTCGCAGGAGGAGCGGCAGCGTGCGAATGCGCGGCGCTACTTCACGCAGCGAAGTTACATGATTCGCCGGCAGCCCGGCGGCTGGGGCCGTGGCCGCCGCTGAGCATCAGGGCAAGAAAAGGATCGCTGAGTGTAGGCCATGCCTGCGTGTGCGTTTGAGTCTACGTTAGCTGCTGCGTCGGCGCTGGCGACCCTGGAACTCTTCCACGGCGCGCCCGGTGTTGCGGTCTTTCGCCGATGCTCTCTCTCTCTCACGTTCCGCCTTCTCTTCAGAGCTCGGGAGCGGCAGAGCGCCCGCGTCAGAGATGCCCGTTGACATACATCCACACGCGTCACCCTAAGAGGGAGGTGGGCCGTGGCGTGACTGCTTATCACCCTTGAGGCGCGCACCGCGTCTGTCCTCTCTCGTTTGGCCCATGCTGCCGCACAGGCACGCCGTGCGGCAACTTCGCCCTGCCCCCCTTCACTGACTATGTCTCAATGGCTACCTTCTTTCCTGTCTCTTCGACTTGTGCACCGTCGACACATCTAATCGTCACCTCTGCGGCTGCCACCACGCGGCACAGGCAGAGCTCATGAGCACCGTCTTTACAACCAACGCGTGGGAGCGCAGTTCACCGTTCCAGCCGAACGGCGCCGCCCATACCGACAGCGACTCGACGATGGACGCCGGCAAGCTGAGCAGCGTTGGTTTGCCGTGTGGTCGTGGCATAGACGAGGTTGCCGCTCAGAATGGCCAGCCATTCAGCCACTCCGCCGACGCTTTACCGGCAGCCAGGGGCCCCGTTGCCGAGACGGATGTGATGATGGATAGCGGCGCCGCCACCGTGGAGTGCGCGCTTGTGTTGGGCGAGAGCACAAGTGCGGCGCCGTCGTTGTCGCACACGCACCCGCCACCTTCCCCGGCTTCTACGAGGACGTGAAATACTCGGTGCGCACCCTCTTCGCGCCGCCAAAGCCACCCAGTGAAATGCCACCACGAGTGAAGCGGCACCCGCGGCGCGGCCCGGTGTACGACAATGACATTGCCACGGCGGGCGAACGGCAGCATCGCGCCCAGCGAGAGGTGAGTCGGATGTGGCGAGGGGTGCTGTGCCGCCGCCGGCTTCGTCAGGCTCGCACGCTTGCCGAGGTGCTGAACAACCGCGCCCGGTGCATCCAGTGCTGGTGGCGCAGTCTGCAGGCGCGGTGGCGACTACGGCAGCTACGCGCTATTCGGAAAGAGTATGCGAAGGAGCTGACGGCGCGCTACACTGCGGACCGAGTCGGGAACACCAAGAACATCATCTTCTGGCAGCACTGCCGTTACGAAGACGCCGCAGTGCTCATCCAGCGGGCGCTGCGGTGGTACCTGCGCGGAAAGCAGCGCGATCTGTACAAAATGGAGGGCCTGCCGCAGTCGGAGTGGCCGCCGGCGCTGGAGCGGCCTGCCACCCGCAAGCGCCGCCCGTTTTTCGCATGGCGGTGTCCGCGCCCCACTGCAAATGCAGGCGGCGGTGCAGTGGCCGCCGACGAACTTTCCGACACGGATGATGATGCGCTGCACCATCGCACCCTGCTGCAGTTCCGCACGGTCAGGGACCCGGTTCCACCCCCTACGCAGAAGGAAGTGGAAGCGATCAACGCCAAGACACGAGAACGGATCGCGCAGCGGGAGTGGGCGCTGACGGCGCCGGAGGTCCTCTCTCGTGCCGAGTGGAAGACGGAGAACATGCGCCACGAAGACCTCGACTTCAACGCCGGCGTGTTGCAGCGCCTGTACCGTAGCAAGCAGGCCCCCATCAAGACCCGCGCGAGGCAGCTGACGGGGGCGTACTTCGACAAGACCGCGCGCATCATCGTGCGGGCGCTCCGCATGCAAATGTTCATCAGGCGCATGCGCAAGCACCGAGCGAGGGTGCAAAGCCAGGTGAAAGCTCGGATGGCGCGACACGATGCCGAGAAGATCGAGGCCCTGAAGGTCGAGGCTGTGTGGCAGCGCGAGTTGATGGACGCGAGCGCGGCGTGCATCCAGCGGTGCTATCACTGGTACCGCTTCAAGCGCGACGGCGTGGTTCCAGCCTCCTACGCGGCCGTCAACGCTGTGCCAAGAGCGCCTCCGTACAGCTTGATCAACGAGCACACACAGCGGGAGCGGGAGATGCGGTGGGCTTCCATGAACTTGATGGAGCAGCACGAGCTAGAGAAGCAGCGGCACCACATGTACCTCCACTACGTGCCGGCAAAGACGATTGTGTGCAACCGCACGGGCCGCTTTACTGCCGCTCCGCAGGCGGAGCTGTGATGCGGCGTGCCGGAGCAGAGAGGTGCAGGGACACACGGAGGCACATGCAAGCATCCGTCTTGTATCCCATATGCGGTAGAAACGCCACTACGGTCGTACTGTGTGTGTGTGTGTGTGTGTGTATACGTCTGAGGAGTTGCCCAGCTTCGCTTCTCTCCTCTCTTCTATGGGGACGACTTTTCTGTTGATGTATTGAATCTATCTATGCTTTTTTTTTTTCGTTTTGTTGTGTGTGTGCTCGGCCCCTTTCACGCCTCTCCCTTCCTGCTGCCCTCTGCCCTCACGGTCGCAGCCATCGTTTGTCCACCGCTGTCGCTGTTCGGGTACCACCGTTTTTCCGGACACATCAGCGCTACACATATACATACACATACACAACGCACCTCTTTTTCTTTTTCGTTCCCGTCCCTTCCCTACTTCCATCATCGGAAGCGAACGAAGAAGAACCCCTCCGACAGTATGTAAAGTACGCTCCATCCGACATGTGCACACACGCACATGAATACATGTGCGTGCGTGTGGGTGTTGGGGGTGTGTTCTCGTGCTGCGGTTTGTTGTACGTGTGTGTGCGTACTCGTCTGTCATTTTGTTTTTCTCCTGTATCTCACCGTATTAACTTTCCTGCGAGTGATGGCTGTGAAGTCGGATTTGGTCTAGCATGTGCGTGAGCGTGGTCGCGATGGCCGCGACGACAGTGACGACGCAAAGGGAGGGGAGTTGCGAGGCGGAAGGACTCCTCCTCCTCCCTGCCATCGTTTTTTTTTTTTCACTGTTACGCTTTCTCTCTCTGGAATGCCCCCCCTTCCCCCCCCCCCCATCGCCTGCCTGCCTCCCCAGTGTCGTGTAGGGTACATGTTTTGTTCCCCCCCCCCCGCTCTTTTCACTTCCGTGGAACTCTCTCATGTAAATATGTCTAGTGACGTGTGCGTGCGCGTGCGTGTGTCTGTCTGTCTGCCTCTGGCCGTGTGTGTGTGGGTGTTGGTGTTGGTGGCTTTCTGCCTGCTCTTTTTGCCGCCCTCCCCACCACCACCATACGCACCGCTACACAGACAGGCGCACACGTTGCGTGGTGTGATGCCCCCCCCCCCCCCCCCCCACACACACACACACCAACACCACCCTTTTCCTGCCTCCCTTCCTGATCACCACACATGGCACGTGCCCACCGCCTGTTCTCATTCCTAATTTTCTTTTCTGCATGTGTGCGACGATATTGCAACTGATCTGAACGGCGTCCCTTGAATGATCTGCCGCCTGCTCTCCACCGTGTGAAGGATAGAAAGCGGTGCCCACCAGCGACATTCCCTCTCGGTGGGTACGCTGACAGCCGGTCCCCTCCTGTGCACGGACATACAAGTTGTGACGGTGCTTCGGAGGTGCCACAGCGCACCGGGTCAGTGACGCAGCTTCGTGAGGCGCTCACCTTTGGCGTCGCCGTAGTGACTGCGCCCCGCTTGCTCCCGCTCTCGCTTCTCTTCCGTGTACCGCTCAGCAGCGACCGCGCCGCCCCTCTCCCTTCTCTCCCATCACGGATCTCTTCTGCTTCCCAACCACCCCCGCGCTTTTTCCTTCCCGTCGTGCACACTCCCGACCCACGACCACACCATCACCACCACCCCTCGCTCTTTCTTCGCGCGTGTGTGTGTGTGTGCATTCTTTCACAGGTGCGGCACCATCGCACGCATCTTGTTCCCGTCCAAGAACACGCGCGCGCATGCAAGGCATCACAGCAACCCCGTGCGTCAACCTCAGCCCGTCCCTCTCCCTCTCGCATATTTGATGGGAACCGGCAAAATCCACCCAAGAGAAGAAGCGCGGCTTGCGCGATAACCTGCGACGGGCGCGTAGCGCGCAGTTCCTCACCCCCACCGATCATAGCTGGTCTTTCTTTCCCTGTTCCTGTGCGCCTTGGCTGTTGGCAGAGTGCGTCTCTACCACTCCGTTTTTGTTTCTGTGCACGGCCGAACGTTCTGAGCTGCGGCGCCTCTCTGCTGAAGTGACTCACATGGCCGCTGATTTTGTTCCGCGGCCGCTCGACTCATTACATTGTCCTTGTCGCGTTGCCCCGGCCTTGACATCTTCCCTTTCGCCTGTTCTCGGGTCGCCGGCTCCATTGGTTGTCTCTATCCAGTGCGCGTGAGGGTGTCAGCGCGTTGGTGCGCATTGTTGTTTTTCTTTTCGTTGGTAACCTCACCCCCCGCGTCTGCAGAACCCCGCCGCCACACCGCTTCCTCCACGCTCCTCCCTCTCCTCTTCCTCATACGCAGAGACGGAGAGAGAGAGAGCGCGAGACGCGGACGAACGGCAGTCCAGCACTGGGTGGGTAGGTGGGGGTGGAGATCGAAGTGGCGCTAGCCCGACGGCGGCGCACTCACTTGGCGCACCTGCTCCGGTGCGAACGGCGAGCGGCAAGAACGACAAGCTCGCAAAGGCAAAGCCGCTCGCTTCGCCTCGCTCTCCTCCTCTACCCCATACACGTCGGCGAAAAACACACGGATCAACGATTCGAAGCAAGCGCCCAGACACGAGCGAGACGCGCAGTAGAGGGCACGGATGGACTTCATGCCTGCGGAGCACACGACTCCGCCGTCCTCGGCGTCACGGTTGCCCGGTGGTGCCAGGAGTGGCGTCACTCCAGCCTACCTCGGGGCGTCGCGCGGCGTCTCCACGCCACCGCCGCAGCGGCCGCGTCTTTTTGCGCGCGCGAGTGTCGCACGCGGGTCGCCTCCGCCGCCGGCCCGGTTGGCGCCAATCTCATTGTCGACGCCATGCGTGCCGTTGCCCCAGCGATCCGAGTCGGGGAGCGTACACCGCAGCTCTGTATCTGATAGCTTCAATCGCGAAGAGCGCGGTCTGCCTGGCCCGTGGTCGATTGCGTGTGGCGAACCCGCTGGCGCACGTCCGCCGTTGGCTGTGTCGCTCTCTGCCTATGAAGGCTCGTTGCCGCGCGTGGGTGATGGGATTTTCGGCACGTGCGCGGCCGACCTCAACTCGGCAGCGCCGTCCGCTCGCGTAGAGCCACTGCCCAGTTGCAAAATGGGCCCCGCTGGCGCGCTACACACGCACGCGGCGAACGGTTACCACAGTGTGGCCAGTGAGGGGATGACGGCGGATGACAGCATCAGCTCGGCCGCCGGCGTCACAGAGCCGTCGAGTGCCGCCCAAAGCACCGCCGCGGTGCCGCTCATGCACAGCATTGGGAGAACCAAGCGCCACCGCATGGTCAGCTCCGCCGACACACAGCACAGTTTGGCAAGCAGCACGCTTCCGCCCCCGCGTTGCCATCGCACCTCCGGTCACGGCAGCGTCGACGCGGAGTCGGCTCCTCAGCGCGACGTCTGCTTTGACGCGTCCATGGCGCGCGCTCTGCCGTCCTCGGCGGGGCGTTACCTCTCCGATGACCACGAAGAGGATGCGGATGGCGCGCCGAAGCGCTGCGGTAGCGGCAGTAATAGCAGCCGCTGCAGCAGCCGTGGTGCAGTCAGCTACAGCGCGTCTTCGATTCGCGCCAGCGTCGCGGACGTGCCTGGGACGCTCGACATGATCACGCCACGGGCAGGCCAGCGCGTGTTTGACGACTCCGCAGCGGGTGCGCAGTGCCTCGTCATCGAGGACAGCGTTGACACGGACGCGGTGGTCACACCAGCCCAGCTGCAGCAGATGAAGGCCGAGGCAGCCGGAGGCGGCGTGCATCGGCGCGCCTCAGACGAGTTATCGACGCTCTATGAGAGTCGGCTCGTCACCGCTGACGTGCTGCGCGACTGGACTGGCTGGGAGGATCTTGACCTGGTGCTTACCGCGCAGCTCCGCGTGGATGCGGACGCCATGATCGGCGTCGACCAGATTGGGGCACAGCTGTCGTCGCTTTCATCGCTGAAGCTCAACGGCTCACGCATTTGCCGTGTACGCCAGCTCGGCACCGGCTTCCACGCGTTGAAGTATCTGTGGCTGAACAGTTGCCACGTCACGGATCTGTGCGGCATCGCGGCGTGCTGCCCGTCACTGGCGGAGCTGTATGTCCCCTTCAACTGCGTGCGCGATGTCACTCCGGTAATGGCGCTGTCCGCGACGCTAGAAGTTTTGGACGTGGAAGGCAATCTGCTCGACGACGCTGCAGACCTTGGCGCTGTGCTCACTTCCTTGCATAGGGTGCGTGCGCTGTCCCTACTCGGGAATCCGCTCACGTGCGAGTACCAAGCGCGTGTGCGAGACGCATATCGGGCTTTGCTCGTCGATGGGGGACGCAGCGCGGGCGCGAATACGGCGGCCTCTGGCGACGTGCTCTCCCTAGTGCCGCCGCCGAGCGAGCACAAGCCCTTCTCGCACGTCCTTGCAGCCTGGGTGCGCCTGCTTATGCCGCAGCTGGAGACGCTCAATGATGCTGCCATCGACGTCTCCGTCAACAGCTCCTGCGCCTCGTTCCCTCTGCACGGTTCATCGTCAGGGGAGGCGAGCCGACGGCTCGCAGTGCCGGTTTCGACTCACGTGGACCCGCTGGACGACGCCTTGGCCGAGGAGCTCCGACTGGTGGAGGAGTGCGTGCGGGACGCCGACGCTTTCGACGCTCTTCTCGCTGCCGTCGATGAGGCGAACCGGCACGTCTACACGCGCCCCTCCACCTCGTGCGGTGGTGCGCAGCCGCGTCTTGCCCCGAGGACCGCCATTGGGGTTGCTCGCCCCTTCACCTCACGGTGGTGCAGGGCACCCGTCCGACTCGGTTCTTGTGGAGGCTCGACGACTGACGCATCAGTGCTCACGACAGGGGCGGTACTAGCTGGCAATGCGACCGCGAGCCTGAGACGCCGACTAGCGACGCCGTCAATGTCGTTCACCGACGCAGCGCAGGACGACCCGTCTGCCACCAACAGCTCTGCTGCCGACCCCGCTGGATGCAAAGGCAGGAGTGCGCAACGGAGTGGCATCTGTGAAAAGGACTCGCGGTACTGTGCCTCTGTGACTGCCACCTCCACCAACGACCTGGACGAGGATGCTCGCATCGCCGCGCTGCTGGCCGATGACAGCGAAGAAGAGGAGTGGGAACACTTCAAGGCGTCGCTGCTTCGGTCGCAATCCACGTCGGCAGCGTCCATGCCGAGACGGGGCGACCCCATGAGCACATCAGCGGCGGCAGCGGCCTCCTACCATCAGCTTCTCTACACGCAGAACGAAGAGGCCGCCGCGACGGCAAGCACGCTGCAGGCTGACGGCTTCGAAAAGGAGCTGCGCACGGAGCTGACGCGTCTGCGGATGCGGATAGCGAAGGAGAGTCGAGACTAAGGCCATGCTGCACACCATTCGTTTTCTTTGTATTATCACTTCAGAGCCTGTGCATGCCCGCCTCCCCCCCCCTCCTCCTCCTCCTCCTCCTCCGCCTGGGACTGCCTTGATAGTAGTGGTAGGAACAACGGCGGGTGCGCCGTCAGTCCAGTGAGATCCTTCACCGATGTCCACTTTCCGTCTCTCTCTTTTTTTTTTGCGTTTCTGTCGTCGTTTCCGTGTGTGTGTGTGTGTGTTTACGTTGGCTCTTCCTCCTCCTTTGTTCTGTCTGCCCTTTGCCGTTGTGCTTGAACGCTTTCCCCCCCCCCTCCCTCCTCCCTCCCCCCCCCCCCCTCCTCCTCCCCCTCCCTCGCCCCTCCCCCCCTTGTTTTGGCTTTGCACGACGTTGAACAAATGGAACCATCTTCCTCTCCATCTTGCCTGTGATGAGATGCCCATGTACATACAGAGAGCGAACCGTGTGGCCCCCTCCCCTCCCCTCCCCTCCCCTCCCCTCCACACAAGAGAGAACGCACAGAAGCTTTTGTATTCTTATTGGAAGTCGCTTCTTCGTCCTCCTCCCCCTCCTCCTTGTGTGATCATCTTCGCTCTTTAGACACGTCGTTGTTGTTGTCCGTGTGTGTGTGTGTGTGTGTTGCGTGTTGTGTGTTGTGTGTCGTGCGTGGCGCTTCTTTCCTTTTTGTATGTGCGTCTTGGCCGCGCTTCCCTCTCCGCCCCTTCGTGGTCAGAAATATTTCCTTTTCCTGTCGTGCAGGTATGCTTGTGCGTTTTCAAAGGAGGCGAGGCGGCTGTCCGACGACGCGGCGGGCTACCGTATCGCCTCCGCCATACACTCCACCCCACGCCCTAATCTCCCGCTCTTGCTCTCGTTCGGAGATTTTTCTCCGTCCCTCAGTCGCTACACCTGCACACTCGAAGGGGACGTCCGTGACGCCTCCCTCCCTCCCCATTGTAATGCTGCGTGCTTCTTATCCCTCCGCGCATTCAGTCGCTTCTCTCACCGTAGAGGAGCAGCTGTTTAGCGCTGCATCAATGGCCCCGTCAAATCCTCCCCCCCCCCCCCAAGCGCGGTTGATGGCAGTGCCGACGGGAAAGGGAGGAGAGGGAGCGCAAGGACCACCTGCTTCTCCTTCGACGAGCGCGCGCACACATACATACACACACCTACACATCTCTCTAGACTGGTGTTTCAGGCCCCAGTTCCGCTATAAACATGTTGTTTTAGCGCAGCACTTCCGCTTCACAGACTTCTTTGTGTGCTTCGGAGTCTTTGTTAGCCTCGCCTTCACTTCATTTCCGCTTTTCTGTTTCGTGTGCGTGAGTCGGACCACCCCTTTCCCGATGCTGCTGCGACTGCTCCGGCCACCTTCCTATGGCTCTCGGATCTCGTTGTTGTATTGCTTTAGAAAATGTTGCGGGTGCTCCGTCGTTCGAGGCGTGGCGTGCTGCTATCTTGTTTGGTAAGGGTGATCTGGCGATGCCGGTTTCCTTTTCCTTTTCCCGTGTTGGCACGTGCGCACAGATATTCATTCGATAATGGCAGAGGGTTTGGACGTCCACGCACACTATCGCTACTCCCACTGTCTGGGTAAGGCTTGATGTCGAGCTCTCGAGTACAGACGAGTTGAGGCGTGAGATGCGTGCCTTCTCTGTTGCTCAATCGCACCCGCATCTCCCGTTCTCTCGCCCTCTCTCGTTCCTTTTTTTTTGCACATTGCTCCAGTTCTGCTTCCTCCATTCGGATAGGCAACGCGTGTGGTTGTGCTCCCATCGGGGGATGGGGGCGGGGACGAAGAAGGCGAGGGGGAGGCAGAGGAGACGGCGAAAGGGTGAACGACAGAGTTCACTACGTGTGCATCTTGGGTGGGCGCCCGCCTCTTATTCCGCCCGTCGCCGCCTCTTTCTCTTCCATCACCGCCTCGCCCCCCCCCCCACCTCCACCCCACGCCCTTCTGTCTCTCTTTTCTCTTTCCAGTGGTTGGTTTGATTCCCAAGTCCCTCTATACCAATGTCACCACCCCGTCCTTTCTCCATTTTTTTCTCGAGATCTCCTCCAAGTGACGCTATGTGTGAGTGTGTGTGTAGGGTCTGTGGCACCTTCACTTCTTCTATCGTGTCTCTCGACCCTCTCTCTTCCCTTCCTCCTCGGTCTCTGAGTGTATGTGCTTCTTCTTTTAGGATGCGGGTTGTTTGTGCGCGCGTATGGCATGTCCTTGTATGTCTGTGTCTGCATGTGTATGTATTGTGTGGCATGCCGCGCGCATGTGTATGTTCTGTGTGTGTATGAGTGTGTCGGATAGTGGCTGAGCCTCTCTCGTCCTTCTTTCCGAATGCCCTTCATGCTATCATAGGACCCTCTCTGAGTTTTCGATCCCCAACTAGCCGTTCTCTCCCCTCCCCACGTCTTCTGTTGTCGTTGCGTGCGCATGTGTATGCGCGTGTTGGCAGGAGCGGCACTCGTGCCGAATCGTGCAGCACCACGCCAGCAGCGGCCAGCACGCGCATACACGTGCACGCATCCTTCTATACACGCGCCCCTTTTTGTACTGGTTTCCTCATGCCCTGCCTTCACCCCTCCCTCCTCATGCTTGTTTGCCCGGATGGCATCTGGAAACGCCTCAGTGGGCGGTGCTCAGGGTCCGCGGCCACACTCTGTGTGGGGAAGCCAGACAGCCCCCCTCCCCCCTTATCGCTGCCAGTGCCGAGCCACACCTAGCGGTGGCGGGACCAAGCACCGAAGGCCTTGCGGGCTCCGTGCGATGTGTCGCTGCTGACGTCGGCGGCGGGGTCGCGGACGGCGTTGCGTCGGAGCGGTCTGCGACTGTGCACGCGCTTGTGCCGATGGGCATGCTGGTCAGCGTGTGAAGGTGGCTCGGGCGTATCGCAGTCCGCGGCCCTGACTGGGTAGCTGTGGGGAGCCTGCGCCACCCGGAGGGATGGACGAGGTGGTGGCCCGGCTAATGGGAGGCGGCCGTGGGGCGGCCTGCGGAGCTGGTGGTGGGTGCCGGGGGTGCCGGGGGAGTTAGGCTCGTGTTGTATGGCAGTACAATGGACAGATCTTGGAAAAGGGAACCTTGGTCGCGTCCCTGCCCCCTCTCGTTCCTCGTGTGTTTCTCTTGAACGAGTGCGTTTTTTTCGTCGTCACGATGCCATCAGTGTTTCATGTTTTGCACTGTGATTACCCGCTCCTCTTGCTCGTCGTATTCGGTGTGCCGGTATCGCTCGGCGTCAGCGCACGCCTCTGTGGGAAGTCCACCACACATGATACTCCGATCCGGGGCAGGATGCGCTTGTTGTTTCAAGCTGGCCAGAAGAAGGAAAAAGGGAAGGATATCATGATTGTGTATGGTCAGCGAAGGTGGATGCCCTTGTCCGTTGATAAGGCAAATTCCACGCAAGAAGAGAGCGCTGCCTCGCTGTCGAGTATGTCGCACGACGCCCTCTGTCGTGTCGTTGTTGCCCCGTCTCGTACAAGCAACACATGACACAATGAGCGCACCGGCGCCAACACTCCGGTGCGGTAAGCGCTTGCGCCGAAGGAGATCGCACGGTATGCCGAGCGAGTGGTTGCCGCCACCTCAAGTCGATGATACCTGCGCTGCCCATCTCCTCCTTGCCTCAACCGTTGCTCTGTGCTTCTTGTACGTTTCCGCTTCTCTCCGGCCAACACGCAGCACACCACCTCCACGTACGTGCGCTGCCAGGACCGCGGCAGCACAACGCCACCGACACCCGACGAAAGGGGGAAAAACGTCTATACACCGATATATACTTATTTGCCCGGCACACCAAGCGCTGCGAAGTATATACTACAGGAGAGCCGAGACACACGCACACACGGAGTAGCTGCCCCATCACCGCCACACGCGCCCCGCGCCCTCCTGCTTCTTTTCGTTTCTTCTCGCTCAAGCACTTTGGATACCTCCCTCCCCAATAATGCCCTGCGAAGGCTGCGGCGTCAGCGAGGCCGGCCTGCAGTGCCCCACCTGCAAGAAACTGAGCTTGCCGCCGAGCTTCTTTTGCACGCAGGACTGCTTCCGGGCGCATTGGGGAGCGCACAAGCTGAAGCACACCGAGACGAAGAACCTGCCCGCCACGATCCCCACAATGACGGAGGTGGACGAGCGGCTCTTCAACTTCACGGGGCCACTCCGTCCTGGAAAAATCACGCCACGCCGTGCTGTGCCAAAGGAGATAGCGCGGCCCGACTACGCGGAGCGAAACGACGGCGTTTCCGAGTTGGAGGAGAAAGACCGAGGCAGCCTCCGCGTCGTTGCGCACAACCTCAAGAACTTGCACGAAGACTACAACAATGCCGAGCTGCGCCGGAGCTCCGACATCCTCAAGATCAAGCGTGTGAATGCGCTCTCGCGTGAAGTGCTGGACATCGCCTGCGCGGCGGTGAAGCCGGGCGTCACAACGGACGAAATCGACCGCATCGTCCACGAGGCGACGATCGAGCGTGGCATGTACCCATCGCCGCTGAATTACTACAACTTCCCCAAGTCCGTCTGCACCAGCGTGAATGAGATCATCTGCCACGGCATTCCAGACAACCGCCCACTCGAGGAGGGCGACATCGTGAACATAGACGTCTCTTGCTACCTCGACGGCTTTCACGGCGATCTGAACGAAACGGTGTTTGTCGGCAAGCCAGACGAGGAAAGCGTGAAGATTGTGCACACGGCGTACGCCTGCATGATGGCCGGCATCGGCGTTGTGAAGCCGGATGAACTCTACCGCTACATCGGTGACGCCATCGAGGCGCGGGCGGAGAAGTCGGGCTGCAGTGTGGTGCGCAGCTACACCGGACATGGTATCGGCAAGTTCTTTCACACGGCACCGAACGTCTGCCACTACAAGGACAACAAAAGCCCCGGCCTCATCAAGCCCGGGCACGTCTTCACGATCGAGCCGATGATCAACCTTGGCACGTGGCAGGATGTAACATGGCCTGATAACTGGACGAGTGCCACGAAGGATGGCAAGCGCACCGCGCAGTTTGAGCACACGATGGTGTGCACACCAGACGGGGTAGAGCTTCTGACGGACTGGAAGGACGGCATACCATTTTACCAGAAGCAGCTGAGGGAATGGGGCATGCCGATCCCCGTCGAAGACCCCAGCGAACTCAAAATCTGAGGAATACTCAACGAAACACAGACCGCGGGGAGGAAGGGGAGGCGGGTCGCATTCGCTCGAGGCCACGAGTGGGTTCTTGAGAGGGGTGCGCCTGTTGCCCTTCTTGTGGTGCTGTGGGTGAGGAGACGCGTTGGGAGTCTTTTCCGCATGCCTTTCGTTTCTGTGTGCTCCTGCCGCCGTGCCCTCGGGCACGGCTGGCGGACTCTTGACGTCGGCGGGCGGAGTCGTGGGCGTAGCCTGCGCTGCATGCAGTGGTGTTGGCATGACGCTGAGCAGTGCCCCACGGTTCCGGGCGGCTTGGTTCCGTGGCGCATCGTCGCTGCAAGCCCGTGCTGTGCAGGAGACGCGTGTCACCCCCGCAGGCCTGTCAGGCCTTTGGTCTCCCTCGCTCTCAGCATTGCGGCGCAGCAAGAGAGGAGAGGCACGCCGGTGGCGTCTCGCTGCTCCTCCAGCGGGGCATACGCACAGGTGCGGGCCCGCTGATCCACAAGTGCGAGCGCTGTGTGCCCGCGCTGTCAGCCACCGCTGGCGTGGTGTGTCGCATCCACGCAAGGCGGCATGCGGACGTCAGCGGAGCAACGGTGAGGCGCGGAGAGGGCGGGAGGGGATCCATACGAATCAACTGCCCCCCCCCCCCGGAGGGCATGCGTGCGAAACATGTGCGGCATCTCCCACCTCCGACCGTGTGGGCGGACGCGGCGCCGATGCGGGAAGCACGACGAGAGCACCCGGAACTCGCGCCATCGAGTCCTGCAGACGGGAGTGTGGAGAGTCACTGCACGATCTTGTGGAACGCCGCAGCTTGGGGCGACGGAGATTGCGCAACACGACACACACACACCAGACAGGTCGGGTGTAGAGGGGCTCAGCGGGCCCTGGCCTGCAGCTGGCCAACGTCCTGCTTGAGGTCATCCGGCATGCACGTGGACCAGCGCCCCACCCGCCTATTACCCGCACGGCAGACGCCACCGCTTCCGCGCTCGAGTAAGGGCCCTGGACGCGGCCCGCTGCGGTCAAGGCACGCTGCCCACAGCCGGGACCGTCTGTCGGATGCTGATCGCGCAGCACGCATGCGGGGGGGGGGAGGGGGAGCGGGCAAAGCACACGAAGAGCTCGCTAGACGCACGGCCCCGATTCGACGGCAGGACGGTTTTGCCCTCGCAGGACCCGGACGCAGCCGTGAGGGGGTGGGGGGGGTGCAGCGGAGGCTGGTGAGCAGTGGCTGCATCTGCGCCTGCGCTGCTGACATGTGTTCGTGGGTGGGACCGGGGCACGCTGAAACGATAAGCTCTTCATGCACTGCTGTAGTCGGATTACGGGGGAGGGGACACCTCAGCCGGGTAGCAGGGTCTACCACCTGTTTTGGAAAGCCGAGAAGTCTCCTCCTCCCCCCTTATCGCTGCCAGTGCCGAGCCACACCTAGCGGTGGCGGGACCAAGCACCGAAGGCCTTGCGGGCTCCGTGCGATGTGTCGCTGCTGACGTCGGCGGCGGGGTCGCGGACGGCGTTGCGTCGGAGCGGTCTGCGACTGTGCACGCGCTTGTGCCGATGGGCATGCTGGTCAGCGTGTGAAGGTGGCTCGGGCGTATCGCAGTCCGCGGCCCTGACTGGGTAGCTGTGGGGAGCCTGCGCCACCCGGAGGGATGGACGAGGTGGTGGCCCGGCTAATGGGAGGCGGCCGTGGGGCGGCCTGCGGAGCTGGTGGTGGGTGCCGGTGGGAGGGGGTGCCGGGTGTGTCTGTGGGAGTGAGGGCAGGGGCCGTGCTGAGATGACCGAGTCGGTGCATTGCCGTGGCGCGTGTTTCCACGGCTGCTTTCGCACCGCGCGGAATGGGGACTTGTGGCAGGCGGGGATGTGGCGGAAAGGTAAGGTGGTGTCCCGTGGAGATGAAAAGCGCATTGCGGATGTCGCTCTCTGCGCCATTGTCGTTGTCTGGCGCGCTTGGCGGCTTTCGCGCTGGCGCTCTCCATTCTTTGTATGTTAGGGCGTGCTCCCGCGGCGAGGGGAAGGGAGGGCGAGAGGTGCGCAGGTGAAACCGCGTGCCTCTTCCCAATCGTCTCACGGCAGGGATGCGCGATGTGTCTCGTTCGCCTTGTGCTCTGGGGGCGTGCATGGGCGCCTGTCTTGCCCCCGCCACAGCAGGAAATTTCAGCGGACTGTGTATCGCTTCTCTTCTGCGTAAGGTGTAAGCCGAGAAGGCGTCTGTTTATGTGCGCGGGCGCAGAGGTTCTCAGGATTTGGAGTACAACCACGACGAGGACGGCTTCGTCAACCCTTTCCCCCACGCGTACCGGTCTCCCGGTCAGCATATCCTTCCCGAGGATTTGGCGGTTCAAAGGGTCGACCGTGCGCGGAGGCGCAGAGTCGGTCGAGTGTCCTCCCTCCCCCTCTCCGCCGCAACTCTCCGCCGCGGGAGGGACCTCGGGGCGTGCTTTCTTTTCAAGGGAAGATGCGCTTGGCTTCGGCACTGCCCTCGGCGGATTCGCCGTCCGTTTTAGATCGTCGTGTGGTCGAGCGCTTTCTGTGCCCAACGCTGCGTAGCAAACTTGCCCGGCTTGTTGTTTGTACTCGTGCCACCGTCTTTCCCTCCTTTTTTTGCGTTTTTTCGTGCACGGCGTCTCCTCCTCCTCCTAACCCCCAACCCTCACACACACACACACACCGCCTCGCCGCGCGGACACGCACCACACGCACTGGCATCGCCACACGCGTACACGAATCGACCCTGGTCTCGCTCCTTCTTGCCTCGTGGCATTGTTGGCTGCCACGCCCGCGCGCGCTGATGGGATGCGGCCGACGTACTCAAACTAATTTGCATATGGCGCGTCTTTGGATGCGTGTATGAGCGGGCGCAAGAGAGAGGGCAAGCGGTTGCGTGACACGGGCCTGGTGTCGGGCTCTGTAGATTTCTTGTGAAGAGGGAGAGCAAGCGTGAACAGGAGAGAGGGAGACGGCAACTGTATCTGACCTTGCCCTGTTTCGCACACACACCGACACACACACACACACACACACATTGGACACACGTCGTGTGGCCCTGTGGCGGTTACAGTCCTTCTCCGGTTGTAGAGGCTTTGGAAGGGCGACTGGGCCGTTTCGTTTTTTTTTGGGGGTTGCTGTTCGCTTGTGTGCACGTGTGCGCGCCGTCGCCTACACCTTTTCTTCTCTCTCGTCCTTTCTTTCATCATCAAGCGACTCCGCCCGCCCGCTCGCCCCACCCCCTCCCACCCAAAATGCAGCGAGAGGTGATCAAGTGGATGCAGTCCCTCGACCTTTCTGCGCCCATACGGAACCCAAAGCGTGACTTGGCCACCGGCCACCTTGCGGCAGAGATCGTGGCGCGCTATAGCGGCACCAGGTACTTGGACCTCGAGCGACTTCCCACGGGCGCAGCGGCGGCCACGAAGCGGGATGTATGGTCACAGGTGCACCGTGCGCTGCAGCAACTCAGCTGCACCACTGTAACGCAACCGCTGATTGATGCAGTGCTGCGTCGGGAACCGAACGCGGCTCTCACGGTACTCGAATACCTCTACGAGCACTTCACCGGCCACACGCTGCCGATGCACGGCCTAGACGCCGTGGGACAAGCAAGGACGCGTACGTGCAGCCGCGAAATGCCACCTCCACCGCGAGGCTGCTAGAAGTGACGAGTGGGAAGCCGAACAACAATTTCAGCAGCAGCGTGGAGGAGGCGACCCTCACCGCAAAAAGGAAGCTCTTTGACCCTGTCACGAGTGCGACACAGCTGACCAGCGCGGCCCGCAGTAGCTCGACGGCGGACGTGAGGTTTGCAGCGCAAGACACCGCGGCAGACTGGCCCGACGGCGGTGGGGATGCCTCTGGCAGTGACTTGACACGTGCCCTGCAGCACCGACTGGCCCTCATCGACAACAGCGAGCTCGCCGGCGGGGCGAATGCGCTGCAGGCGTACCCGCGCTACGCTCGACCCACCGCCAGCACTCTTGTCCACACCGCCAGCAGCAGCCGAAAGGACGTCGTGCTGGACAAGCCAAAGTACACGGCGGACGAGGTTCTTCAGCAGCAGCAGAACAAGCGCATTCTTCACCAGCATGCCGTGGTGAAGCAACTGCAAGAGGAATCCGAAGGAGCAACCGTTGAGGGCCCATCACGCACGCGAAAGGGCACCTCGGCAGTGGAGACCACCACATCCTCGTTGCCGGCGTCGCCACTGCGCGAGAAGGCCGCGTTGCACGCAAACAGGGGCGCGGCGGCGGCGCGGCGGCGCCTCTGACAACCCTGTACCGTGGCCGCTTCTACCGGCAGCCCGATGCACCAACGGTGACAGGAACGGCCAAGGTATCCACCGCCCCCGAAAGGCTAAAAAGGGCAAGCGGGAAGAGGTCGCTGCCAAGGCCCAGCGCGGCGCCGCAGCGGCATCGTCTAAGGATCACGTTATCGATGCCGACGGCAAGCTGAACCGCCATGCGGCTGCAGCATCCGGCGACATCCTCTCCACTCTCGAGTTCGCTGGCAGTACCAGCGGCGGTGGCGGCACTGACGGAGCTCGCGTCGTGCCCGTGTTGCGCGTCAATGTTTACTCAACCTCACTGCAGGCTACTCTGGCGCTTCGCAGAGATCACGCAGAGCTGCAAGAGCGGGCCGCGGCATTGTCACTTGAGCACTTCGCCAAGCACAACTACGCCCTGCGTCCAGGTCTTAGCGACATCCTCGTGGACGTACTGATCGCGCACAAGCAGCTGCAGCGGCTCCTCGATTGCTGTGTGGAGGATGGCAACAGCGAGGTGCTCGACAACGTCTTGGGTCATCTGCTTGCCCACCGCGATGAGTTCCCTCCCGCGTGCATACGGGCCTGCTGGCAGGCTCTCGTACAACAGGCCGACGGCATCGTGGCCTTACTCCAAAAGAACCCAGACGAGTATGGCTATCTCATGGAGTCCTTGGCGTTCGCGTTCAGCCGTGAGGCGGCCCAGCTTCCGCTGCTTCACATATCACAAACGGTCCCTGTCCCTGGCGAGGCGGATGATGCCGAGCAAGAGGAAGGGGCTACCGCAACAACGGGTGGGTCGCCGCTGCTGCCGTTCTTCGGTTCGACGCGACGCAGCATTGCCTTTTCGAGTGGAGTCGTCGCTGGGGCGGGACACGCAGCTGCTGCAGCCGCTCGAGGCTGCTCTCCATACCCTGGGGCAGGGTCGGCGGCTGAAGGCGACACCGCCAGCCCACGACATCGACACAGCCTTAGTGAGGCACTCCTTACGGCGACGCACCGAGCGGCTTCTGTGGCGGCCGGGTCTTTCAACGCACCTAACGCGGCGTCGTTGTCGTCCCGCCAGAGAGCCATCATCGACACTTGCGACGGCTTGCCGGTCGCTTGCGCCTTCGGCTTTCTCTATCGCATCGCGCGCCAGCTCGACGTGCGGACCGCGGCCTACGTGTTGGAGCGGTACGTGCTGCGCAGCACCAAGCCATTTCTTCTGCGACACGGCACCGTGGCCGTCCGCGAGGCCGTTGCACGCGTCATGAGCGCATCCTTTGCGCCGGCGCCGCCCAAAAACGCCGCTGCTGCCGTTGATGCCGAGAGCAACGGTGAGGCTGTTGCAGCTGCGGCGACGGACTCTGAGGAGGCCTTTGCCCAGTTCCTCACGGGCAAGCTGGCACGCACCCTGCTGGGGCCCTTCCCGACTGCGGGCAACACTCACTGCGGCGCGGCGGCTACCCCGTTGCGTGACAGCCCAGACGACAGCGAGGCGAAGCACGACACACACAGCACGCTCCCTCTGCAGCTCAGCCTGCAGCGTGCGTACTGGCTCATCGTCTTCCACGCTGTTGCAGACTACCCTTGCACCGCTGATCATGGAATGGCTACGTCTAGTGGCGCTGATGGACCGCTCGCCGCATGCGTACGAAACGCTGCGGTGACGTGCTTGTCGTGCACCGATGCAGACCTCCTCACCATCGGCGTGGGCCTCACGATAGAGTACTGCAAGCGATGGCTTCCTCGCGATGCGCCGCCGATCGACGCGGCTGTTGACGACGCAGTGGCGAGCGGGCGCGATCTACTGTCCCACGTGTTGCCCTCACTCGAGGGCGCAGCGGACGAGCTCGCGACACCGTGGTGGCGCACGCGGTCGGCGAACACGTGGGAGTGTCGGTTGATGGTTCTGCGACTGTGCAACACTCTTCTCGCCCACCCGCTCTTCGCCGGTGCAGGGCCACCCGAGGCGAGCGCCGAAAGCCGCAGCGATGGTGGCAAGACGACCTCCTGCAACTGGCGCGCCACCGTCGACGCCGCCGCTGCGGAATGCCTTTGGACCTTTGCCAAGGCCCGTCGTGGCAGCTGCAGTTGGCACTGGGTGTGGCGGCCAAGTCCATCGACCACACCTCGGCGCCCACCCTGACCGATACGTGGCGCCAACTGCTCTGCAGCATTCCAGTAGCTTCATTGCCGACGCAACTACTACCGTACGACGAAGCGCCGGTGCGCCTGCGGCTGCTGCGCCCACTGCGGTCAGCGGCAAGCGTCAGGGAGGCGGCGGAGAGCGACAGGTCTAAGGGTGCGCAGCCCAGCGCTCGACCGCAGCAGGTGCGGATGTCGTCGTGCCAGAACGACCGTGCCGCTCCCTTGCATAGCGCCACCTCAGCCTTCGCCGGGGAGCCGGAGTCGTGGACGTGGACTCCGGCGAGGGAGAACGGGGATGGCTGGCGCAGTCCAGGCACCGGCACCGCCGCTTCGGCAACCGCTGAGGCGGCGCTGCACTTCGTGTGGGGCCGCGTCCTCTCCGTCTATGCGGTGATGCCTCTCAACCAGACGTGGAATGTGCAGGGTGTGGTGGATGCGGTGCTACCGCCGCTGGCAGGCAGCGGCGTTACCACTGCCGCACCGTCACCTCCAGCAGCTCCGGCCATGGCGCCAACGCTTCAACTGCTTGTCATGGCGGCTGCGTTGCTCAGCCCGCCCGCTACCGCAACAACGGCAGTGGCTGCCGCACCGTCGATGGCCTCGCTGCATAAGCTGTCGTTCATGTCACCGGCCGATGCTGAGCCGGTGGACGTCGGTGAGTTAAGTGGCGCCTTCTGGCTCGCGGCGCTCCGTCGTGCCTGGCCGCTGTTTCAGGCTTGCGGCGTGTTGCACGAGTCCATGACCCAAGGAGCGGAAACAAACATCACCGAGGAGGCGGCCTCATCACTGGGTGGTGTGGCCGTGGGCAGGGCCGGTTCTGGCGTGAATCTGGAGGACTTGCGCACCATCGTACTCTCTCTTTTCCTCCGCTTCGCGGACGACTCCGCCGTCGCCTCGGCGATGGCTGCAGCGGACGGAGACGGGGCGAATCTGTGTGGGAGTGCCATTCGCTGGGCGGAGGCGATGTGCGGCGACGCGCCCGCTACTTGTGCGCAATAACGGGAAACTTGATCGAGGAAGCGACAAAGGCACGAGGCTAACATGTTCACTGGATGAAGACCGAAACAGTGCACGCGTGCGCGCACAGCCATCCCGTCTGCTTCTGTGCATGTGTACATACACGTTATTGGGGGTGCAAACCCTCGTGATGACGCGCCGAGCAGTCGGCTGCTCTCTTTTTTTTCGGTTTTTGTTTTTGCGCGAGCGCCTCTCGATAACTTTTCTCTGTATGTTAAACGCACATGGAGAAAAGGGCGAGAGAACGCCAGCGGTCGTCGTTGGCTGCGGATGTACAACTCACAGGCGGCAGAAGAGCGCTGATCTCGCCTCCCCTCCCCTTACGCGTGATCATGATCCTCTGGAAAAGAAAGATGCGAAACAACCGCTGAGAAGCAAAGCCACGAAAAAAAGACTCCCATGTCTACTTCCTCACCTTCCACCTCGTCCTCCTCCTCCGATGAAGCATAGAGGACGGGCAATGACGTGTGCACCCATACGCCGAGCTACCGGCGTCGGTGAAGAAGTTGGGGATGCCATTTCGCATGTGGTTATGCAAGTGAGGGCACGCGTGATTGGATTGCGCGCGTGTGTGTGCATGCATCTGTGGCTATCCTTTCACAGCGGTGCAAACCGTCTTCTCCCCCTTCATTCCTCGGCCTCCCTTCCGCCTCATCTGTTGCCATGGCTCTCTCGCCCCTTTCTCAACGCACACGTCCACACATGCAAACCCACCCACGCGCACATACATACATTGTACTTCAAGAGATTCCCATCTTTTAACGCTCTGATCGCGTTCCTCTTTTCGCTCACCACATCCCCCCCCCCTCCCCCCACACACACACACGCCCTTGGAGTTTTCTCTGCCGAACGTGGTCGGGTTCCGTTTTTGTTTTGTTGTTGATTTCAGTTTCATGAATTTCCTTGTTCGATCCTCTTCTTGTGTGTTCATCCCGCAGTTGTTGTGTAAGCTCCCCTTCCTCTGTCTCCTTTTTTTTTTTGTTGTGTGTGTGTGTGTGTGTCTGCCTTTCCGCCCTCCCTCCCCACCCCATCTTCTTCCGTTTACACGTCTCACTGCACGCGTATTTTCATCTCACACACGCACAGGCAAACCGACACGCTCTTGCACGGCACACGTATATATATATATATACATATATACATACATATATATATATACATACATATAACCCGCTCTACTTCCCACCAGTGCGCGCCTTTCCCGCAAGTGTCTGTCCGTGTGTGTCCGTGTGTGTGTACCGGTGAGGGGCCGCAGACTTCTGTGAAGCCGCCACACCCGTATTCTCTTGTGCTTTATTATTATTATTATTAGTGTGTGAGGCGTCTGTGCGTGTAGAACGCAGCACCTGGGGAAACAAAAAGGAGGAAAGCCTGCAACCCACCCTCCCTCACACGCCCCACCACAAACGTGTGATTTGACGACCTTGTGAGTTTAACTCTCTCACCCACCCCTCCCCTCCTCCGCTCACCCCGTAGACGAATTCCTTGAATTCCCGCGATACATATATACAGAGATAGAGAAGAGCAGAAACTATAAAGTCTAACCTAGGAAAGAGAGAGAAGACGCGCAGGTACACCGCACCAGCAGCTAGCTGTGCCTCTTCTCTGGTTCTCCTTGAAGGGACCATTACCATCATCTCCAGCGACACCGCCTATCCAGAGAGCCAAAATCAAAGAGAGACGTCCATCGCTTCACACGCTCCAGAAAAGCGGCCACTTGCTGCTTTCCTCGCAGAGTTCTCTTGTCGCAGGAGTTCCTGTTTTCATTTTTCCTTTTGTTTTCAGATTCCCTTTTCGCTTGCTACGCCGTTTCCCCCCTTTTCTGCCTCATCTCTACTCCATTTTTCGGTAGATCCTGCACTCGTCCTTTTCACCGTCTCTTTCTCTTCGTCCATTTGCTCCTATGGTGTGCCCGTTCTCCTGAACACCCCGCCCCGCCCCGTCTCGCCTCCTCTCTCAACTCGTCCCACCTTTCATTTCCGAAGAAGCAACGGTTAACAGCGCGCGCGCACACACACCGACACACAGAATGGCCAAAACAGCGCTTCTCATGGGCGCTCTGCTCGCCCTCGCCATGTGCCTGGCGGCGACAGCCGCCTCGGCGCAGCGGTCGCTGGGGTGCCAGATGGTGTGGCAAGGTCCGTCCTCTAACAACAGCCTGCTGGAGTGCCTGGGGAACACGGATCGCATCCGGTCCCAGTGGCCCTACTACGTGTATCCCGCCTTCGCTGCGCTCATCTTCATCTTTACGGTGATTGGGCTGCCGATTCTGTTCTGCTGCCACTGCTGCAGCTGCTGCGAGGCGTATGTGAAGCCGAAGGCGGAGACGGACCTCGGCGTTGCCCGCTGCTGCCTATGGATGTGGATCGTGATTTCGGTGCTTGTGGCGTGCGGCGTGTGCGTGCTGCTGATGTATGGCTCCGTCTTACTGGAGCAGGCAGCCCAGCAAATTGTCAATGACACCGAGTATCGCACGCTTGATTACTTCAACGACACCCGTGCGAACATCACGATGCTGCTGACAAACTACAGCGCGGACCCACCGATACCACCGTCGATCGACCTGAGGGCCTTTGACGCTGTGAACGAGAATATTACCTACTACGTGCATCTGGCGCGCAACAACTACCTCAACTACTTCCGCACTGCCGAGATTGTGGTGTGCTGCGTCGGCAGCGTGGGTGTTTTCCTGATGCTGTGCATGCTGGTTTTTGCGCTGTGCCGTTGCAGTGGGATCTGCCCGATTGCGTGGAGCTGCCTGTACTTCGTGTTCGCGCTTGCGTTTGCGTTGCTTGCGGTGCTGTTCACGATATGCATCTACGTGATGTCCGCCGGCTGCGGCGAGGTGGACCTTCAGTACAGCCGTGAGCCTGGCGTCTTCCAGTGGTACCTGGTGCCGTGGTGCGAGAAGGAGTTCAACTTCCAGGCGCTGCGGGCTCAGGTGCAGAGTCAGGAGCAGCAGGTCTCGCAGAGCGCCTGCGCGGAGCTCTTGAACTTCTGCGACAACGATCCGGAATACTCGTTGGCGACGAAAGACCACATCTTCGTGTGCGGCAACAACATCACCGATAAGAGCCAGTGCAACTCGCTGGACGACGTGGTGGACGTCGTTCTGAGCACGTACGTGAAGCCGATGCTGACGAACACGCTATGTGCCAACCAGACAGGCATGGAGTACCTGGAGAAGTGTACAGTAAAGTTGTGCGCATCGCGGTGTGTAAACTACGACGCGCTGGATCTGCATCCCAAGACGTACGCCATTCGAATTCTGCAGGCTGCTGACTTTGCTGCGAATGCGAGCACTGCGCTGTCGTACGTGTGGCCGCTGCTGGACTGCAACTTCATCATTGACAAGGGTGCCAACACAGTCGAGACGCGGAACTACAGCAGCAGCTTCACCACGCAGAGCGATTATGTGCGCAGCTGCTCTGCGGTCCATACGTCCTCTGTGATGCTGGGTACCGGCTTCTTTGTCGGGGCGCTCATGTTCATTCTCGGCATTTACGTCATGCATCGCGGTGCGTGGATCACGGTGCCAGTGAACAAAGGCAAGGATTTCGGAGTGACGCAAAAGTGGAGGAAGTAGGCACTGCGTCGTGTGCGAGGCTTTTCAGAAGCTCCCCCCCCCCCTCTCCCTCTCCCTCTCCTCCTTCCCTCTCCTTGCGTGTTTTTTTTTCTGAGTTTGTTCTCCTCGGGGGGGGGGGGCAGTGGCACCTCCGCCTAATTTTGCACATGTGCAAGTGTATTTTTTTTTTTCGCTAGGATGTGTGTGTCTGAGTGCCGAGCTGTTTCTCGATGTATTCGTGCATGGGCGCTCTTGCCGTTCTGTTTGATCTCTCCCTCGCTTCCTCCACACCCTCTCTCTTACTGACTCCCCCCCCCCCACCCACCCACCCACCCACCCACCCCCAACCACCCACTCCACGCAACCTCCTCCTCCTCCTCCCCTTCGCTCTTATTTATTTGTTCTTCTCTTCCATCGCCGTCATGCGAGTGCGTTGGTGTGCCTGCCTCTCTTTTCCCTGTTCTCGTTCTATTCTTCTTGCGTCACAATTTGGTCTCGCGCGCTTCAGTGCGTTGCGCGGCTTCGTCTTTGAATTCTCGCTTTCTTCTCTCGTTTTCCGTTTCTTTTTCATCTGCGCTTGTTGGCGTCCACCCTTTCCCCCTGTGTGTGTGCGTGCCTGTGTGGGTGCGTGCGCGGGTGTGCGTACTGTCGATCGGTGTGGAAGAGATCACCGAGGCCGCCACCATCACAACCGCCCATAAGAAAAACAGGGAAAGGTCAAGCAACGAAAAGCACACCCACGCACAGCGGAACGACACCGCAGACTAGCAGGAAAGGTGGACCACCCGGGCGCATCGGGCACGAAGAACCCAACAACGGCAAACTAAAAAGGAAGATGATCTTCTCCCCTGTCGTTTTGGGATGATGTGCGTGTGTATGTATGTGTGCGTGATGAGCGCATCCACAAACTACCACAGGCACACACACACACACATACACATTCTCAGATACGCACCCCGTCGGCACTGACAGGCGAGGTTGCCGCGCAGATGCACTAGAGGTGTGTCACCACCGGGCGCAGATATAAGAAAGTCTTTTAGCCCCCACCTCTACTCTGCACGACCGCACTTCTTTCTCTTGGTGAAGATTACTGTTATGCGTGGGTTCAGTAGTGCTTGTGTTGCTGTACGTCGCAGGCGCTCTTCCTGGTGATTACATGGAAGCGTGACCAGGATGCTGCGGCTGCGGTTCCGCTGCGAAGTCTTCTCCTTGCTGCCCCTCCACCGATTTCTCTCTCACCTGTGCGGCATGTGTGGCAGTTTCACTTCTTTTTTTCTGGTTACTCTCGCTCTTGGAGCCCCTTCCTCCTATCTCTTTTCTCACACTGGAGAACGCGCCACTTCTCAAGCTGGAGCATGTCCTTGTATGTCTGTGTCTGCATGTGTATGTATTGTGTGGCATGCCGCGCGCATGTGTATGTTTTGTGTGTGTATGAGTGTGTCGGATAGTGGCTGAGCCTCTCTCGTCCTTCTTTCCGAATGCCCTTCATGCTATCATGGGTCCCTCTCTGAGTTTTCGATCCCCAACTAGCCGTTCTCTCCCCTCCCCACGTCTTCTGTTGTCGTTGCGTGCGCATGTGTATGCGCGTGTTGGCAGGAGCGGCACTCGTGCCGAATCGTGCAGCACCACGCCAGCAGCGGCCAGCACGCGCATATACGTGCACGCATCCTTCTATACACGCGCCCCTTTTTGTACTGGTTTCCTCATGCCCTGCCTTCACCCCTCCCTCCTCATGCTTGTTTGCCCGGATGGCATCTGGAAACGCCTCAGTGGGCGGTGCTCAGGGTCCGCGGCCATACTCTGTGTGGGGAAGCCAGGCAGCCCCCCTCCCCCCTTATCGCTGCCAGTGCCGAGCCACACCTAGCGGTGGCGGGACCAAGCACCGAAGGCCTTGCGGGCTCCGTGCGATGTGTCGCTGCTGACGTCGGCGGCGGGGTCGCGGACGGCGTTGCGTCGGAGCGGTCTGCGACTGTGCACGCGCTTGTGCCGATGGGCATGCTGGTCAGCGTGTGAAGGTGGCTCGGGCGTATCGCAGTCCGCGGCCCTGACTGGGTAGCTGTGGGGAGCCTGCGCCACCCGGAGGGATGGACGAGGTGGTGGCCCGGCTAATGGGAGGCGGCCGTGGGGCGGCCTGCGGAGCTGGTGGTGGGTGCCGGGGGTGCCGGGGGGAGTTAGGCTCGTGTTGTATGGCAGTAGATATGTGTGTATGCTGAAAAAGAATCTGCCGTTTGCCTTTGCCGTATTCTGTCGTTGCTTATTTTTGTCTGCGACCCAGTGCGCAGAAGGGAGCAGTGTAAGGCGCTGTCGCTCCCGACTCGAATGCCCGCCTTTGTCTCCCTGTGCACTTCTTGTGAGGACGTGCCACTCTTTCTGTGTCTGCCTCCGCTTTTCCCTCGGTACGCGGTCTATATCGAAGTTTTTCTTCCCGTAGTGAGGAGGAGGAGGAGGAGGGGTGGCTGATGTACCACACTTCTCCCGTGCTCAAGTATAGGACTCCAGCCCTCGCGTCTCTTTCTCGGGAGAAAAAGAGACGCGCTTCTAAACGAGGGTGGTGGTGGAGAAACATTTCCGGTATATCCAGGGGCAGAGACGGATGGGCAGTGGAGGGTGAGAGAGCAGTGTTTGGTCTAACAGCAAGTGCCACACAAACAAGGAAGCCCATCACGTGGGCGTCAGACGCGTCTCCGTGTTGCAGCTCAGCAAGCACCGCACAAGCACGGTGTATAGTGAACAACGCTCGACAGATGCCGCTATCCTTGCACCACAATCACGAGGATGTGTGTGCGTGTGCGTACGCAGGCCTTAAGCGTACTCTTGATGATGTGCAGCTTTTTCCTTCTGCCCATTGCCCTTGCATCCCCTGCTGCTAGGGTGCGGGACATAATAATCGAGCCATCATCGTAGGTTTGACCTCACGACCGGCGCAGAGTGTGGGGTGCGGTGGCTGGGTGCGGACTCCCCACAGCGGCCGAGGCGGAGAGCGTGAAGAAGGTGTCAGCTCCCGTCAATGGAGAGGTGCACATGCGCACGCAAGAGCGAGAGAAAACACACACACACACACAAAAGACTCAAGTGGAGTGCGTACCCTTGTTGCGCAACACGGCTTTTTTCCGTCCGTGCTGTATTCTCTTGTGTCTTCTCTTCCTATGGCTCACCGCCTTCGCTCGGTTGCCTCTACTCGGCCTCTGCCTCTCCCTCCCTCTTTCTTTATGTGTTGTCATCCACGCCAACGTGCATCCACCTTGAAACTCAAACACGCATGCACACACACACACACACACGCATATATATATATATATATATATGTGTGTGTATTGTGTGTCTTTCTTCATGCGTATTCGAGATACTGTTGGGCAGCAACACCACCGTACGCACACAAACAACAACCAACCCCCAGCAAACAACTTGGACGCACTCGCGCGTGGTTATACAGGTCTCCATCACGCCTTTTTTCTGTTGGTACACACTTTGAATTGACAGCCCATCCTCGACGTAACCCGCGAAGCTCCCGCACAGACAACGAACGCTTTCTCCCCACAACGGAGGGCAATATTATATACATACATATATATACATAACCAGCGCACGTAGTAAACATACACGTTGCCTCCACAGACGAAAGACGCAAGAGAAAGGGCGAAGTGCGTTCACGTGGCCACGTACCCAGCCAGAAACGCTCCTCCCCCCTCCCCTCCTTGCCTCCTCTCCCCTCTTCCCCCCTCCTTCACCCTCCTCTCTATCTCCCCACATAGAGAAACGCCTCTCTCTTCATTGCTCTGCTTAGGCGCTTCGTCGTTACGTGTTTAAGTGTGTTGTGCGTGCGTGTGGTTTCTTCGGTTTCTATTTGCCGCTTTCGCTCTGCTGAGTGTGGGAAGGGCGAGGGGGGCTGTTCCGGAGTCAGCGCTCGAGCCAGGAAAAAAAAAGCCATTAATAAACGACGTGTATTTGTTTTTTTCCGGGTGTGTTGGTTGGCTGGTTGGCGTGTGTGTGTGTGTGTGTTTAAAAGTGGGGAGGGTCAGGCGTTTCTTTTCGTTTGCCCCTTCTCACCTGGTTCTCACACCCCCTCCCCTTCCCTTTCCTTCTTTCTCCCTCTGCACGTCGGCGTATGTGTGTGTTTCGCCTCTTCTGAAGTCGTTCGTTCTCTTGTCTCGTCTCCTAGCGCTTCTTCGCCGTTGCAGCTGCCCCGTTTACTTGCCGACACTCTCCCTCCCTCCCTTCCTTCCTTCCCCCGTCTCATACACACTTCTTTGGCTAGCTCTGCTTGCCGTACCTTCTCTCCTTTAGTTTTTTTGTTTTTGAGGGAACGTCTCGTTTCACTGCTTACAGAATTTTCTGTCGTTGTTTCTCCACCGCAACTCGGATTGGTTTTCTTTTTTCCTTTGTGGGTGTGTGTGTGTGTGTGTGTTCCCTCCCCCCCCCCCCTCCCCACATACACCGTTTATAGTCAATAGCTTCTACTCATTCATACATTGGACCCCCCCCCTCTATCTCTCTCCTCCACTCTCGGTGTCGTCCTCACGCTCGACGCATCTGCAACGCTCTCCCGGTCCCTCTGCCTCACCGCTCTCTTCGCTCTCTTGCGTATATATACAATCCTCAAACTAATATCTGAGCAAGGGCGAGGACAGAATAACGCAACGTAAACCACCCCATCAGCGTAAGTCCGGCAAGCCGCCAAGAGCACGGACGCTGGCACGCCCGCATGTATCTGTGTTTCTGTTTCCTTGTTCATTATTGCATGCTTTTCTTCTTCGAAGCCAGCTCTTTTTTTTTTTTTTTGGCTTCAGCGTGTGTGCCTGACGCTTGTGGGGGCTCTGGCTCGCCGTCCTCGTCTTTCATCTTGTGCTTCGGCTTGCCCGCTCTTTTCCATACGCACAGGGTCGCCCCACCCCCCTTCCAAACACACTTCCCTTCCTCTCTCCCGATAGTCACTCGTTCAGTCTTCTGCCCATCTCCCGACCGGTAGCCCCGCTCCATTTTGTTGTCTCCCGGTGCACAATCTTGCTCTTCTCTTGCTTCCAGGAGACCTCTTCCTCTTTCTCTCTCCACTTCCTGCCTTGCCGCTTGTGACGTCGCACCAGCTGCGAGGCCTCGACCATCACCGACGCGCACTCCCGCTCCTATCCCTTCCGAGGCAAGGCACATCCTATCCGGCGTTTGACCGGCGACGAGAACCCGTGCCACCCAGCAGCCGACTATCGCCGCTGATCAAATGGCCAAAACAGCGCTTCTCATGGGCGCTCTGCTCGCCCTCGCCATGTGCCTGGCGGCGACAGCCGCCTCGGCGCAGCGGTCGCTGGGGTGCCAGATGGTGTGGCAAGGTCCGTCCTCTAGCAACAACCTGCTGGAGTGCCTGGGGAACACGGATCGCATCCGGTCCCAGTGGCCCTACTACGTGTATCCCGCCTTCGCTGCGCTCATCTTCATCTTTACGGTGATTGGGCTGCCGATTCTGTTCTGCTGCCACTGCTGCAGCTGCTGCGAGGCGTATGTGAAGCCGAAGGCGGAGACGGACCTCGGCGTTGCCCGCTGCTGCCTATGGATGTGGATCGTGATTTCGGTGCTTGTGGCGTGCGGCGTGTGCGTGCTGCTGATGTATGGCTCCGTCTTACTGGAGCAGGCAGCCCAGCAAATTGTCAATGACACCGAGTATCGCACGCTTGATTACTTCAACGACACCCGTGCGAACATCACGATGCTGCTGACAAACTACAGCGCGGACCCACCGATACCACCGTCGATCGACCTGAGGGCCTTTGACGCTGTGAACGAGAATATTACCTACTACGTGCATCTGGCGCGCAACAACTACCTCAACTACTTCCGCACTGCCGAGATTGTGGTGTGCTGCGTCGGCAGCGTGGGTGTTTTCCTGATGCTGTGCATGCTGGTTTTTGCGCTGTGCCGTTGCAGTGGGATCTGCCCGATTGCGTGGAGCTGCCTGTACTTCGTGTTCGCGCTTGCGTTTGCGTTGCTTGCGGTGCTGTTCACGATATGCATCTACGTGATGTCCGCCGGCTGCGGCGAGGTGGACCTTCAGTACAGCCGTGAGCCTGGCGTCTTCCAGTGGTACCTGGTGCCGTGGTGCGAGAAGGAGTTCAACTTCCAGGCGCTGCGGGCTCAGGTGCAGAGTCAGGAGCAGCAGGTCTCGCAGAGCGCCTGCGCGAAGCTCTTGAACTTCTGCGACAACGATCCGAAATACTCGTTGGCGACGAAAGACCACATCTTCGTGTGCGGCAACAACATCACCGATAAGAGCCAGTGCAACTCGCTGGACGACGTGGTGGACGTCGTTCTGAGCACGTACGTGAAGCCGATGCTGACGAACACGCTATGTGCCAACCAGACAGGCATGGAGTACCTGGAGAAGTGTATGCTGATCTCCTGCTCATCGCGGTGTACGGACTACAAATTCCCGCCCCTGCATGCCAGGACAGAAGCCATTCGAGTTCTGCAGGCTGCCAGCTTTGCTGCGAATGCGAGCACTGCGCTGTCGTACGTGTGGCCGCTGCTGGACTGCAACTTCATCATTGACAAGATCGCCAACACAGTCGAGACGCGGAACTACAGCAGCAGCTTCACCACGCAGAGCGATTATGTGCGCAGCTGCTCTGCGGTCCGCACGTCCTCTGTGATGCTGGGTACCGGCTTCTTTGTCGGGGCGCTCATGTTCATTCTCGGCATTCACGTCATGCATCGCGGTGCGTTTCTCTGGGCTGCCGGCAAGGAGAGCGATGCAGTGCAGAAGACGAAGAATGTTTCACCACCGGACAATACCGTCTCGTCGCCTCTGAGAACACCTTAAAAAGAATGGTGCAACCCCGTGCACCTATGAAGGCCGACCGCACAAGACGGAATCTGGCAGCCAACGGTTAAAGGAGGGGCCACAAAGTTGTTTGATGTACGCTTTTTTGTGTGTGCTGCGCGTCGTGCTGCTCAGTGGCTGCAGGGATACCTCAGTGCAAGGTATCACGTCCCAGCACGCACTTTGCGCGGAAGCCCCATGGCCTGCCGCCGTGCCCTCGGGCACGGCTGGCGGACTCTTGACGTCGGCGGGCGGAGTCGTGGGCGTAGCCTGCGCTGCATGCAGTGGTGTTGGCATGACGCTAAGCAGTGCCCCACGGTGCCGGGCGGCTTGGTTCCGTGGCGCATCGTCGCTGCAAGCCCGTGCTGTGCAGGAGACGCGTGTCACCCCCGCAGGCCTGTCAGGCCTTTGGTCTCCCTCGCTCTCAGCATTGCGGCGCAGCAAGAGAGGAGAGGCACGCCGGTGGCGTCTCGCTGCTCCTCCAGCGGGGCATACGCACAGGTGCGGGCCCGCTGATCCACAAGTGCGAGCGCTGTGTGCCCGCGCTGCCAGCCACCGCTGGCGTGGTGTGTCGCATCCACGCAAGGCGGCATGCGGACGTCAGCGGAGCAACGGTGAGGCGCGGAGAGGGCGGGAGGGGATCCATACAAACCAACTGCCCCCCCCCCCCCCGGAGGGCATGCGTGCGAAACATGTGCGGCATCTCCCACCTCCGACCGTGTGGGCGGACGCGGCGCCGATGCGGGAAGCGCGACGAGAACACCCTGAACTCGCGCCATCGAGTCCTGCAGACGGGAGTGTGGAGAGTCACTGCACGATCTTGTGGAATGCCGCAGCTTGGGGCGACGGAGATTGCGCAACACGACACACACACACCAGACAGGTCGGGTGTAGAGGGGCTCAGCGGGCCCTGGCCTGCAGCTGGCCAACGTCCTGCTTGAGGTCATCCGGCATGCACGTGGACCAGCGCGCCACCCGCCTATTACCCGCACGGCAGACGCCACCGCTTCCGCGCTCGAGTAAGGGCCCTGGACGCGGCCCGCTGGGATCAAGGCACGCTGCCCACAGCCGGGACCGTCTGTCGGATGCTGATCGCGCAGCACGCATGCGGGGGGGGGGGAGCGGGCAAAGCACACGAAGAGCTCGCTAGACGCACGGCCCCGATTCGACGGCAGGACGGTTTTGCCCTCGCAGGACCCGGACGCAGCCGTGAGGGGGTGGGGGGGGGTGCAGCGGAGGCGGGTGAGCAGTGGCTGCATCTGCGTCTGAGCTGCTGACATGTGTTCGTGGGTGGGATCGGGGGCGCACACGCTGTAGCAGCAGCAGGAAAGCACCAAAGGAACGGATATGTTTGGATGGTATGTGCTGTGGGGGTGGGGGTGGTATACTTGTCATGTACAGAGGTGCTCTTCGCTATTTTATTTATTTCTGCTCGCGCGTTGCTTTTTTTTTCCGTTCGATCCTATTTGCACCGACTCACCCACTCACCCATACACGCACAGCTCCTTGCGCTTTACCTCGTCCCTTGCTCCCCCCCCTTCCCCCCGCACTCCTGGTATCCACGGTATTGTGATCAGTGCGAATAGTTTTTTTTTTTTGTGTGTGTGTGTGTGTGTGTAACGCGTGTTTCTTCGTCTTCTTGTGTTCTTCCTGTTTAGGAGGGATGAAGGGAGGAAAGGAGGCAGGTCGTTCGTGTAGACACATATATATCTACTGGTATATGTAAGTGTCAATGTAGAGGACACCACAGGCCATCCTTTCTACCCGCTGGGCCCTCTGCCCTCCTGCGCACACGCAAGTGCTGATGTGAAGGGGGTGGAACGCGCGCGTAGAGACGCGCCCATACGATACGCACAGAGGAACTGGTGGGGTGCGGTGGCCGAAAAAATCATGCACAGTGCCGAGTTTCTTTCCGTTTTTTTTTTTCGAAGTGTCGTTTTATCCTCAGTCAATGTCGAATTTGTCCCGCTCCGCTCCCCTCCCCTCCCTTTCCTACACCCTTTCCCTTCCCCTCTCTGCTGTTCCTCAGCAGTGGCTGATGTGTTTTCTTTCTTGCTATCGGCTTGCGCAGCTCCAATATCCTCCTTCCTCTTGTGTGTCCTGATTTCCTGACTCTACGTGGCGGCTAGGCATGCTGACAAAGCCTCCCCCCCCCCCCACTCCCCATTCCCACCACCACCGACGGTGCTCCCTAAGGACGGCGAGCGCACCAATGCGGGCAGGAAGCCGTAACGGAGACCGTCGCGACGGGAAAGAAACTCATCGCGGACACCTTCGAAAGGCGAGTGTTGGGCCTTTTGGTTTTGGTGCTTTTTTTCGCCATGTGCCACAGAAAAGCGATGAAAGCAGACTTGTGAACGGTTTCGACAATTTCCCCAGCTCCCCCTTTCCCCACATACACACACACACACCAGCACATGTGCCCGCCTCCCCCCACTTCCCCCTTCCCCACTTCCACCCGCTTTCTTTGGTGTCTCTCTCCCTCGTTTTCTTTTTCGTCTGTTGCATCCAGCTGCTATGTGACTGCACGATGTGGGTGCTGGGTGAAGTGACGGGGATGGAAAACGCACTCCTGTCCTTGTGCGCATGCCCCTGCCTTCCCTATGGCCCCTCCGCCGCCGGAAGGTCGTCTTGCAGCAGCCGCATTCTTTCACATGTACTTCCTTCTCTCCCTCCCTTTATGCGTTGTGTGCTCCATGCGTATACCCTGTCTCTCTGCACCCACCCTCTTCCTCTTTCACGGCAAGAGACAAAAAAGGGAAGGAAGAGGAGGATTGAAGGGGGGGGCGGTGGAGGAGTCACGTGCGTGAGTGCAGAGGTCGGTGGGGGCCGTGCCTCAGTGGCTCTGCGCCGACACACTGTGCTCTATCCTTCTTTTTTTGTTGTTTTCTCTCTCCCTCTCCCGCCGCGTTCTCGCGCACCCGCCGCTCGCTCACCGTCTCGGGCTTTTGCGGTGTGTGTTTGCCTGTTGGGAGTGTGAAAGCATGCATCATGACACGGCAGCGTCAAGGAAAGGGGGAAGGGACGGGGAAGAGAGGGGAGGCTGCACAGGTGTACAGCCGCGAAAGATGGGAAGCAGGTGCCGCTCAAGGAGGGCCGCCATGGCACCTCACTCCCCTCTCCTCCCCACTCATCTCTGCTGGGATGCGTTTTGTCTTGATTTTTTTTTTCTTTCCTCTTTCAGTGTCCTTGTCCTTCACCTTTCCAAGACGTGGGCGGAGAAAAAATTGTATCACTCACCGGCGCGGTTTCACCTCACCCCTTTCCGTTGTGTGTTCATGCGTGCGCGTGCGTGCGTTTGCGTGTGGCTGATGAGGCGATGCAACGCAACGACAAGACGAAAGCGCACGGGCGATGAGGCACCAACACACAAACACGCACAGGCGTACAGAGAAAGGGCAGATGGGGGAGAGGGAGACGAGAGGAAAGGGTCAGCAACTTATTCTCAGGCACTTCACCACAGTGGTAGTGCAAAAAAAAAACGCAAAACAATGTCAACCAGTGCATTGCAGGAAAGACTATGACGCAGACAGTTGTATCTGCGCCGTAGACGGAACCAAGGAATAAAAAAAACGAAAGAAACACAAGGAACAGTGTGGTGAGCGGTGGCACGTGGTGGAGTGCACCTTTTCATCAAGCAGCGGCGCATCCACAGAGGGACGTGCCGCAGCATCGAAACGGAGTGGCGATGCCTCGAGAGGGGGCCGCGCTGGCCCTTCCGCAGGAAACGAAGGGGAACACGTGCCTCTCTTGCGCCACCTCCTTTCTCCCATGTATGCCACTGCGCCCACCTACACGCACCCCAAACAACTTTTTCACCCCCCCCCCCTCCTTGACTCTCTCTCTATCTCCATCACCTCGACTCGAGCGTCTTGTGAGTCTGTCTGCGGGTATATTCTGTGTGGCGTAGCTCTTCTCCCTCTGCCCTCTATCGGCCCTCCCTCCTCACTGTATACGAGCACGTGAGCTGCCACTCTTCTCCTCCCCCTCCTCCTCCTCCTTCGTTTTCCTTGATCCATCTCTAATTCAAACGCGCGGGTGTGTCTCGTAGAAGGCACGCTATCAGACACCAGCCACCGACCCCGCGATACACGCAGGCGGAACTTTCGCGTGCTCGCTCTCTGCCCCTACGCTCCATTGCACTGTCGGGGCGTGGGGAAGCGGTGAGAGCCGTCAGCCAGAGCACAGAAAGAGGAAATAGAAAAACATTTGCAGGCGCAGCAGCGTAGGACGGACCCCCCCCCCCCCGTGGGAGAGGGACTTGGCGGTCCTGTCCGAGCGTCGTGGGTACAGCTGCTTCGCGAGTACCCCCGCCTCCCTCCCGGCACGGCGAGAGAGACGCACACGCAGCCTTAACGTCGCCGTGTGTGCAATCCAGAGAAACTGCGTTTCACTTGGAAATCTCAACCCCCGCCCCATTGTGTTTATTTTTATATTTATTTTCGTGGGGGTGGGGGACCTTTTTCGCGTGGCGGCCTCTCGGCCCGTCGCTTCCCTCCCTCCCTCTCCCCACCCGAGCGCAACGCGAGACGTCGCCATTGTTTCCTTTTGCTTGTTTCGTACACAATACATCCCCGTAATCCACCGCGTCCGTGCTCGCACGCGCCTTGGGTGGCGTGCGTTCTTGTTGTTTGTTTCTTGTCCCCTACGTCGCCGCTGTGGACTTTGTCTGCCTTCGTTTGTAGGGGAGTGGGGCGCCCCATAGCCCTGCTGGCCGTCGTGCGGGTGTATGTGTATGTGCGTTGACACGCATCACCCTCCCTATCCGCATCGCCTTTGACTTCTCTCGCCTTCTCTAACACCGGTGATAACCCTCACGCGTTCATTTTGACAGCCTATCTGCAGCGCGTCTCTTTTTTTTTTTTTTGATATTTCTTCTCTGGTGTCTCCATTCGACTAGTCGCTGGTGCTGCCAAGTACCCTCCTGGGTCTCCTCTCCACGCCTTCCCTTGAACGCAACGTTCCCCCCCCCCCTCTCCGTTGCACAACCAGAGCGAAAAGGGAAAAAATCCTCTTAGGAGCGTCACCGCGACTAGCCCAAGCTTTCTTGGGGTGGTTAGTTGCATGCTTAGTTTCCCTTGCTGTCGATTCTTTCTTCTCTCATAGAGCACCCATACAACTGCGCAAGCGTACTTGCCCGCCCTGGACGCTTCCCCAAGAGCAGCTTTCTCGCACGCACACGTGCCGTCGACGCACTGGATCAACGCTGATTTCATCACGTCTCTCAAGCACAAATGCAGTTCTCCGACTCCATGTCGTCGAGCTCGTCAGCGGCCTCGACCCCGCCGTCGCGGGGTGGTGGCTGCCGCGTGGCCGTTAACGCGTCGACCCCGCTTGCGAGCGCGGTTCGCGCGTTTCACGCCCCGTACTCATCGGAGCTACGCGGCACATACGACGACGATGCCCAGCGTCTGTACGGTGAGAACGGCTCGCTTCGAATCCAACTGACCGCGGGACTCAGCAGGGGCGGCAGCCCAGTCTCAGACGTCGCAGCAGGACACCACAGGGCCGAGAGAGCACATGACAACGATCTTCGAATGCCCTCCACGCAGCAGGCGCCGCCCTTCTTTGACAAGGCGTCCGTTGCTCACTCTGCGGCTCAGAACTTTCGGGAAGAGGACTCGGCAGCTGAGCGGGACGTGAAGGCGTTTCGCATGACTCGGTCGTCCTCCTCCTCCACTTTGTCTGCGTCGTCCGCCTCTTCGCTGACCCCTGGACAGCCTGAAGGGAAGAGGCCAACGGTGAGCTCAATCGTAGGCAAGCGCCTGCAGCTGCGCCGCCGTTCGGCCTCCGAGACGCCGTTTGTGGCGTCGACAACGTCGCCATCCATGTGTTGCGCTCCGGCGGCACGGCGAAGCGGCAGCTCCCAGTCCTCCTTGTCAGAATCCTCTGCGTCCGATGTGGTGTTTCATCGGCTTCCCTTGCCCCACGCTACGCTAGCTGTCTCCTCGTCGAGTGCAGTGGCGCCACCCTCTGCGTCAGTGCCGCCGCCAGCACACCATCACGACCCCTTGTGCGCTGGCATGACAACGACCTCACCCAACAACACCGTACCCGCGGCATCGTCGCTGCATCGGTCGGCCGTTGAAAAGCCGACGATGGCAGCCTCTCCCAGCACACTCACCGATACGGAGCGCACCGGCACCGCTGGGGCCAGCTTCGTCACCTCCTCCGCCAGTCCCATGACACCGAATCCCGCCGTCTCGTACACGCGCGCATCGAAGTCACCAGCAGCGGTCTGGTCCGCCGCAGCGGCAGTCCTGCCAGCGTCGCAGCTCCCCACCAGCCCGTCCCCTGCGGGTAGTCTTCCATGCGATCCGCTGCTGCCACACATTCCGCCGGCCGCTGCAGGGCAGGGGAACGCCGTGTATTCAAGCTTCGAGGCGGCGTCCGGCGAAGAGGTTGACGAGGATGACCTGAACAGCAGCGCAGCGAGTCGAGCCGCCCAGGCGGCGCTGGACGCAGAGGAGCAGCTGCGTGGGCACGAGGGTCCGTCAGACTGCTCCCCGGCACTGACGTCCTTGACGGAGCATTCTTTTTTAGTCACTCCACCTCTGACACCGGCGCCGAAAAAGGCGTCTGCGCCACCACGGGCAATGCAAGTGCACGCATGTGAAGGCGAGATGGACACCAGCACGAGTGTCTTCAGCCTTGACGAGGAAAAGGACTGCGACGGCAGCGTGGCAGGCATGCTCGCCAGCAGCAGCGTCGACCTGGTGCACACTACCCCGTCTGAAAAGCGTCAGCTTCTGCCTCGAGAGGAGCGCAGCGACTTGGATGGTGCTGTGGCTAATTCTTCCGGGGATGCCGGGACCGTTTCCCACATGGCCACCTGGCGACGGCAGCCGCCACCCCCACCGACTCCGTCGACCGCCACAAAAAAATCGCCGTCCTCGTCGTCCGCCATGCGGCATGCTGTAGAGAGTGATGACACCACCAGCCCCAGAAGCGGCGGCATCCCCACCTGCACTAACCGGACGGTGGAGCAGCAAAACACCCCAGTCATGGCCCAGGGCGCCGTGACAACTCTCGCGATGTCTGTCGACGCTGCGCAGGCTGTGGTGCACTACACCGCCTCGGCCCTCCCACCTGACCGCAGCAGTAGCAGTGGCAGCGATAGCCCCGCGTTCATTTCGGGCAAGAGCGCCGGCGATCCCGCTCACAAAATGCGCAGCCGCGCCGACGGCACGCACGCGCTGTCGCTACAGCGCCAGAGGGTCATGGAATGCAGTGGCAGGCAGGAGGAGGCCGCTGTCGCTGAGCGCGTCGGCTCCGCGATGACGCCGTCCACCATCGCGACGGAGGGTGGCGCTGTCAGGGTCAGGGGCAGTGGCAGCGAGGGCGTCGCCGCCGCGGCCTCCGTGCCTGGCCTCGAGCAGCACCCGCCTCGCCATAGCATTAAACCCCTGTCACCCTACCAGATGAACGGCGAGACGAAGACACGCGCTGCCGACCCTGCGGCTTTGACCACGGGAGGCGAAACGTCGGCGTCGCGTGCGAGTGCTGTTCTGATGCCCCCATCGCCGTCCCAGCCGCGCGCAGCGGCGATGCTGGATAACAGCTCGTTCTCCTCGCCCTCTTGCGGAGACGCCACCGCAGCAGCGGCGGCGGCGCTCGCAAGACAATCGGACCGCAGCAGCAGTGGCGAGGCGCTGCCGGCTGCAGAGCGCGACGCAGCGGCGCAACCGTCAAAGAGCGATGTGGTGCGTCGGGCGTTGGTGATGCGATGCGTGCAGGGCTCCAGCACATCGTCATCGTTGTCCTCTTCTTCGAGAAGCGTCAGTGGCCACAGAAAGGAGCCGAGGCAGGGCCTCGTCAACCGAGGCACAAGAACGGCAAGCGGCGAGCAGACCTCCGTCGAGAACAAGGGGGGCGGCAACAACCGACCTGTATCGCCGTCCAGTTCCGCGCTGTGCGTTGACGCAATGCGCCTGAAGGACACATCTGCTACACATGCGCGGGCTCTCCAGTACACGGAAGCTCTCGACGGCGCTGACGGTGGTGAGAACGAGGAGGCCGAAGAGGATGAGGAGGACGGGGCATCACCGATCAACTGGGACGGCGCGGAGGAACAGGAAGGCAACCCGCTTCTGCTGCAGGAGGCCGGTCGCTGGGATGCCGTGCTGGAAGAAATGGAGCTGGTGGACTGCACAGTTGTTTCGCGTGTGTATCAGCGAGCTATGCCGCTCGGGCGCACCGCGTCTCACTCGGCCAGTGAAGATGCGGGGGACAACATGGGCAGCGAAGACGACGACGAGCCTTGCCTCTTCAAGGTGGTCTCACTGTTCCCCATCGCCGCGAACCATTCCGAGCGGTGGGTGCGACGTACTCGGGTGCAGAAGTGCTTGCTGGCTCTCGCGGAGGAGATGCGTGCCACGCAGCGCGCGCTCGACGAGGCGGGGTTGACGGCAGCTGAAGCGGAACTCGGGTCCTCAGCCTCCCAGCACGTCGGCGCCAGTGCAAAGGCACCCGCCAAAGGAGAAGAAAGGGTCGGTGGCCGCGAAGACGATACAGGCGACGTGTTTGCCAAGCGAAGGCGACGCACCACCTGCGCCGGTGTGTCGGAGGTGTACGTGGACTCGCGCTGCCGCCTCATAGCCCAGTTGGAGGCGGTGCCGTACACGGTACCGTTGCGGCATCTCGTCGCCGCTAGCTCTGGCACGGGGCTTCGCGAGAACGAGGTACTTGCTCTCATCCGCACTGTCGTCTGCAAAGCAGCCACGATGCACAACGCGGACTTTGTGCACGGCGCGCTGCATGCCGGCAACGTACTTCTCTCCAGCTATGACGGTGACGCGGTGCTGACGCAGCCATGCGGATTGATGAGTCAGAGCTCCTGGCTGCCAACCGACTTGTCCGTCATCAGCGTGGCGCGCGCCAATGCCATGGCGCCATACCTTTCCGAGGTCTGGGGCGCGCGCCGGCTGCAGGTGGGCGGCGCCACGTCGACGCGACTCGGACCCCCACAGCGGCCAGGCACCGCGGAGCTCATCACATACCACAACTTGGCAGCCCTGGGCTGGCTGGACGACGACGAGGCGCGGAAAGCTGGGGAGTCTGCTGACAGGCGCGGCAGCGCTGAGTTGTGCACGGCCGGTGCTGCCTACACCCCCACCGCCGCCGACGACCTCTACGCCGTGGGCATGATCGCCTTCCTCATCTATGTCGGTGTCCCGCCGTTCCAAACGGCGTCCCTGTGGGCGGTGGTGGAGCGGCTCAGGGCGCTGGGCACTGCCTACAGGGCTGCCATGCAGTCCTCCTCCTCTTCGTCTTCCGCGGCGGCCCGTGAGGAGGCGCGCCGTCTCGTGGCGGAGTTCTGCTTTGGGACTCGCCGACGCGGCGCCGGCGCAAACGACTGCCACAGACACGGTGACGAAGGCGCTTCTCCGTCTTCAGGAGCACCGCTGCAGCGGCACGGCGTTGCGCGATTTCGACCCGACTTTGAGCAAGCCCTGCAGTCCTTTATCGTGGACTGCGTGGAGGCCTCTTGCAGCACGGCAACGCTGAAGCAGGGGAGCGGCACTCCTTACGAGTCGGGTGCAGCGCCGCATGTCTACGCCAACGCGCAGGAGTTGCTCACTCGTCATCCCCTCTTCAGGCGCTTTTCCCTCCCGGCACACGCAGGCCAGGATGACGAGGAGGAGCACGGAAGCGGCGGCGGCGTGCGGTCTTCGGGGGAGGAGGAATCCCATCAGAGCGTTGACGAGAGGATGCGCGACACGGTGCACCGAGTTGCCTACCCTGCCTTCTGCACGTGGGCTCGCGCCCGCGAGGACTGTGGCTCGGCGCCGCACCTGAGTCGGCTGCACAGCAATGCGCTCTTCACTGCTCGCTGCACTGCGCTGTGCGAGTGCGTTTCCGCCACCGTGTCGTCCTATGACGACGAAAGAAGTGAGTCCCAGAATGCCGCTCAGGACGGCGAGCCGTGGTCGTCGCTCCCGGTTATCAGCCCTCATGTGGCGGGAGCGCTACAGGCATGGCAATTTCCTTTTCTCTCCGCCGAGACGGGCACCAGCTGCCTTAATGGCCGCGAGACGGACACGCGCACCTGCACGGTGTCTTCGGCTGAGGCAGCGGCGGCAATCCGACCCAGGCAGTGGCGAGGCGACGCTCGTGCGGTGACGGACGCTGCCCCGCACCAGTGCTTGCCCTCGCTGGTGCGACCGACCGCTTCAGCGGCGCCTGCCAGGCGCACTGCCGCCGGTGACGGCGACGATGGCGCTGATGGAGACGTCTCGGCCATCACCTTAGCGCAGCAAGAAGAGGATGCGCTGGCGGCACAACTCTTCTCTGGTGAGCAGCGTCAGGCTGACGGCGACTTTGTACATCAGCCACACTTGCACGCGCTCACGTTGGCAGGAAAGCAGGAGAGCGCCTTCTCCTTAAGCCGCGCCTTTGTTCTTTCACGTGTGCTGCCGGTCGCCGACACGCTGGTGCTGCAGCACTTGACCGACTGCACGGTGACGCTGCTCGCGCCATTTCGCTACGTTGTGCTCGATGGGTTGCAGCGCTGCGAAGTTCGACTGGGCCCCTGCGAGTCGTGCGTGCTGCGCGACGTGCACGACTGCCCGCTCATCGCCGTCGCGGCGCTCCAGCTCTCCGGCAATAACGTCACCGAGACACACTTAAGCTGGAGCAGGCAGGGCAGTGGTCGTCCCCTGCTGAAGTGCAGCGGCGGCATCACCGCATCCCTCTACAGCCTGATGTATGAGGGCCTCGTTGAGGACTACTCGAGGGTGGGCCTCGCACTGGAGCACGCCGCCTGCTTCGTCGCCGCTGACGACGTGAACGGGGACTCCGGTGAGGTCGATGGCGCCGTCACTTTTCGAGGCCCGGCGCTGGCGTGTCCGCGCGCTGTTGAGCTTCTTGCCACAACGGCGACCAGTGCGAGCGGAAGCCAGAGGGAGGTGGGGCTATGCCTCGCCCCGGAGGCGCCGTATGACCTCGCGCTGCTCTTGAGCAATACCCGTTACGTGCACAGCGGCAGGCCTAGCGTCGGCCTGCAGAGCCCAGGGATACCGTCTCCTGACGTGTTTCACTTCTTTGGCGAGTTGGCGGAGAAGGACGTTGTGGTGTGTGACGTGCGCGGCGGCACTCGCGACGGTGACGCACGCCCGGTGGTCTTTCTGGTTGGCGCGCTCGGCGACATTGTGATCGAGCGGTGCAGTCACTGCACGATCTTGGTTGCTGGGACGCCGAGCAACTTGCAGGCGTCCCAGTGCCACGACTGCCAGCTGATCTTTATGGCGCGCGAGTCGGTTGTCGAGAATTGTGCCCGCGTGGAGTGCGTGGCGCTCGTGACAGAGTACCTTTTAGTGCGGGAATGTGACGCGGTGCGGGTGCGGCCGCTCTTCCTCGACTGTCCTTTCAGCGATGAGGTGCTGCGGCGCGTGGTCGGCGGAAGCGTCGGCGGCGACGACGAGGAGATGGTGGTCGGTGCGTATGAGGCTGGCCGCCTTGATGAGCTGAACGCGGTGCTGCGCGGCGTTGGGCAGGGGGTGCTCGTGGAAGCTTCCGAGAACGTGGTTATCGAAGACATTGGCTACTACTATCATCGCAGCGGCCGCGTCGGGGATGGCGAGCGCGAAGATCGGGAGGGCGGCGCGGACGGTGACGGCTTCTCCGTGTTGTCGGTCGCGTATGCGAGCATGCAGAGCCCCACCGCAGCTGCGAGCTCCTCAGGCAATGCGTCGCGGTTCATGGCAGAGGCCGCACGGTCGCTTGCGGAGCATCTCTCCCTGCCGTGCTACCTCGAGCCTCTCCAGCGCTACGGCGGCGGGGAAAGGGGCGCGGCCAGTCATGCGGGGCGACCCACCGTGTCCTTCCACGACCTGCTGAACTGCTCTGTGCTTCGCCTGTGCGGGTCTTTGTGTCCGCTGGAGTCACAGTTATCCCCCACCTCACGCGACTCGACGGCGGAACTGGCGGATATCTGCGTGGAGCGGGTGCACGGCGGCGTCCTCTACGTGGAGGATGCCGTTCGCACGCTGTGTCTGCGCCACTGCGTTGGCCCGCTGGACATCGTCGTCTGCGCTGCAGCGAGGGTGTGCATGGAAGCCTGCGTTGGTGTGCAGCTGCGCACGGCCTGTGTCGACTTCCGCGCCACCGACTGCGTCCATTGCCATGTGGCGCTTCACGTGAACAACCCGCCACAGTACCAGCGCTGCAGGAGCGTGCAGTCCTCGGCGCTGAACATCACCGCGCGGGACTTCAACGCACTGTTAAGTGCTGCCGGGGTGGACTTGGCAACAAACTTGTACGATGAGCCGCTGCTACTAACGGAGGAGTGGAAGCCGACTGTGGCGGCAGGGCCGTCGGGTGCGTTGTTGGAAGCGCGCGGAATGCATGCCTTACATGGTGGCTGCGTGGACACCCCTACAGGACCCCATAGCACCGCTGATATGTGTGCTGTACTGCTCTCCTCGGTGCCCGGGGAGCTGCTGCATCCGCGGCAGGGAGGGCCGCGTGACAGCAGGCAGCGTGTGCGGCCTGACCAGGTGCCGCGTATCATGACCGTGCTGCGCCAGCCTGTGACGGTGGTGGCCCCGCTCCCAGGGCTGTGCGCTAGCCCGAATGAGACTCCGTTTCTGGAGGAGCTAGAGGCGCGCGTGGCGGTGTGGGCCAAACAGCCGCTCTCAGTATCGCGTGAGGAGGCCGTTGCCATCGCGCTGTACGCCTTGGCTGACTTGGCAGAAGTGTACACGAGTGTCACGGAATGGGTCGAGGCGACGGACGCGGTGCAGCCCGCTGAGGCACCTGAGCGGGTGGCTGCATTCGGCGGCTCTCTGAATCCCGATGCCCCACCACACCTCCTGTCGGCGCGTGCGCCTCCCTCGCTGCCTGCCACCTCCTCAGCGTCCTCGACGACAGGCAGCGCTCCGGGACTGGCGTTGGACACGGTCCAGCAGGGGCTGCCCTCCACCGAGCGAGTGCTGCTGCAGCAGGCGGAGCAGCCTCGCACCAAGGACGGCGAGTGTGCTGCGCAGGATGCGTCAGCGGCACCTTCGTCATCGCCGTCGGCGTTCGACGCCAGCGGAGCGGAAATCCCAACACCTGCAAAGCCGGTGCTGCTTGAAGTCGGTGTTGTCGAGATAGCACCTGGCACGGAGGGCTTCGTGGAAGAGGTTGCCATGCACAGTGCATCAGTGCCGCCACTCTCGTCGCCGTTGACCTGCTACACGGACCCAGCACCTGCGCCGAAGAACGACGGCGGTCAAACCCCACCGGCAGAGGGGCCTCATGCCGACCCAGTGGCGCTTCACCGTCCGTCACAGTCAGACAGCTTGCCGATGCGCGCGCAGCACGGCGGACTCGCCGCTGCCGAATTACCAACGCTGCCGTGCACCGCGGCGAGTGCATTCGCCTCATCTGCGGCTGGGCTCGATGGCGCCGCCTCAGGGATGGAAGACGACACCTCGGTGAACTCGAGCGTTGCCGCGCCGCCGCTGCCGCCGGGACCAGCCTACGCGCTCAACCCCACGAATGTCGGTGCCTCCTCCACAATGGATGTCTTCTACCGCACACAGCGCGACGCCGCGTCGGTGCCCAGCGGGACAGCAGGCCCGCTCATGGAGGAGGAGGGCGGCGCCTACTCGCTCACCGCCCGCACTCTGGATGACGAAGGTGTGGGACTCACCTCCGCCTCTCCCTGGCCCGATGGCATACGTTCGCCCGTCGTCACGGGCGGCCGCCGGGCCCTTGAGTGGGCCGTGGGCAGCGGTGACAACCACGAGGGCGCGCGGAGTGGACGACAAGCTTCACCAGTGGCGGAGGCCATTGATGTACTGGGTGCCCAGGCGCAGGCTCAGTGGTCCTCGTCGTTGGAGAGGTCGCCGCATGTTATGGCATCGGAGGAGCCCAGCAGTCGCGACGGCGACGAGCTGCTGGTCGCCACCACCGCCGTCTCTGCAAAGGACGTACAGGAAGTTTTCTTGAAGGCGGAGGACGAGCCGCACTACACGCGCAACGCCGCGCACTCTTCTTTGCGTACCTCCGCGTCCTCCGTGGCCGAGTACCCGTGGCGCGGCGTGATGTCGTACGAGAACAGTGCCGAGTACGTCGCAGGCGGCAGTGACAGCGGCACCGGCGAGTCGGCAGTGCCACAGACGAACTTCCTCCACGTGTCGCAGGACTCATCCGCGCGGCGGTGGGGGCTGAACTCCCACGCTGCCGTGTTGACCCCGGTGGTGGCCGTGGGCTCCGACGAGGGGGGCGGTGGCGAGGATGGCAGCTTCTCCAGGGTGCAAAGTGGGGTGCCGGAGCCGCCGGCAAGCGGGCGTGCCGCTGTGCGAAAGATCGAGCCTCCGGAAAGGATCTCGCCTGAGGTCATGGCGGTGCGCGACGTCGATGCGGACGTAAAGGAGGTGCTACGACGAGTAGAGCAGGCACGCCAGCTCTTCGCGCGAAATCAGCGCTCGTGGGAATCGTCAGCGGGTGGTGGCTTGGAGGCCCGTGTGCGAGCGGCGGTGGCGAAGCTGACGGCCTTGAAGGCTGCGCATGCTGAGGCAGCCTAGTGTTCCTGTGCGAAGGGCGACGAGAGACAGTGGAGTTCTTCGTTTTTGTTTTTTTTTTTGTGACAGTGGTTCGTGAGAATCCCCTCCACACCTTCGTCTTCACCGTCGCCGCCCATGCCCCGCTGCGGAGCGGAAGGGGTAGCAGCCGACACCGAAGAAAAGGAGTAATACTCACAAAGACCTTGAGGCAGGATGTGTGCCAATCTCGTGTCAGTTGTGTGCGTCCGCACGGATGCATGTACGCGTTGACCTGGCTTGGTCGGCGCCCTCAGTATCCCCGCCCCTCGCGTTCGCGTTTCTCTTCTCAGGTGCAGGGTTTGGGAGCTGCGAAGAGGGGCCATGACACCCGCATCCTTTTATACTATCCGCCGGTGCTAAGTTTTTCTTCTAGCCGCTCCGTTGCGAGAGACAAGCACGCAGACGCGTATAATCGCATACGCAACATGGCGCGGTGCTCCTGGTGGTGAGGGGTGTGCGACCAAAGGTGCGATTCCCACCGCAGCCTACAGATGCTCGCGTTGATCCCTTCGTCTACAGCTGTTGCGGGCGTAGTAGAGTGCTGACCTGTGCACCTCTCGCGAGCAGGGAGACCGAAAACATTCGGCCGTGCCTTCTTTTCTCTGCCTGCCTCCGTTACAATCTGTGTTCGTGTGCTCTCCCGTTGTGTTTCCGCCGTCTCGTCTCACCCGTGCATGCATCGCGGCACACAAACGCACATTTATTTTGGCATCTTCTCACGCCCGTCACGCGCACCGCACACGCCTTCGCACCGCCGCTCCCCGACGCGCCCTTGTTGCGGTCATCCTCCTCTCTCACATACATTTCGCATGGCATGCATCTCTGCACACGCATGTTTTGGATGGGCTGCGTGTGTGCATGTTACCAACTCGCGCACACGGCAGCATATCACCGTCACAGTAGAAGGGTGTCCAAGTAGAAGCGGCGCACTGGGAATCACGTTTGCCAACAGGAAGAATCGGGAAAAGAACAGAAAACAGAAAGCGACAACAATATAGAACGCCGCTGCTAGCCACACACACACACACACACACCTCCTACCCATCACCACCTCCTCTCGCGCAGCACGACGCAACAAGCCACGCACACCCATTTCTCACGCGACCCGCATCAGGAGCTGAGTCGCTCCATACGTACGTGGTTGCGTATTTTGCTCGTGCCGCGTGACGGGAACCTCTTTAAACTCTCCCTCTCTTTTGGTCCAAGGACACCAACGCATACACATCAAGTGCGCCGAGAGAGAGAGAGAGAACGTCACATACACCTGCACCTACATTGTGCGTGGCTATCAAGTGCGCCTCTCACCCGCCTCGTGCCTCCGTTGCTCTTGGGTGTCTTTGTCTTCGTCGTCTTCTGGATTTCTGTTTTCTTGCTGTTGTTCTTTCACTCCACGTCCGCTCCCCTTTTTCCCGTGTGTCGACGTGTGAGCGCATTTTTGTTTTCGGGCAGAGACCCGGAGGTCTTTGTGTGTGTGTGTGTGCGTGTGTGTGTGTGTGTGCGTGTGTGTGTGTGTGACGTGTGTGTGTGTGTGTGCGGGCGTTTCCGTCTGTACCGGGTGCGCGTGGGGCCCTATACGGTCTGCTGACCCCCGCCCACCGTACACCTCTCTCTCCCGCTTTCCCTTCATCATTTGCAAACCCCTCGAACAAAAAAAAAAAAAAAAAAAAGAACACCAAAAAGAGGGCGCTATCATTTCCGTCTTGTTGCTCCCTGTTCTCTGTTTGCGCGTGTCGCTTTTTTTTTTTTTTTGAGTGCGCATATGTGCGTGCTGAATCCCTGTCCCTTTTTTTTTTGTTGTTGTTGTTGTTGTTATTGTTCTCGCTGTTCTTGTCGACGGTCCCTGGACCGTCTTCAACTTTACGCGCCTCTCCCTCTCCTCCGCGTTTCCGACACGCTTCCTCCCTTTTTCGGTGCTCGCCCGATACGAAGGACTTGGTTTTCCCCCGCACTCCTCATTTCTCTTTCCCTGAGACGTGACTTTTTTTTTTTGCCCCTTGTTGCTTCGCTCATTGTGCGCGCCTCATTTTCCTCCTTTCGCGTACCTTCGGCTTCTCTCTTTCTTTTCTTCCGTCTTCGCTTCTATTATCATTATTGTTGCTCGTTCTTCTGTTTTTTTCTGGGGTTCTCCACACATTACCCCCTCGCACTTTTCTTTCTTCCGCTACAGTCCTCTCCCCTCTCCCCTAGCCTCACCCATACGGCCTCCCAAAAGACACACCGTCCTCTCTCCTTCTCCATCAACCGTCCTCTTCATTTTTTTTTTCGTTCATCGCTTGCTCTCCCCTTTCACCTTGTGTCCCTCGCAGTTTTTGTCCCTCTGCGATATTCTGCACTGCTGTGCTTTTTTTTTTTTCGTTTCGCGCTGTTTATATGCATACATATCTTCCTTTCTCACCCCCATAGCCCCCCCCCCTCCCCATTCCCTCCTCCCCCACACCCCATTTCCAAGGCGGTGCAGCCTTGGCGACGTGTGTAGAAAACGAAAACAAATTTACTCTCCTGTCCCTCCTCCCCCTTTCTCCCTGTCTCTGCCTGGTATTGTCCATCTCTCTCTCTCCCTCTCCCTCTCCCTCTTCCTCTCTACGAAATCCAGTCGTTTGATTGACGTCGGTGTTGGCTGAGTGAAATATACTTTTCTCTCGTTTTCCCTCCTGAGCCGTCTTGCCGCCGTGATTTCGTGACTTCTTTGTATTATTATTTCTTTTCCTTGGGGCCCTCGCCTCGCCTCTCCCCTCCTCGCTGAAGCTGGCGGTGTGTTGACACTTGTGTCACGTCGTTCGGTTTTCGTTCTCCCTCCCTTCTCCCTTACGTGTTCCGCATTACATTGCGAAGGAGGGATCGGCGGTGTCCCCGTTGTTCGGCATTGTGTGTGTGTGTGTGTCTTTCGTGTTTCATTTCTTCCTCTCTTCTTCTTCGACCGGGAACGACTCCCACCCACTATCCCCACTACCACCCCTCCACCTCACCTCCCGATCCCTCCTTCTTTTCTTTACCTCTGTCCTCGACGCATCATCATCTTCGTCCAGCCTGACGCCGACAGACACCACGCCACACGCCAAAAAAACGCGCACATTACCTCCTTTCTACCCCTTCTTGGCCCACAACCGCGCACACGGCAAGGCCTCGAGCGGTCTCACGCGAGGCCAAGAGTGAAAGAGCCCAGCAAAAAAAAAAAAAGAAACACGGAAGGAAGAGGGCAAGCAACGAGAAGGGTCAAGGCAACACAGAACCTCGGTGAAGGAAGCGTACAGCCCTTCTCTTTGCTGCTCGTCGGTTTTGTGGTTCGCTTCCATCTCGTTGCTCTTTTTTTTTTTTGCTGCCTTCGTTTCGGTTCTATTTTTTTTTTTCTTCTGCCTTGTCTAGCTCCTCTTCCTCGCTCTGCTCCTGCCCTCTACCCTGGCGCCCTTTCTGTCGTGCTGCTGCTGCTGCTCCTCTCCATCTCCTCCTCTGTGTGCGTTTGGCGCTATCCAGGTTGAAGGTGTGCATGTTTGTGTGTGTGAGGGGGGGGGCTTCTGCTGAGTTGCTGATTCTTCTTGTGTCTGCCACCCCCCCCTCGCCATCCACCCTCCTACACCTCTACCTCCACCTCCATCTTGTAATTATTATTATTTCTTCTACATTGCAACCTCTCCTCTTCGTTTCTCCCACGCGTTCCTCACGTCTGTACTTCTTTGTCTGCGTTGCGTGTATCGCTTTTTTCTCTCTCTCCCTCTCTTTTCCTCTTGTGCTCCCCCTACCTTCCTCTCCAAGCGCTCGCGTGTGGGCGTGCGGTTTATGTGAGCGTGGGTGTCTATCTTTGGGCGCTTCCGTACGAGAACACGTGTCGCCCGAGCCCGTGTGCAGTTTTGAACGTCCGTGCAACCGTGCGCTCCATCGCCCCCTCCCTCTCCACCCCCCTTCCTCCCCTTCCCCACAGTGTGCCGTTGACCTTTCCACTGCTCCTTTCCGTTGTTGCCTGCTTTTCTGTTCTCTAACCCTGCCTCAGGTGATTATACTACCACTGCTACGACTACCACTACCACCTACAACGCCCTCCAGTAACGCTCCAGCTCCGTCTCTCGCTCTCTGTAGGGCACGGGTGTTACTTGTTTGTGCGTTTTTTTTTTTTGAGGGGGGGGGGGTAGCTCATCATTCACTTGCAAAGGTGTACAGTGGCTTCTCTCTCGTCCTTCTTCCTTTCTCTTCCCTCTTCTCTCCCCACCCCCTCCTTGTCACTCTCGTTTCTTTTTTTTTTCGGGTCTTTCACCATCTTCGCCCTTGGTTACTGCTAGTTGACATCTCTTCTTATATTGTCCCCATTTTTCTGTCTCTCCCTCTGTGTCTGTGTCTGTGTCTGTGTGTGTGTGTGTGTGTGTGTGTACCCGCGCGTGTGAGTGTCGGTTGGTGCGCAACGGCTTCATATTTGCGGCTGCTCCACCTCTCTAACCGCCTCCCCTTTACCCCCTCTTACCCTTCATAACATCGCCACAAACACTTTCGCATCTCTTCTTGATTGTTTCTCTACGCCTTCTCAAATTTTTTCGTTAACCACGTTGGTGTTCATTCGCTTGGCTGTGTCTAACCCTGCTTTCTAGTGTTTGTCCTTGGCAGCGCTGGCACGGACCGCTGGTGTTGTTGTGGTGTTTTCTCGTCGTTTTTTTTTTTTTTCGAAGCACTGTTGTCGGCTTCCCCGTTTTTGCCATCCTGCTCTCTCTCTTCCCCCCTCCCCCCTTTTTTCTCTGGCTGTTGAGCAGGTCTGCTCCTCTTCTCTCCTTGTTTTGCATGTGTGTGTGTGCCACCGTGATCACCTCTTGTCATTGTCTTCCCTTTTTGTGGTTTGCATTCGGAATCGGTGAGGGGGGACACGTGCGAGGGTGTGGGAGGCCTGTTCCCCCCCCCCCTTTTTCTCTTCTTCACTCACTATCCTCCCCTGTGTGTTTCATGTAAGGATGCTGCCATCTAGTGCGCCGCCTTGGGGTCCAGGGCCACCTGACCTGGCCCCATACTCCACGATCGCCGCGCACGACTGCACCGCCGAGTGCGTCGATGGTCCCACTTCAGCTAGTGCTTCGCACAATCGGAGCACCTCACCACGCGGACAGCCTGCCGGAGGTGACACGGCACCTCCAACGCCCGCTTCCGTGGAGGTGCCAGGGAGAACGACTCAGCATCGCCGGTGTAGCACCACCCCACCCCTGAAGCCACTCATGAAAGAGGCATTTCTCGCTTGCGCGCCCGAGAAACCGCGGTGCACGCTGGCTAGTGTAGCGATGGAGAGCACCGGCGACCTGCCACATCCCTCCAAGGACAGCGATGCTGTGACTTCGGCATACATTCGCGCAACTTGCACAGAGTCCCAAACACGAGTGGATGATGCGCCGCCGCTGTCGTTGACCGCAATCGTTTCCTCTGTGCAGCAGCACGTCGGCATGATACCGCAAGTGGCCAGCAGCAAGTCCACCTCTCATCAGGCGAGCGCCAGCACGCCATCGACACCAAGCAATCGTAGAGAGGCATCAAAGACGCGGCGACGCCCCTCTTCGACCTTCATGAGTCGACTGCCTTCCGACACCCGCCTGCGAACGTCGCTGTTGGCCGCCTTTGGTGTGCAGCATGTCGAGACGCATGGGCGCTGTGACGCACCGACTCATGCGCCGCTTCCGGTCCGCCCCGCGTTGTCGATGACGAACTCCACGGACGTGACGCCCGTTGCATCTGACACCCATTTTCGCAGGAGCGCCAACGAAGGATGCAGCACCGTCGAGTCTCACTGCACCGCTGCCGCCGCTGCGCCGTGCGCTGTCGTGCATGCGCCTTCTGGCGCATTTCGCGCTCCGCCTCACCCTAGCATATGGCTCAACACCAGTCTCGCAGGTGTCGGCGGAGTGCCGTCATTCAACTCTTCCACTCCGTCCACCAATGCGTCTGTTCTGAAGGATCGCCACAGTAGCGGTACAGGCACGTGCGGGGTGCCGAGTGAGTCGAGCTCGTTGCCGCCATTCCGCACAAGCTCGTTCGACCGCGACGGTGTCGGCGCGGAAGACTGCGGCAGCGAAGCGTCAGGCACGGCGGCCACCTCCGCCACGATGGAGGTCCTTCACAGAGGGGACGCTAACCCCGTCACTGGAGACCGGTGTAGCCGCCCGCCAAGCGGGAGAAGCATCAGCACCCCTGTCAGCGGTGAAGTCGGCGGTTTTGCACCCGATGCAAGCGGCACCTCAGCAGGCCATGATCCCCGCGCGGAAAGCAACAGCAGCGCCGGTGGCGGCGCTGAAATCCAAGGGACGGGGTGCTCGTTTGGCTGGCGCATGTTCTCTTCGCTCACCTCCCAGCGCGGCGGGGGTGGCGGGGGTGGCGGCGGCGCGCCTGCGTCGTCCCTGGGCATATTCCAAAGCGGCCTCTATCTTTCCATGGACGAGGGCGACGTGTCGCCCGCGCCTGCTCTAGAGGTGCCGATGACGCCGCAGAGCTTTTCAACGATGCTGCTGGCGCGGGAGAGCAGCGAGGGGGCGCAGCCCCCCGTTCGCGCCAGCAGCGCCACTTCGGCGGTGACGACGACGACAAACGGTGCACGGTCCTCTTCTCCTGCTGTGCTGGAGGGCAACGACACGATGCTGAGGCAGTCCCCACAGCAGGTGCCGATCGTCTCGCAAGGGGCGGAGGACGCCTGGAGCGGAGGCGGGGTCGCCGCAAACGGGATCGAGGACTGGTGTGTCGACGGTGGAAGTCGCGATAGCCGTGAGACACGTACCACGGGCACGACTCTCACCTCCGGGGTCGGACCGCACCCCTGCCTGGTCGCCGGCAGCGGAAGCGCCGGGTGCGTCATGGGTGGACGCTACGCGACCCCACTCAGTAGCTTTCAACTCCTCGGTGGCACCAGTCAGCAGGAGATGCGCACGTGCGCCCTCGACACGGATGAGATCCCCTCCACCCCGACGGACATCAGCGCTTTACCACACCCGCCGCCGCCGCTCTCGGCGCGCCGCCGGCGCCAACGACGGGCTTGTCATCACCGCGACGGCGGCAACGCGGTCAGCAGCAACTCCCGCGTCGATTCGGAGACGGGGGTGATTGAGACAGACACGCTGGAGCGTGCCCGGGCGGTATCAAAAGACGGCGCAAGGGCGTACGAGATTGTGAACGGGAAATACGTCATGTACGACTACGAGCTCGGCAAAGGGTCCTACGCCACAGTGCGGCTGTGCTACAACTTGGCGGACGGCCATTTCTACGCGGTGAAGGTTCTGGATCGTGTTCGACTGAAGCGTCGCCAGCTCGGCTTCGAGGCGGGCCTGTGCAAGATCGATCAAGAGATCGCGATGATGAAGCAGGTGCAGCACAAGAACATCATCGCGCTCCATGAGGTTATTCGTGACCCCAGCATGCGCTACGTCTACCTTGTACTGGAGCTGGCGGAGTCCAGGGAGGTGCTGTCGATGCGGGACAACGGTGAAGTGCTACCGCGCGGCGACCACGACGGTGCCGCCACGGCGTACCCTGAGGCCGCCGCGCGTGAAATGGTGAAGGGGCTACTGCAAGCACTCATGTACGTCCACTACCTCGGAGTTGCGCACCGCGATATCAAGCCCTCTAACGTGCTGCGCACGGCGGACGGTACAGTGAAGCTGTGCGACTTTGGTGTCTCGGTTCTAGTCGGCGACGCGCCGATGCAGCTGAGTCGCGAAGGCAGTGTGGCTTTCTTGGCACCGGAGTTGCTCCTGTCAAGCGAGGTGGACGTGTCGCGATTTTTGACGCCGGACGACTCATCTCTGGGCCCAACGCGTAACAAGAGTGCAGCGCACATGCTCGCCGACGCCGCGCTGGCCAGCGCCGCCAGGAACGCGCGCACGACTGTGACGTCCACCACAACGCCACTTGTGCAACTCAGCTGGCAAGCACCGGCGGGCCGGCTCCGCCCAAGGAGGAGGGCGCCAAGTGTACTCAGCGCCTCATGTCCTCGTTTTCAGGTGCCGCCGTACAGCCGAGCGCGCGCGCGGCAGCGTCACGCACCCCGGGGCGCGAGATTGCGAGCACTGGTGGCGTCGCCCGCACAGGCTCCTTTCGCATCTTTTCTCTGTCGCCGTGCGGGGCTGCAGCACGCGAGTGTACTGCGGCGATCGCGACAGCTGCTGCTGGCCCTTGTGCCGGTGGTGTCACCGCCGCGACACCACCGACAGGCGCGTCTTCGTCCTCCACACCTGCAGCGCAGCCGCTCAGTTATCTGTCGAAACCCGCTGGCCACGCGCCGGTAGACCTGCTCAAGGCGGATGTGTTTGCGTTAGGTGTGACCGTGTACACGATGCTCCTCGGCCAGCTGCCTTGGCGTGCGTCGAGTGCGGTGTCGCAGCGCGCGGCCATACTCGCTGAGCCCGACCCTTTTTTGCGCCTCTACAAGGCAGCTTACGGCGATGCCTATGCGTGGCCGCCACAAGTGCGGGAGGCGTGTCTGCCGCGTTGTGACGTGTTCGGCAGCGACGCTTTCCCGGTGTCCTCGCACGCTAGCGCGTCGGCGAGCGGCAAGGACAGTCGCAGCGCCAGTAACGGAACGGCAAACGCCGAGCTAAGTGACGTGCCGCGGGCGCTTGCCGCCAAGAAGGCCGGTGCAGGGGCACCGGCACCAGCGACTGCCCTCCCCTGCAAGTGGCGACACTTGAGCAACACGGGGACGAGCCCGGTCGAGTGCACATCGGAGCAAGAGAAGTGCACGCCCACGGCGGCGAAGCTGACTGCCGCGCCTCAGCCTCACCGCAATGCCCCCACTCGGAGCGACCGCAAATCGGCCCAGCCCGTCGTTGAACGCAGCACCGCCTCTGCGGCGTTGCCGCGTCCCGCGACTCAGCTCTTGGCGAAGAGCGCGACCACATCCGAATCTCGCGCCCCAAACGACCTCGCCGAGCCGCTAAGCGATGACGACGACTCGAGGGCGGCTGTCGAAGCACCCCCGCCACCCATGCCACCGCAGCAAGAGCAGCACCTCCATCTTCCTCAAGCGAGGCCTTTCATGGACGTCGTCCTCGGCTCCGTGCCGATCAACACAGCCACCGCAGCAGGCACGGCGATCACGCAGCAAGCTCAGGTGGCCGTCAGGTATCGCCACGGCGGTGGTGGCGAACTCGTGGACGGAGACTTGCCGCAAATAAACGCCACGACAGCATGCGTACGATCGCGCGCTCCCGCCGTTAAGATGCTCCTCTCCAGAGCCGAGACTCAGCCGCGGTTCGGGGCTGTGGTGCAAGCTCCGCACTCGCTTTCGATCTGTGGAGAGCAGCGCGCGGCGATGAGTGACCCAGCAGGCGCGTCACCGCTGCGACCGCGCGGACCGACGACGACGCCGGATCAGCTGAACCCCTACCGTGGCATTCTCGACGTCGATGATGACGACGGGATGAGGGCTGATGAGTCCGACGTGGTACAAGGCAGGAAGGAGAGCGCGATAGATGCGGGACAGTGGGTGCGGGGCTCGTCTAGCGACCTCCTGCGAACTGTCCCGTCGAGCGCCGTCGCAGACACGCGCAGTAACGACAGCGAGGCTGACAACGCGTCTGACGACGACAGCAGCAGAACGACTGTACTCTGCAGCGCTGCTACATCGACCGCGTCTTCACTGTCCAGCGACGACGACGAGGACCTGGAGTCGTGTGAGAGCATCTACGAGCGGCTCTTTGAGATGGAACAGCCGTGCCGCGCGTACACGGTAGCGGAGCACATGCCTCTGACTACAATGCCAGGTACCTCTCGCGAGATCAGCGGCGAAGCCGTCGACTTCGTGCGGTCGTGCCTCTGCCTGGATCCCGCCGAACGTCGCACGGTGTTCGAGCTGTTCCGCCATCCCTGGATTCGTGGCGGAGAGGGGGCGACGCTGGTAGAGGCCGACACCTCCGCGGGGTCTCAACGATGTTCGCCGTCAGCGGCCGATAAGGGCGCTGATGTGGAATTATCGTCCGGCTCTTGAATGGACGCAGTGAGCACAAATAACGGAGCATAGCCTTGGATGAAAGGCAGCAGAGGACCGGCTACCGGCAGCCTGGGCTACCTAGGTACGCGGCGGCCGTGAGGGGGTGATGGGTCACCTTCTACAGTACTGAGGAGGTGGCGGCGCCGCTCGTTGAAGACCCCGACCGTGCGCCACGTTGCGTCAGCGGCATTCATTAGGCACGGCACGGTGATCCGCAGCGTCGACTTGGAGCGGCACACCCTTGACGACGTCCTGTCTTCAACGACAACCCTGGTCGTTGCTTGCGCCGCGTCGTCGCTGCAGAGCACGGTCGCCTTCCCCGTGGTGATCACCACCTCGCGCAGAACCGACGTGGCCATGCTTTCTCCAGATTTGCCGTCGTTGTGATCCTAGCCGCTGCGCATCACGAACCACGCCACTGCCGCTTCCTCGCCGGAGGTATCAGCGGCTCCTGGTGCGCGCGTGCACACACCATTGCAGACGACACGGACGCGCAACGCCAAAATGATATATATATAGTTTCATCAGCAGCGTGCGGGGGGACGCGAGCGGTTTTGGCCACGCGCCCTTGCAAATCCCCCTGCACGTGCACGACGGAGGACGATCATTTCATAGTCACTGCTTCAGCGCGATCACTATCATTCCTCAGCGTCCTCGCGTGCTCACTAGTCCAGGGCACAAGACCAGGAGCGTGTCCCCCCCCCCACCCACCCCCAACCCCCCCAAGCCGTGAACACGAGCGCGACGACGACGCCGCGCAAAGCGGGGCAATGGAAGTGCGCCGCCGTCGAATGAGGACCTCGCCACGCTGGAGGACACGCCCAGCATCGCCGCTGAGGAAGGACGGCCTCGATAACCGTGGAGTGCCACACTGAGCAGCTTGCACACAAGACATCCCTCCGCAAAAAGCCCTAGCAGCGGCAAGCGACGCCGGCGGTTTTCCATTCTCTCCTCGCCGCTTTCTCGAGGGGCTCGCGCAGCGCGATCGCACCCCCCCCCCCCCCTCCAAACAAGGTACGATTCGCGTTGTCACTGCGTTGCGCCTCTTGTCTGCGACCGTGTGTGCCCGTTTCCAGCAGCGATTGTGGCAAAGGTGCCTTCGTCGTGCACCATCCTCGCTGCCTCCTTCCTTTTTCTCTCCCGCATCCATGCTGTGACTTGATAACGCGCACGCCGCGGCGCATGCCTGTGTTGAGGTGGTGCTGGAAATGGGTACGTTCATGAGCTGAGGTTGTGGCCACGAGACGGCACGTCTGTTTCTCTCTCTCTTGTTTCTATTTTTCTTCGTTGCCCCCCTTTACGTGCGTCTTCTCTTTCGGTGATTGTAGCCCTGTATGTACTCGCTGAGGTGTTGTTGTTGTTGTTTGGTGGTGGTGTGTCCTCTCTTGGCGTGTTCCCGCGACCGTGTGTGACACTCTCTCTCTCCGCGTCTGCCCCCTGCCCTGTTCCCACGTCATGTCGCGTTTCTGCGCCACACAGGCTCGCCCCGCGTCGCGTTATGGTCTTCCGTTGTTTCTTTTCCTTCGTTAGGGCTTATGTGTGTCTGTGTCTGTGTCTGTGTGTGCGTGGCTGTATGCGTCTTCACTGACCCACGCCATCTCCGACCCCATAACTGCACCATGCTCTTCCTCGCTTCTGTTGTCCGTGTCTCCTTCTCGTCCCCCCCCCTCCCCCCCCCCCCCTTTTGCTGTGCTGTGCGATCTGTTAGCAGCTTCTCTGCTCGCACACGCGTGTATACATGAATATGTATACCTGTCTGTGTTGTGTGTTCTGTTTCCATTCTTGCACCGACATCGTGGGTGTTGGTGGTGAAGAAGGAGGCGCAAGAGACTGCGGAGCACGTGTGCGCGCGTGTGCAAGGAGGGGGAGGGGGCTCGTGCAAAGTAGTGCACCGCCAAACCCCTCCACATCCCAACGGGTGCATCGAGCCCATGAAGGGTAATGCTTGAGAGACGTCAAGCAAGACGAAACGACGGCTCTTCCTGTATTTGATGCCTGCGCTCTCCGGTCTGCGTTGTCCCGCACAACGTGCCCGCCCCCAGCCCTCTCCCCTCTCTCAATCGGGTTATCGGGTGTGAGGGAGAAGGGAGGCGAGCAACCACGCGACAGCCACGTATAGAAGGTGTTTACCACGCACTTGCAGCCGATCGGCTTCTCGATTCTCGGCCACGATCGCTTCTTGCACCTCCCTGTTGCCCTCTTGTTCACCTCCCTTGCTTTGCCCCCTTCTCCCTGCTACGGTGAAACACACGCCCACACCACGTGCACGGGCACAGGATGCGATCGACAAGACAGAGCCCGTTTCGCTTGCGTTATATATATATCTATATATATATATATATATATTATACGCTCTCTGTCTCTGTTCTGGGGGCTTCGTAACTAAGCGTTCCTCCCACCCCCCCCCCTCCAATCCACCTCGGGATCTCTCCTTCGTCGTCGCACACCACACCATCAGCGACTGCGACGTTAGCGAAGTGCGAAGAACGTACGAAATCGAATTCATGATACCGTGATACGAGCAAGATACGGGAACAACAACAACGAACATACAAAAAGTCAGAACCCCGCACGGCGCACATCTACCACCTCCTTGTCAGGCAAGCGAAAAAAAAGGAACAAGGGACGGGCCGCCCTACCACAATCTCTGTCTCTTGTACGCTTGCTCCCTTCTCTGGTGCGTAGCCGTCTCGTACTCTTCGCTCGCCTAAACCCTCTCTCTCTCTCGTTGTTGCTTTTCGCCACACGTACGGTCTCACTTATCATCGGCGCTCTGGAGCACCACAAGAAAAGTGCGCACCCACAAGGCGATCAAAGACACGACCGGCCGTTGCCGCACCCACACGTGCCGCAGCACGAGTTCCACCGCACACCCCCACCTGTCAAAACAACAACGGCCCCCACGACAAGAGGACGCCACCAAAGAAGCGGAAAGAAAAGCGTGAAAACAAAAAAAGGAACGTTAAGCAAACACGGAAGTTAGGTGAGGCCATTGGCGCGCTCTGCGCGTTTCTGTTTTTTTTCTTTATTGTGTGTGTGTGTGTGTGTGTAGTATCAGTCTGACCTACATGGAATAAACGTGAAGCAAAACAGGCGTGCAAGCATCTCTCCCCCTCCCCTCCTCTCCTCTTCCCTCCTCCCACAGGCCCTACACTCCTTCACACACACACACACACAAAATACGTTATAAAGGCACATTGACGGACGCATCTCATCTCGTGCCTCCATCGACTCTCTCTCTCTCTCTCTGTTTCCATTCCCCGTTCACTTTTTTTTTCCGCCAAACCTCCCTCCCCCTTTTCCCTCCCCGCACCCCTCGCCTCTCGCTCTGCTTCCTTCCTTCCCTGTCCCTCGCGACCCTTTACAGGTATCGGACCGATCCCGCACCATCCACACATACCCCTCGCACACGTACACACACATATACACGTACACACATATATATACACGTTTTTGTTTCCTTTTCTTTGCCGCACCTTTTTTTTTTGCTCATCTCAACCTCTCCGTGAACGCGTACAAGAGAGGGAAAAGGAGACCAAGAGCCACACAAGGTTTCCGTACCGAAAAAAAAGCGAAAGACAGGCATTGCCGGTTAAGGAGCGCGCTCGTGACTGTGTGAGAGCAAGTACGTACGTGCGTGCGTGTGTGTGTGTGTGTGTGTGTGTGTGTGCAACTCTTTGTATCTCAAGCTTCTTTTCAACAATATATATATATATATATCGATCTCGTGTTCTTACTGTGTCTAGCTCCCCCTCCTATTTTTTCTTTTGCTCTACGCACCTTTGATCACCTGCATCCCTGTCTCACTGTCTACGCGCGTTTTCTTTTCCCCCGCTGCCGTTGTTGTCCGTGTGTGTGTGCGTGTGTGTGTGCGTCAGGTGCTGTCTCTCGAAGTAGCCGCCGTCTTTCGCTTTGGGGTTGCTTTACTTTCCTTTATCGGTGCCGTGCCCCCTTCTCTCCCCTTCTCTTTCCCTTTTCGAGTTGCTTGGCTGTGTTTTTTGCTGCTTGCATTTTGGTTTCTCTCTTCTTTGGTTCGTTTCTGCTTTCTCAGACACAGACACACGCTCTTTCTCTCTCGCTTTCCTTCCGGCGTTCTTCTCTGTCCCTCTCACGTACCCCTCGACACTCGCGGGCTCTGTTACGTTGCTCTTTCCTGCTCTCTATTTTTGTTCTTCGGGATTGCTCGAGCGGGTTACTTCTTCTTGTGTGTGTGTTTTCTCGCGCCCTCGTTTTGGACTCGTTCTCTTGTCGTTGTTCTCCCTACCCCTCCTCTCCCTCTTGCCACCTCTTTCTATGTACCGTGACTCTGTTTCTCTCCTCTCTCTCTCTCTCTCTCTCTTGATATCCTCCTCTTCTTTCTCGTGTGCGTGCGCGCGTGTGCTTCCACGTCTTGTCCATCTTTTTGTTTATTGCTCGCTTTTACCGTAGCTCGTCGCCTCTCTCTCTCTCTCCTTGTTCGTGTGTGCCTTTTCTTTCCCTGGGGTCGTCCTCTTCTCTCGTCTCCCTAACTCTGGCTCCGGCATTGCCAAGTGTCTTTCTGTTTTCTTCGCTCTGCACCACAGGCGTGTGTGTGTGTGTGTGATTGTGTGTGATTGTGTGCGTGATTTGTGCGTGTGACGCTCTGGTTCCGTCCCCCCCCCCCCCAATACCCCACCACCTGCCCCCTTCCCCCTCTCTTCCCTTGCAAGCTCACGCACACACTAGACACGCTACTCAGACAGGCGTCCGTTATTTACGTATTGTTTTTTCGTTGCGCTTCCCCCTTTTTTTCACCTGCATCGCCTCTCCGTCTCTCCCCTGCAGTCGGCAGTGGAAAGGGTCACGTGAGCGACTGGAAAGGCGGGGGCTTCCGGAAGCCTGGCAGACAAGGCCCACACGAGCAGGCAGACGGCGTCCTGCGGAGACCAAGTGTCATCAGGGTAAGAGGTGTGTTCGGTTATTGTGGCTCCCTTTTTTTTTTGTGGCTTCCTGCCTTTTCTGCGCTTTTACCGGCGCGGTCTTCTCTATCCCCCCCCCACCTCCTTTTTTTCCGCCCCTTTGGAGGACGGGCACAACACGACCGCAGGAGATTGCGCTGCTGCGTGTTGCGGTGCGTCCTGAGGTGCTGAGCCAGACGACAAGCAAGTGGGCCAAGAGAAGACCAAATCCCACGCCGCGCCTGTCCGAGAAGAGGCACGCACAGAAGAAAAAAAACATGGAAGGCAAAGGACGAAACCAAGAAATCGAACGGAGCTCTCGTTAGTAGGGACTGCTCTTTCTTCCCTTGATTTCTGCACCAGCGCCGCTTTAACTCTCATTCCCAGGTCCGTTTTCTTTTGTTGTTGTTTTTCTCTTCTCGTGTGGCCATATCCTCTACCGAGAGCTCGACACAGACCCACGCGCGCGAAGGCATCCGCATCTCTGTACGAGATTTTCTCACCTTGGTAGCAGCACAAAAAAAGCAGTGACAGCGGACAGTACCTATCACCTTGGCGTCGCACCGCCTTCCCTTCCCCCCCCCCCCCCACACACACACGCACCACCACCAGCGCCAGGTAGTTGAGAAGGTTTCTCAGACTCCCAAGCCGATCAAAACAGTAAAGAGCGTCCAAGTGAACGATCGAAAAGCAGCCGCCGTCTCACAACTACAGCAAAGAAAAAGTAGAGGCTCCGCGACGTGGACGTGTAACCTTTCCCTTGTGCGCGTACTTCTACATGACTGTGTAAGCCGAGCATCCTTGTAAGTCTCCTCCTCGCCCCCCCCCCACCACCACTTATTTCTCATTTTTGTTTTGTTGTTGTGAACCTTGTTGTATTTACTCCTCATCGGCCCCACACGCCACCACCCCTCCCTCCCTCCCTTCCTTCCCCTCAAAACATAATCCCTTCTAACTCTTGGACAGTGTTTTCTTTATGTGTCGGTGGGTGGCTGTGCGTTTACTGTTCCCCGCTTCGTTCTTCGCTCCTTGTATCATTGGTTCGGCATCCCTGTCCCTCCTTTGCTGGCGGGCCGCGCGTGCGTTGTCTTGGCCGGCCCCGCAGTCTTGTTGTTGTTCGTTTTCTCGTGCAAGTGCTGATCTTCCCTCCCCCCTTTCCCCATCACCTCCTTCCTCTTCACTTCGCCTTTTCCGTTGAACAGAGACACTCGTTTTTTGTTGTTGTTGGTCGTGGTTTGCGGCAAGTGGCAGTAGGCAGGAACGACAGCTATCACGAGGCCTAGCGAAAGGATCGGGCAATCCACGAAATTTAGGGCAGAGGATACCCCCCCCCCCGCTCCCTCTCTCCCGCGCCTCCCTCTCTCCATCACACACACACACGCGCGCGCTTACGCACACAGTGAAAAAAAAGACCGAAAGCACAAGCGGGGAATACCGTCAACGGGGCGCCTCCACGCTTGCCCTTATATATCTATATCGAACTGTATACATTTATATCCGCCTTCTCATCATTTCGGTCTCTTTCGTTGTGGTGGTCGCCGTCGTCGTTTTTAATCCTTTCGTGTGTGCGAATTCGCCGGCGCTTCCTCACACCTCCCGTCTCTCCGCGTCTGCTTGTGTGCCTCGCTGTATGGGTAGCTTGAACGTTGGGTACTGCCACTGCCCTCACTTCCGCCATCACTACTACTGACACTGCCTACCCATTCAGAAGCTTTCCTTCTTTTTCCCCCTAATAGCGCGTGCGCGCTGGTGTGTATTGCGTGTTTGCCCTCGTCATCCCCCCCCCCCTTGTTGTTTTTGCGGTTGAGAAGTGTGCCTCCACAGATTTCTCCGTCCGCGCCTCTGCCGCGTCTGCATCGACAGATTAACACGCCTCTGCGTCTCTCTGTTGGGCGTCTCTGTTAGAGCTCCCTTCTGCTTGTGTTGTTGCTTTCCAAGTCCACGCACCGCCTTTTTATTTCGTTGTTGTTGTGTCTCGTCTCTCTCTCTGCGTGGAGGGGGGCCCGTCCTTCCCTTTTTTCGCCCTTCTGCACGCCTTCGTGCGTCATCTGTTGTGTGGTGGAGTGAGTGGTTGCGTTAGGGGGCACGTATCCGTCGCTGATCACGCCTGTGTCTGTGTCGGTGTGTGTGTGTGTGTGTGTTCTCTGTTGAAGTTCTGGTTTCTGTTCTCGTGAGCCTCCCCAGCCACCACCACCACCACCACTATCCACTCGTCCCACACGCAGTCATGTACCCTCGGGCTCGTGCTAAGGGCGGCACACAAGGAGCCGGACACGGAGACGGCGACGCGGTGCCCGGTGCCGCTCAGACTATGGCAGCACCGTTAGCCTGTGACGCTGCCTCATCTTCCACCACAACGGTCAGTCATAGGGAGCCTGTCCACTCGTTGTCGAGCAGCACTGCCAGCCACCACGCCTCCGCGGGTAGCGGAAACCGAAAGAGTGTGCATGCATCTCAGCAGCAGCAGTCGTCACCCCCCATGTCACACATGCAGCCCGGCATGTATGGTGAGGCGATGCAGGATGCGGGTGCCTCGTCGCCCACACCGCCGCCGCCGCCACACTTCTACGCTGGCAACGTGCATCACCACGGCGGCAGCTTGGGTGGCAGTGCGCACCGCTCTACGACGTCGTCCTCATACGATCAACAAAAGCAGCCGCTGCCGCGACCGTCGCCACTTCACATGAACGGCCACCAGGGAGACTGGCTAGCGGGCGCTAGCAGTAGTCCAACGATGAGTGGCGTTGTACAACGTGGCTCTCCTGCCGGCATGACCACCGCCAGCGCAACGGCGCAGGTGTCCTTCTCGCCGCACAGCCGCACAAATAGCAGCGCAGATTACCGACCACCGGCGGTCTATGCCGAGGTGAACCTCGGCAGCAGTATTGGTACCGGTGCGTCGGTCACAAACAGCAGCAGTCTCACATCTCTTGATTGCACCAACGCCTCCTTGAGCGGCGGTCTCGCCAACACAGTCAACGCAACACGCAGGTCGTCGCGCATGGCTGCCTCGATGGCAGGGGCCTCAGTCGGAATCAGTACGGCCGTCGGCGTAGCCGCTCCGCCGCCGCCTTCCAACATGGGCGCCGGCGCGCCCATCGTACAGGTGGGCATGACAGCATCCAGCTGCCCGGCTGCGGCGCCTGTGCGTGCCGGTGTTCCCGGGGTGACGAGCCTGAAGATCACGGTGGGCGGGAGCACGTCAGTGATCGCCGCCTCGGCACCTCTGTCGCCGCTGATGAACTCCCCATTACTCGCTCGGCAGCAGCCGCACTCCCAGGCACGGCAGCCGCGCTCCGCCGAGCGATCTAAACGCCCGCTCCACGCGACCTCGGATGCCCGTAAGGGCGGGGTGGACACTATTGACGTTGAGTCCGATGAGGATCGGAGCAGCTCGCCTGGCATGGGACCGACGAAGCCAACCGTCGAGCAGGCGGAAGCGCGGTATCGGTATCTCCACGATGAGTTCCGCAAAGTAAGCCGCCTGCGCGCGAAGCTCGTCGAGGAGAGCAAATGCATGAAGCGCGAACAGACAGCGCTGCGAGAGGCGCTCGACTTCTACCGCCGCAAGATCGTCTCAGCCGCTGAGGAGCGGGAAGCGCTCTTGGCTGACTACCGAGAGGACGTGCACGATGCGTTGCGCCTCGCTCAGGAGCTGGCGGCGGACGTTGCCGCTGCGCACAACAGCGGTAATGGTGTGTCACGTCCGGCTTTAGCGAGCAACGGCGGCGTGCATGGTATCCCCGTGGCGTCTGCGCAGCAGGCGCTCGACGCAGCCATTTCTCGCGTTTCGGCCAGCAACGCCCCCATCGCGGCGGCAGCTCCCCCCACCGTCCCTCCCTCAGGAATTCCGGTGCCGTTGGCCCCGCCACAGGGAGCGGCGGGCTTCTCTGGATCGCCGCTGCTGTCCATCGGGGAGCAACTGGGCTTGCGGTACGGGAGGTGGATGGTGATGCGAGCTGCAGCGCCCTGCTTACCCATGATGGACGAAGAGGCCAGCTACCCTGAGCCTAGGGAGCGACATCGTAGCAGCACGGGACCGCGGTATGAGCAGGGTGTCCTGTTGCGCGACGAGATACGCGATGTGTACTGCAACACCCACGCAGCGATAAGCGCGTACATGACCAGCCTCGACTACGGCTTCGCACCCATGTTCAGCCAGGGCAGCTACCTGCCTGCGGGCTGGCAAGGGCAGTGCCATCTGCAGCAGCAGTTCAGTAGCGAGTATCGCGGTCTCCACTTTCACGTGGACATCCCGCGTTTCCATGCCCACACGGTGTCCGGCGTGTCGGATGCGGCGAACGCCGGCGGAGATTGCACTGGAGGACAGAACACGCCGGTACACAGTGCATCCTCGCAACCGCCACTACTACAAGAGCCGCCGTCGCCTTACCTCGCACCACAGAACCCCCGCATGACACCCGCTCTCGCGTAGGCGAAGCACTTCCGCAGCCCCCTTGCCCTTCTTGAGAGGCCCATCGGAGAAAGCGCGCGGATGACGCGGCATTCGTGAGAGCATTGCGTGAACCGTGTCGGCGGCGAAGGGGTTTCACAGTGCGCGTAGGCGAAACGGCTGGTTGCGTCGGTCCATCTATGCGACTCTGGGCGGTGTTGGGCGCAGGGTTGGTGGAGAAGGGGGGCAGGCACGCCGATTGGTACCCGCTTCTTTCTCCGGAGAGAGCAAGAGGGCAACGGCCGACACACCACACTGCACCAGCTACCAATGCTGCTGCTGGCGCTCTGCCCCGCTCTCCCTTCCACACCCTTGCCGCTCCTTGTGCGTGTGCTTTGGTCACCCACGCGTGGAGACGGCTCACGGTGCCATCGCCCCCCCCCCCGTCCCATGGCTCTGACACGTATGATGTCTCTCTCTCCATCCCTCTTTTTCCTCTGTATCTGGGTCGCCCTGTCGATGGACATGAGGCACCAGCGAGAACGAGAGAGAATGAGGAGGCGGTGCTGATGCAACTGGCGGACAGGATCACGCTATTCGAGCATGCGCATCCTTTTCCAGCCCCCTCCCCCCCCCCTCCTTTCCTTATGCCCCACTGCTCTGTATCGCTATCTGTGCATGTATATACTTTTCGCCTCTTGCTCCGCGCTGCCGTGGATGCATGTGTGCGTGTGTGTTTAGGGTCACCTGTTGTGGTGTATGTATATAGTGTGTGTACGGCATGTATGTGTGCCCCTGTGCTCTTCTCCCTCACTCTTTTTCTTTCGCCGCACTCTTCTTCGTTGCTCGCTTGTTTTTTTTTTGCTTCTTCTTCTTCCGCTCCATCCCTCACCTCTTGTGTAATTATTTTGCTCCGTCTGCGCCGCTGTTGTGCCCTAACTCTCTTCCTCCCTCTCACGGTCTCTCCTTACCTCTTCTTTTTTTTTTTCGCACGCTCTGTCTTATGGATGGTGCGCTCGGCTGCGTTGGTCTGGGCTCGTTGGTTTCACGCGCGGTGTGTATTGTGTGCGTGTGCGGACGTGCGAGCGTCTCTCTCTCTTTTCCTTTGTTTTTGTTATCTTTCCTGTGGACCTCATCAGCGGACGTGGCAATCGCCTTCCCTCTCTATTTTGCTCTGTTTCTTTTTGGTTTCAATGTCTCCTCGCGGATGCGGGCTCGTATGTGTCTTCACTCTACCCCCCCCCCCACCCACCCACCCACCACCACCACCCGCCCTCTCTCTCTCCGTGTCGCTGCCGCTGCCACCGCCACCGAACGAACCAGCATTTCGAGACCGAGCTTCGTCTCTGTTTTACATACATCCAAGCCCACAAAAAAAAAAGGGAGGCTCTTCTCCCCTCTTTTCTCCACCCAACCATCGCAACGACAAGGAACAGGAATACGCAGACACGCGCACCCCCTACACACACACACACACACACAAAAAAAAAAACTTCGCTTACCCAGCTTCTATCTGTTCATCTCTCTCCCTCCCTCCCTCTCCATGTGCGTCCACTTGTTCGTTGATGGACGGACTCTCCTCTGTTTTTCGTTTTTTTTTCTCGTTTTGGTTGTGGAGGGGACAACTGCAGCTTGTCTTCTTGTTGGCTACTCTCGTTGTGTATCGCGAAGGCCCTCGACGCGAGGGCACGCTGTGGTGTCCATGCTCTTCTCATGCCGCCTCGATGTGAGCCATCATCGACACGAATACAGGGAGAAACAGCGATGTAGTCGTTCTCCGCCTTTTCGTTGCTTTGAAAACAGATATCCGGTACGCCCTCAAAGTCCATGACTCTCTGCGGCCCTGATATGCAGCGCCTTAACGAGCGAAGCAGTGGAACAGCAGTCCTTTCCAATCCGCCCCTCCCCTCTACCCCCTCCCAAACTCGCAGCGAACACGAAAATACCCATTCCGAGAGAAGACGAAACGTGACTTGTTCCTGGTGCCCTCGCCGGCTTCTGGATGGCTGTCATCGGCTCTCTTCCTTGTCGTCGTCGGTTAACTGCCTGTGTGTGTGTGTGTGTGTGTGTTCGCCTTGCTGGCTACTGTGTTTGCTTGATGCGCCTCATGCTGCCACACACCCACACACAGACGCATATACAGGCTCTCTTCCCTCTTGCGCCGACCCAGTGCCGCATTGCTGACGGTCTCCCCTATCTTATCCCTTTTGGCTGTTGTCCGTTGTTGTGTCGTCTTCCTCCTCTTCTGCCGTCTTCTGGTTTTGTGCATCCCTTCCACCTTCTGTCTTGGTCGCGGGTATCGGTGTGTGTCTGTCGGTGCCGTGTGTTTCTTGCTCGACGATAGCCAGGATCTTTATTGATGTATTTCTTTTCTTTGCTCTCATGATCTGCGTTCTCAGAGGCAGCAGCAGCAGCAGCAACGATTTTTTTTTTTTTGAAAAGGCAGCTCATTCTCATGGTCACGTGTACCTGCCGCATCCCACGTCTTCACTCGGTGTATCTGTACAAGCGAATCGCCAAAAAAAAAAACCTCCAGCCAATGTATACCCGTATATCTATACACTATGTGTATAGCTGGATGGAGGTATGCATATATCTATAGTGTATAGTGTAGGTATATGGAAAAGGCGGTTACTTCTCTATGTTGGTTTTTCGCATGCGCGTGTACGTCTGCTGTTGGGCGGGTGGGGTGATGTTGAGAGAGAGAGGGAGGCAGTGTCGACAAGGACGTATGCAACCTTGTTTGGCATGGTTGGTTTTTGCGTTTCGCGCTTCTCTCTCCTTTCTGGTTGGCTTTTTCTGTGTCTTCAGGTTTGCGCCGCATTTTCCCGTCTTCTGTCGTGTGTGTCTGCGTGTATTCGTCCGTGCTCCCTTCCTTCCTGAGCGTGCCGTCTTCATCTTTCGCCGCTGGTGATGCATCATCACATGCGCGTCTTCACGTTGATGATCATCGCTCCCTGCACATGTCCCTCGCCCTTGCTTCTTTCTTTTTGGTTTTTGCTTTTCTCTTATTTATCGATTATGACTTCTTTTTTTTTCGCTGTTGCAGATTGTCCTTCAGCTGCCATAGGCAGTGAGTGACGCCGCCGCACACGTGGTGGCAAGTACGCGGATGCTGTGCGTGCGGACGCATGCAAGTGTGGCGAGAGTTTGGGAAAGCAATTTTCGATAACAAGAAAGAAAACAATGTAGAGATGCGGGCACGAAGCGCGCGGATGCACGCAACGAGTGGGGGACACGTCGTGCCCTTTGTTTTTTTTTGTGCTGCGTAATCCTTATTTCTTCCCTCGCTCCTCGTTTCATGGCCTCTGTGTGGATCGGCACCTCATCCCTCTCTATTTCTCACAGTGACCCTCCACGTCGGCAGCGGTGCCGTTTACACTGGTGCGCACTCGCACGCGCCCTCGTCTCTTTCTTGCTGTGTCGGTGTGTATCCCCTACACACCCCTGCCGCGATGTCCTCCGAAGCAACTCTTCGCCCTTTTCGTTTAGTTCGCGCGTGACGGGTGCGAATGAACGTTGACATCGACCTGTGCGGCGCCCCGCTAAGCGACATGGAGCCCTGTAACATTCCATGGTTTGTGGTGGTATTCTACACCGCTTCCGTGTGGCTTTCGCCCAGCCCTTCGGCCGCCCCTCTCCTCTTCCACTCGGAGTCTCACGAAACCACTCTTCTTGTGCCCCTGCTCTCTCTTCTTCGACGCCTTTCTCCTCTTTCTTCGTCCCTACCCCCGCTCTCGCACCCTTTCTCATTCGACAAAGCCAGGCATCGAGCCCCCCCCCCCTCCCTCCCCTCTTCGGTGCACTGCACGCGCATACACCACCTCCCTCATGCGCCGCGGTCGCGTGTGCTTCAACGCATCACTCTCCGGTGGGCTGCGGTGGGGCTCTTCGGACGAGGAATAGCGAACGGCACGCATGAGCCAACGCTCCCGCTTCGCGAAGCTTCCCTACCCATCTGCGCACGGATGGTGGAATACAGACAGCCATCAAATATCAGGAGCGACCGCAATGTTTTATCATCTTCATGCACCCATAGGTACAGCGGCAAGGGGCTGCGGCCCCCTCGCTTGTCGCCACCTCGGTAAGTGTGGAGAGCAGTGGAGCTGGGACCCGACCTGCTGCGAAGACAACTCCATCATCGACGGCACGTCCAAGAAGTGTTGCTGCTGTTACGCGCTCGCTCTCCCGTCCTCAGTGGGGTCGACGTGGGCCCCGAAATTGTGAAAGACGGCATATCACGAGGTATCTGGGCGCACGTGCTGGCGCTACTGTGGGCCCGCCGCGTGCGCCTCACAGTTCAGATTGTCTCTGGTCACTGCCGATCGTAACACACGGAAAAGCTCCACGAACATGCAAAATGGGCGATGCCAGAGGCGCCGACGCCAACTGCATGGATTTCGGACCTGGCCACCAGTCTCAGAAGCCACGCCGACATCCGCCTATTACCCGCACGGCAGACGCCACCGCTTCCGCGCTCGAGTAAGGGCGCTGGACGCGGCCCGCTGGGATCAAGGCACGCTGCCCACAGCCGGGACCGTCTGTCGGATGCTGATCGCGCAGCACGCATGCGGGGGAGGGGGGAGGGGGAGCGGACAAAGGACACGAAGAGCTCGCTAGACGCACGGCCCCGATTCGACGCCAGGACGGTTTTGCCCACGCAGGACCCGGACGCAGCCGTGAGGGGGTGGGGGGGGGGGTGCAGCGGAGGCTGGTGAGCAGTGGCTGCATCTGCGTCTGCGCTGCTGACATGTGTTCGTGGGTGGGACCGGGGCGCACACGCTGGAGAGCCACAGACACACACACACACACAAAGGAAGGGGCTTCCCAGTTTGTCGTGGTTCTCCCGCGCTGCGTCGACGTTGGACGTTTGCGAGTGTCGTTTTTCCGCGTGCGTATGCGTGCGCGTGTTGGTCTGCCCACGCGGGACCGCAGGGTGCCCTGTTGGGAAGGGCAAGATCAAAAAAAAACTTAACAACAGGAGAAGGACTGGCCATTCACGTCCATGTGTCTAAGCGGCCATGTCTCTTGTGTCGGCGGCTAACACGACGGCATGCAGTGACGCGCAGAGGGGGGGGGGATGCAAGGAAAAGGGACCCAGCACGTTGGTGCGCTTCATGACTTTCCACATTCTTCCGCCTCAGTGGCGCTGCACAAGGTTTCAATGCGCACAGAAGTATATAGACATGTGTATACGCAAAGAAAGGGGCGCGTCTTTCAAGAAAAAACACATCGAACGGCCGTGACGCTTCCAAGGACAAAGAAAGGGGTACGGATACGCTACGTTGTCCCTCACTCGCGCCTCATCCTGTTATCCAGCGTTGTTGCGCCTCCCTCCCCCTTTCCTCCACTCCCCCCTTTCTATGTCGGCGGCATGATTGGCGTGACGATTACATATCCTTTTCACCTACCCTTTCTTTCTCTTTGTTTCCCTCGATGTCTTGCCTGCTTGTGTAACCCCCCCCCCCCTCCCCCATGCAACACGCACGCTTGGGTCGTGTCTGGGTGGCGTCCCCCTCCCTCTCTTTCCCACTCTCATGCCGCCCTTTCTCTACACACAATTTTTTTTTGTCGCGCTGCTCCGCCACACAACTCGCGTGCGAAACATCCGCACACACGCACAGAAACCCGCTGCGGAAACGTCGCACAGACGCGAGAACCGAATAGACCTCCTCCCTCCCTCCCTCCCTCCCTCCTCCCGACCCATTCCAGTCTGCCTCCGTATCTTGGTTGCACAAGCCGATAGGGGTGGTGTCTCTAGGTATTGGTGGATCGAGCGCGAACTTGCCTATCAAGAGTGCGTCGCCCTCAAGCAACAGCTGCTAGTTGTGAGACCCACGAAGCAAGGATAGCTACAAGGCGAAAGAATGAGCGCGATGGCACTCCTGCAGATGTGGACGCTCGTCGCTGTCGTGCTCTCCATTACCGTGGCGCAGGTGGTGAGCGCTGCCTCCAAGACCTACGTTGCACCGCACCCGACGGTGGGTCTTTCCTCCAAGGACGAGGAATACCTTATCGGCGTCGTTTCCTTCGCCGTAGTGGTGGTGGCTTGCTTCATGGGTATCGCCTCAATGGTAAAGATTAACTATGATGATGACACGCTGCTCATGGTGGAGGTGCCCGGGGACATACACCATGAGAAGGAGTAGGCGCCTACGCGGAATGCGGTGTGCACAAGTCGCGTGCGTGCCATATGGTGCGTGTGGCTCAGCTGCCCTTGTCCTATCACTCGCTCCGAGTGCCTGCGTATACCCTCTTTCTCGTTCTCCGTCTTTACTTCCTCCCGGAGGAGCAGCGGCGGCATTGGGGAGGAGAGAAGATGGACATTGGCGATGGGGGTACGTGTGCGTGCTTCAACATCGATACATATATATATATCTGTGTGTGTGCCGAGGAGTTGGATGAACCTCGGCAACGAGGAGCACGAGAGGAGAAAGATCGAACCGCGTGCGAGGGAAGGAGGTGGAAGATTGAAAGAATGTCAGGGCCCGCCCATCACTCGTGCCCTTCCCCATTTACTTTGCGCTGCGTGTGTGTGTGTGTGTGTGTGTGTTCACGTGCGGTGCCAGACGTGCTAAAGACGGGTCTGCGTGCCCTCTGCGAGCGCTTACCCGTATTTGATGGTTTGTTGTTGTCGCCCATCGCCTCCATCACGGCCGTGCCTTCGCTTCGGTGCGCAGCCGTCATGGAGGCTTGAGCCTCAGGTGAACCCCTCCTCTTGTTCGTAGTGGCGCTTGTTTGACAGCGTCGAGGCGAAACCAAAGCACGTGCCCTCACCGGTGAAGACACGAGAGGGTCGCACCGCCGCGTGCTCGAATTCTCGAGCAGGGAAGAGAAAGGGGCATGTGTGAGACACGAGTTCATCCCGGCACGCGCAGACGGCTGATTTTGAAATCCCTGTCCACACGTAACCTGCACCTCGAGAGCTCTACATGGGTCTGCGTGGATGTATACATGGAGCACGAACGCAAGCGCCCTTCCTGTCTGTCTTCTTGCGGTACCTTCCCCCCCCCCCCCCACACACACACACACCTCTCTGCTCCCTCCGTCTCTCTCCCTCCCCATGACTTTGTTCTGCCGACCATCGCACCCAAAAGTATGCGCCTGTGCATGTGGACATCAAATCATCTTCATCGCACTCTTGTCCGTTGTACCCTGCCTTTGCTTCGCTCTACGTGGTGCACGTATCAAGGTGCCACCTCGAAACAAAAAGCGGGAGGGCGCATCAAGACGACAACCTTCCCCACCCACCCGAACCACCACAACCAACCCATCCGACACAGCCAGCGTGCGCTCCGTGTGTATCGACCCCGTTTCTCCTTCGCAGGGATCTCCCTCACCGCATAGACTCTATACCCCCGCGTGCTCTCCCCCCTCCCTCCCTCCCGTGCCTCCGAAGCTCTCACACTGAGAGGCGATACACGCCTTTTTTTCTACGCCACAGCAGAACAAGGCGGTTCTTGTCGTGCTGCGGTCTCCTCCGCGCGCCTGACACGCGGTACCTCTTCCTTCCGTTCTATCGAGTGAGCAATTCCCCGCCGGTAAGAGGAAGAGCAGCGGCTATGCAGATTGAGGTGAAGCTCTCGCTGGAAGATGCGGAGAGCTACCAGCGCACCCTCAATACCCTCGCCAACCACCACCTCAAGGATGAGTGCTACTACGACTTTTTTTTTGACTTTCCCTATCCTGCGCTGCAGGAGCGGAGTAGCGTGCTCCGACTGCGCGTGCCGTGCGATCCGGCGTCCGTCTACGCCCGCTCCGCGGCCTCGGCGCCGAGCGCGAGTGCAGGCGGCAACGGCAACTACGACCCAGAGGCGGAGTACGAGGCGCTGTTGCGTGCATGCCGCGGGGAGGCCCCGCTGGGTATCGGCGCTGCGGCTGGTAGTAGCACCTCCGGCTGTGTGCATGCCGCGGCAGCGATACCGAAAACCGGAGGCGGCGGCAGATCTGATCACGGACTCCCGCTCCCCATCTTCATCCCTGGCGCTGCCGGGAAGCTCATCCTGAAGCAGAAAAACACGGTGGAGCACGGCCACCAAATGAGTTTTGTGGTCGAGGACGCGCAGGTGCCGGCGGCCGTGGTGGAGGCACTAGTGCGCCTTGTCCCCAACTCCCTCTTCACCACTGGCGTTGTCCCTGCCTCGACGGCGACGGACGGCGGCGCGAGCAATATCTTTGCCGTGTTGTCGGCATACGCACAGCAGCGTCCGTGCAGCGACGACGGCGCAGGCGAGTCTGCGATTGTGCGGATCCTGTCCCAGCTGCGTGCCATTGCGCGCGTCTACGCGCCATCCAACGACGCTGGTGCGTCAGTCGCGGAGCCCGACAGCTCTGACGCGCACTTCACGCAGGTTCGCTTTGCAGCGATGGGGACGCGCACGGCTTACACGCAGCAGCAGCTCGCGACGTCGCAGCGGACTCTGAGCAAGGAGGGCGGAAAGCTGGAAGATGGTGGTGGTGCTGGCGCCGTTGCGGTGGTGCCGCAGCTGGAGGCCGTTGCTGGATTCATGACACTGCGGAAGGTGTTTTCGTACGCCCCACTGATTGCCCTGCAGCAGGGCCTCGTCCCGGCGCTCGAGCTCACGGAGAGTGAGCGGGAGTTCAGAGAGGGACTGCGAGTGCGGGTCGACGCGAGTTACCTTCTTCCAGGGCTTACCATTTACGAGCTTGAGGTACCAAAGTGCGGCGTCGCCGTCGATGACGTGGCGACGGAGGTGGGTAACTTCCTCCGGCAGCTTGCGGTGTCGTTCCACATGGGTAGCGAAAGCAAGTTTGCGAGGTACACGCAGTATCTCGCGGCAACCCGCGAAGCGGAGCGGGACGCGAACGACGTTAAGCTTCGACTAACAAGCGTGAATGGGTACGAGGAGGTGCGACGCAACCTGCAGCAGTTGCTTCTGCCGACATCCGCCGCTACTGCGCAGAGCTCGCAGGACCGGCGCCACCTCTCGAACACCGAGGTGAACCCCGTGGAAGGCGAGGAGGCCGGGGCCGACGACACGTGGTGGCACACGAACCCGAACGGCTACCTGCAGGAAACGAACGAGGACTTCTTCTTCGACAGCCCGGAGCAGACGCTGCGGCGCGGAAAGAGCTTCCTGCGGCTGCGCAAGCGGCTGCACTCGAACAAATACCTTCTCGCTCTCAAGGCCCACCAGGTGTTCAGCGGTGGTCAGCAGAATTCGCTGTCGAGCAAGGTCGATGTGTCGGAGGTGGTGGCCCGTGCTCTCATCGACAACCCCACGCAGTTTCTGCACGAGTACGCCGAACACTTTGCGGTGGTGAAGACGGTGTGGAAGGAGTTCGGGGTGCGAGAGCTGTGCCGCACCGCCACCTTCACGACGGAGCGCCTGACAGTGCCGTGGTGGGCGGCTCAAGTGCAGCAGTCGACGCTGCAGCGAAGCTGGGCTGCTGGGACAGCGTCGGCTCTCGCACAGCAGAGCCAGCCCATCTACACCTCCACCTCTTACTATCTTTCCCAGCAGCAGCAGCAGCAGCGGGGCCACGGAACGGCAAGCAAGCTGCCACCCGTTCCGCCGTTGATCATCCATTTGGACAGGACGCTCTACAAGTTGCCAGCCGACGCGCAGGCTCCACGTATCCCGTTCACCCAGTGCCGCTCATGGGGCGACCGCCAGTGCGAGACGTACGAAATAGAGGTGACGAACATCGTGGCCCCGACAGATCCGAAGGACGTGGTAGCCGAGCTGACGACGGTGCTCAATGGGCTAGGGGTGGAGTGGACCGTTGGGGTGCGCAGCAAACTGGAGCAATATTTTGCCTTGATGGACATGTGAGGCCACTGTCGCCCCAGCCTCCACCTCTACTTTCGCTAAGAGCACTCGTGCCTGTTCTCTCACCTTGTGTGCGCGCGCGCGTGTGTATGTGTGTGTGTGTGTGTGCTTGCACTGACGGCTTTTGTGGTACGTGATGATCTGCGAGTTCTCCGCCCCCCCCCCCCTCTCTGCCATCTTCGTTTGGCTGTTGGCTTTCGCTTTCGCTTCTTTATTTGGTATGAGTTGGCGGCTGTTTGCCTTGGCGAGGGAGACGTGGGCCCACTTGGAGGGAGGTGGCGGCGGGGGTAGCGATGCCTCCAAGTGAGTCCCTCTTTCTTGCCGTGTGTGTGGGGGCGGGGGAGGGGGGAGGGCGTGTGCTGACAGACGAGACCGTGCCGCCACATGGCGCACTCGCAGAGGACGTGGGCTTCTTGGGGGCAATGGCTGCCCTCCTGTTGCCCCGTGATGAGTGTGTCGCCAACGCACTTTTCGAATCGGATGCGGTGCCATATACGACTGCCAGCATTTCATTCTATGTGTTCCGAGGCGTGTATCGATGCTTGTGACGATGTTTTCACCCCTCCCTCCTCCGCAATGATGGAGGCCTACACTATCCCCGCTTGCAGATGCTCTGCACCGCGCACGTGGCGGATTACGAAAGCAGAAGACGAAGCAGGACACCAAGAGGGCATCCTTAGTGCTCGAATTCAAGGGGTGCTAAACACGGATAGTATTGGTTGAGTGGGACTGTTCAGGCTCGATGCGCATTGCCCCTTTCTCGCACTTGGCTGCACGCCGACTGCCGTGAGCGCTCATCTGCCCTGCCTTTCTCTCTGCTCGACTTGGACGCAGAGTGCCTCACCTCCTTTACCCCACTGCCCTGGCCTTTGCCTTGTGCTGCGCAGCGGAGAAACAACGAGCACACGAAAGCTGGTCGGGGTGTGAATGACGTGTGTGTGTGTGTGTGTCTGTGTCTGCTCAACTCAGACCTACCTCCTCGGCCTCTCGGCACCGACACATCCAAGCACAGGCTGCTTTCTTTTTTGTTGTTGTTGTTGTTCTGTGTCGCTTACCATGCTGTCTCCCTCTTATCTCTTCCCCCCTCTCTCTCTCTCACTACGTCGGCCTGCGATTTGCGTCTCCATTAGCCAAAGCCTTGCTGTTGTTCTTCACTCTTCTTCCGTCGTCGTTCCCGCAGCCCCAGCACCCACCCACCCACCCCCCCCTTCTCTCTTTCTGTGTGTGTGTGTGTGTGTACGCGTCTTTCTTTCTGCCCTGTGCCTTGATCTGCGCTCTTTCACACGCGACCTCAAGTGTACACGTACTGATATACACACGATACCCTTCACCCCACCCCTCTCACTGCCACACCTGCTCACAGCTCCTTCAGTATGGCCGGCATCACCAAGGCCGCTGTTGCGGCGAGCCACCCGAAGAAGAATGTGGCAAGCCGCAAGATGAACAAGAAGAGCCGCTCGATCGCCAAGAAGGAGGCCAAAGCGATGCGCGCCGGCTCCGCCGGTGCCAAGAGTCGTCGCTGGCGCCCAGGCACTGTCGCACTGCGCGAGGTGCGCAAGTACCAGCGCTCGACGGAGCTGCTCATCGCGCGTGCCCCGTTCCGCCGCCTCGTGAAGGAGATTATGTCCACCTTCAAGGACACGATGCACATGCGCCACTCCGCCCTCGAGGCGATGCAGGATGCGACGGAAAGCTACCTTGTGAGTTTGCTCTGCGACGCGAATCTGTGCACCATTCATGCCAAACGTGTAACGCTGTACCCCAAGGACCTGCAGCTAGCATTGCGCCTCCGCGGAGAGCGCACGTAAAGCGAACTTGAAAGATGGGGCGAGAGAGACGGTAGAAAAAAAAAGAAAGCAGAACAGGCTTGGGTGAGAAGCGTAAACGCGGCTGCGATGCGTGAAACCTGCCTATTCGCCGTCGCCGCTTTCGTGTCCGTTGTTTGGTTACCCGTCTGTGTCTCTGTGTCTCTCTCTCTGGTGTGTGTGCTTTGATTCTTACCTCCGACGCCATCGCCGCCGTTATCCGTCGCACCGCAACTGCTCCTCCCTCCCCCCCCCCCTCTCTGCGACACGTGCTCAGCTAGATTTCGTTTCATGCTCACCTGTCTTTCGTTGAGCATTTTCTTTTGGTATTCATGTGCGCGTGTACGTCCGCGTGCTCTTTTTCTTCTCCGCTTTCGCGTTGCGCGTTTCGAGGAGCGGCGGCTCTCCATGTACTCGTCCCATGTCTCTGTCTCTCTCTCTCGCTTCTGCTCTCTCCACCCCAGCCGAGCGCGTGAGCATGTGTGTGTGTGTGTGTGTGTGTGTGTGTGTGTGTTGGTTACAACAGGCAAAACACAGAAAAAGGAAGGCGACGTCCCTGTAGCTGCTCGGTGTCTGTTTTTGCTCATCTTGCTGTGTCGGTGCATGTATGTATGTGTGTGTGTGTGTGTGTGTGTATCGAGAGACCGTTTTTTTTTTTTCTTTGTTCTGTTTCTCCCTTCCCTTCCCTCCCTCTCTCTTTCCTTCCTCTTTTTTCAATGTCATGCTTGCATTGACGGACTCTTCGCTGCCCACTCGCTGCCAGCGCCGCTGCCGCATTCCATGCCCGCATGTTTGTTTTGTGTGTGTGTCTCTGGAGATTTCAGCGAAGATGGAGGGCGTTAAAAAAGCACCGACGAAAAAAAAAAACATAAACACACACACACACACACAACGTGGGGCGCCACGAACGTGCGTGAACTTGTAGACGGTCACAAAGCGTTTTCGTCGCAGGGATGCGCCACGTCTGCAATGTGCTGCTGGCGGTAGGAAACAACTCTGCCAGCGTCCCTGTCTTAGCCTCCTCTCTTGCTGCCCCCCCCCCCTTCCAGTCTTTCGCTGGCCGGGGTGGCTGAGAAGGCCGTAGTGAGTGCTGAGGGGCTCATGCGCACCGTACGCCGTCGCTGCCACCACTTGCAGTGCATTTTGCAGAGACGCCCACCACCGCTCCCCCCGTCTCGGCCCTCCCCACCGCCCTCACACCCGTGTCTTATTTCCGTGGAGGAGTGAGGCTGCTGTGTGGAAGGGGGGAGTAAGGCAGGGTGCACGATTGGCGGGCAAAGCACTGCCAGCCGCTCCATGCCCAGCGCATCGATGCCTGTTGGCAGTATCGGCGCGCCGACTATTTGGTGATGCGCTGCCTGTCTCCTTCGCAGCTCTTTGGCGTCCGCCTTGTCGTTGCGTGCGGCTTTCTCCCTCCCTCCCTCCCCCCCTCTCCCTCACTCGCCTTTTCCTCTGCTGACACTCGCTTCTTTCCTCTCTCTGTCTTGTTTGGCTGTCTTCTACCGATGCCCACGCACGCGCACACCGCGCCGGTCCTTCCACCTCCTCGACACCGACCCGCACATGTTCGACAAAAAAAAACATAAACGTGAAGGCTGGTGACGGCCAAACAACTCGCCCCCTCCCCCCCCCCGCCTGTCTTTGAGCTCTTCGTCGTTCACCATCAGGTGTGTCACAAGAACGGAAACAAGTGGTAGGCTTTGCTCCTTGTTGACCCGCCGCCACGGCCAGCACCGCCGCCAGATAACAGCTGTGCGCTCAGAGGCCCCCACGCACCTCCCTCCCCTCTTCTCCGCGAGCTTGGTTGTGTGGTGAGAGCGACGATTCGGTGCCTTGTCTAGGACGGAAGGAAAAGCACGCCTGCATCTTGACCATTCCTATCAACCTTGTGGACCCGACAAGTTGGGGGCAGCGCTGACACACGCACACGCAATCACGCCAGCCTGACGCAGCGGCCCCTACCCGTTCCCCATCCACTCCACTCTCGGCTCGTTCTAACGACGAGAAGATCGCACGACGCCTGTCCACCGTCTCTCCCCTGCTACTCACGTAAGACTTGCTAGGCAGAAAAGGCACCAACACAAGCCCACACAAGAAAGGACGACGGCGTGAGAGAAGCATGCCCGCATTGGCTTTTGCGAAGCCTCGCCGCTCAGCGGTCGCGCTGCTCGCCACTGCTGCCTTCGTCATGCTTGTGTGCTTGCTAACCTGCGGCGCAAGCGGTGCAGCAACCGGAAACTCGAGTGGACTGGTGTGGGTGATTCTCACTGACCTGAGCCGCACCACCATGACAGAGGCGTCTCTCTCGGAGGCCATCACGGCCTTCCTGACAAACACATCCGCGACGCATCAGTACCTGGCCACTCTCTTCCGCCCCGCACCCATCATCCTCGACAGTGGCGGCAATCTCCTCACCGCACTGACCCAGATCACCGTCTTGCTGAGTAACCCGCTCACCTTCCCGAGCGTCCTGTTCCTGGCGGAGACGGCCGACGTGTCGGCATCCGTGGTGGATATGCTGCGGCAGAACGACACGACGTCCGACATCCTCCTTATCTCCGCCCACTCATCGAACACGCGGCTGTGCGATCCAAAGACAAATCGGCGAACTATGTGCATGGTGCCGCGCGACATGATCAACGTCCGTGGGCTGCTCGAGGTCGTGTCGAATCAGCTGAGCTGGTATTCCATGAGCCTGGCCTTGAGCAACGACGACTATGGCGACGGCGTTGCACAGGCCGTCACGTCGGAGGTGCAGACGGCGTCGACAACGGCGACTATTGTGGCGCACGCATTCATGAACGGCGCCGCCTCGACGACAGATGACGATGCGGTCGTCGCAGCCCTCATCAAGTACCGCGCGCGGGGCGTGGGTTGCTTCCTGCGGGAAGCAGAGACGCGTCGCCTGCGCGCCGCCGTGGAGCGCAACCGCCGCGCCGCCAACAGTGTCTTTCTCATCGCCTCGCGTGAGAGCCTGAACGTGCTGCCAGACCTGACAGGTGACGTGAACGGAACCGCGAAGCCGTGGGGTGCCATCTTCGTCTCTGCCTACACGCCTCCAGCGGAGCTCGTCAGCCAAGGCTTCTTTCCCACGACGCACGGAACCGCCGTGGACGAGTACGGCGCCTTCGTGCTGAGTCACCTGCTCGACGGCCTTCTCATGTTGGACGCTGCGAAGGGGGCGATCGACAACATGTCCGCGCTGCGCGCCGCCCGTTTCCGCGGCTACACCGGCAACGTTGCCTTCGACTCGATCTATTACCAGCGCGTCGAGACCGTATTCTCCCTCATCACGGCCAGCCACACGGTGCGCAACCCACTCGTGACGTGGACTCTGAAGGACTACTCGTCAGACGCGGCGCAGGTGAATGCGAACCCAAGTGTGACGCGCTCCCTCATCAAGACGTCGCCGCTGCGCACAGCCAAGATCTGCATGACGTCGCCCTCGAACTGCGCGCTCACGCAGATGATGATGTCGATGTTGTTTGTGCTTACGGCCCACAACGAGAACGTCGCAGACAACGACAGCGACAGCGTCTTCACTTCTACCCTGTTGCCGTGAGCACGGGCGCTAGCGGCGTCATGGGGCTGGCGTCGTTGATCCCGATAGCGCGCTCGTGTACAGTGCTCACCGGACCGGGCTCCGACGCGGTTGTCATGGCTGTCACCCCTGTGGTGAACGAGTTTCATATCCCACAGCTCGACTACGCCGTCTCGAACGACTACTTCACCGACAACGTGCACACGTATCCGTACTTCTCGCGGAGCTTGCCAAAGAACACCTTTGCGGATGTGGCGGTGACGCAGCTCTGCGTGCACTACGGGTGGGAACGCGTGATCATCATCACCTCAAACGACCAGTTCGGCATCTCGCGCGCACATTCGATGGCAACGAGGATGCAACAGCAGAACCTCTACGTGGAGGCGACCTACTACCTCGCCGACGGCAACAACGCCACCGTGGCGGACTGCATGGAGAAGATCTACGCCAAGTTGGTGAGCCGCATCATCATTCTCATCAGCCCATTCACGGCCACACAGGCAGAGACCTTCTTCAGGCTCAGCGATTACCTCACCTACATGCGCCAGTACATCTTCTTTATGGACAGCGCGCTCTGCCACGCCGCTGCGGCCTCGGCGAACGGCGATGCGCTGCGTCAGAAATTGCCGAGCTCCATCTGCATCTACCCCAACGTGACGCAGACCCGCCTGGCGGCACTGAACACTCTCTACACAAGCAGCGACTACGCGACGACGCGGCAGGAGATGCGCAAGCTCATGAGTGACGGCGGGTTCCTCTCATCGGTGGAGTCGTGTGACATCAGCTCCATCAGCCCCTACGCTGGCTTCGCCGTGGACGCCGGTTACGTCCTGATAGACTCCGTCTCTCGCGCCGTCGCTGAAAATGTGTCGCTGAATGTCGCCGCCCATCTGCTGCCCTACATCCGCAGCACATCCATTGACGACTTCGCTGGCAACTGCACCATCGACTCCACCGGCAACCGCCTCTACGCGGCCTACTCGATCAACATCCAGCTCTTGAACGGCAGCTCGCTCTTCATCGGCACCTGGAACTCGAAGGCGTCGCCGGCGCTGGAAATTACGGAGTGGTCGTTTGTGTGGCTGACGAACAGCACCGCAGTACCGCTCGACACGTTCCGGGATACTTCCTTCGTCCTCAGCACGGCCTTCTCGGCCTCCCCGGGGGCGATCGTGATTTCCGTTCTCGGCTTCATCCTCACCATAGCCATCTTCTACTTCTGCTACCGCCACTACCGCATGCAGAAACTCATTGAGCAGGCGCTGGAAGCGAACCAGTTTCCGGTGACGGACGAGGAGCTGCGTTGCCTGCGCGGCATCAAGGACGACGTGTAGGTCACGCAAGAGAAAGGGAAGCGATGCGGGGGTGGGAGAGGGGGGGCGCGATCACATGGATGTGCCGATAAAGCAGACAACGAGAGCAGACATCGATGCGCGTGTGCTGGGCGGCGTGTGAAGGTGCCACCTCCTTTTATATATATATATTTTTCGTTCTGTGTGGCGGTGTGCTGATTTTTCTGAAGATGCTCTTGTCCGATGCCTTTCGATGGCTGTGTCGCACTCCCTCTCTCTCTGTGACACCGACACGAGTCGGCGTGCTCGTGTTGCGGGTCGCATTGCTTTGTTCGTTATTACTCGAGCGGCCGTCTTTCTCGGTGGTGGTGGTGGTGGTTGGCAAGCCCGCGTGCGGTGCTGCGCGTGGCGCACGTGAGGAAAGAAGTTTTGGTCTCTGCCACAACTCCGCGCCTTGCACTGCGCAACCTCCTCCCCCTCCCTAGCACCACCAACACCACTCTGCTTGTTTAGCAACGAGGTTTTCTCTGTCGGTAACAGAAGCCCCTTGCTTGTGTAGGAGATCCGCTAGCGAGCGTCGTTCTCTACCGCAAGCGCTTGTCCCGTGTGAGTGTGTGGTGCGGCCCTCCCACCACCGCAAAGATGCCCATAGAAAGAGGAGGGTGTCTCACTTGTCCTGGTGCTTGTCCGGTGTCTCTGCGAGACACAGGGCATACCGACTGGAAGGACAGAGCAGAGCCCGCGGAGGGGAGATGCATGGCCCCGAGTGCCGTCGCGTGTATGGCGTGGTCGTCAGCACGTCTCCTGTCCAGTGCGTCTCTCTCTCCTTCACCCCCTTGCTATCGTTCCCGGCGCTCCTATGCGGACATGGTCATCACCTCCTCCCCCCCCCCCTCCCCCAACCTCTACCACGACCACCACCGTCGCTGCATCTGTTGCATCTTTATTGAGGACGAGGGGCTCTTCTGTTTTCGCCATCATTCAGCCCAAAGAAAGCAACCGGTGTGTCGAGGGGAGCTGTGCGTTGCCTCCACGCCGTACACGCGCACACCCAAGCACCACGACTTGAACCGCTGCACCGCCGTTTTCAGCTCTTCCTCCTTTATCTTTGCTGTCTGCGCACACGCACGCAAGCACGCATTGCCTCCGTCGCCTTCCCTGCATCCCTCTGCCTCTCCGTGTGTGTCTGAGCGGACAGCGTGTTCGTCTCTAGTCCGTCACCCGCGGTTAAGCTGCTTGGTTGTGTGGCCGTGGATCGTTTTCTTTGTTGTTTCTTGCCTCGTCTACTAGCGCCGGTTAATTGTTGGTTGGCGATTTCCAGCAGTGCGGCACGAACTGGACGCGACACCCTTACACACACACACACACTCACACCTGTCATGTCTTGTAGCCTCAGCACCTTCCCTACGACGAGGCAGGCGTGCCCCATCGCCCCTGTGTCTGCGCTGCGTGCGGCAGTGGAGCGGCTACAGCAGCCCGACGCCACGGCAGCTGGCGGTGTGGACACGCGGCGGCCCAACTACCTCCTCGATGTTCCCGTCAGCGCCATCGACGTCGATCGCTGGGAGAAGCGGTTGCAGGAAGCGATGAGGGCGGTCTCCTCGTCCTTGCCCTCTCTGGGCGCGGGCACCAAGAGACAGCTTCACTTCCAGCACGCCTCCATGGCGTACGCAGCGCTCATGACCGCCGATGAGGCGTCAGCCCCGACGAACGCGCCGTCGTCGCGGCACCTGGCACCGCTGCCACCGTTTGTGTTCGCTACCGTCAAGGCGCTGCCAATGACGCAGCTGCTCAAGATGCGCCGACAGTGGCTGCCGCACCGCCAGCGGTTTGCCGTGCACCAGCAGCGCATGGGCTTTCTTGACGCCGTGTTGAGCCACGCTCTCGTGGCCCTCGTCGGCCCGGCTGGCAGCGGCCGCACGCTGCAAGTGCCCATCGTGCTCTCGGAGACGGAGGTGCTGAAGCGGCGGCGGCTCATCGTTGTGAGTGCGAATGCGGCGGCAGCGCGGCTGACCACGGTGCGCCTGCGCGAGGAGCGGGGCGAGGACGTGCAGCACTCCCGAACCGTCGCCGCAGCCGTGCCCAACCACAACGAAACTACCGAGAGCACCAGCGTCGTAGTCACCACCGCCGAGGTGATGCTGCGGCAGCTCCTGTGTGACCCCTGCCTCGAGGACGTCGGATGTGTCGTCTTCGACGACGCCCATCTGCGCAACGAATCGACGGAGTTGTGCCTCTCGCTGCTGCGCGATCTTTTGGCGGTGCAGCAGCAGTGGGAACACCAGCGTGGAGCGCCGGCCGGATCGGCAGTTGCCTCGTCATCGAATGGGCCGGCCACCGGCCCCGATGCAGACACAGCACAGGGCCCCGATGCGGCGCGGAGGCGCAAGCTGCACATCGTGTTGAACTGCCCTGATGAGGCCTGTGCGACGACGCTACTGTCCTTCCTCGCGCCATCGCGGTGCACGGCGACCACCTTCGTGTTGCAGACGGCCCCGACGCTGATGACGGCGAATACCACGTTGTACTTGGAGGAGGCCGTGCAGTGGCTGCTCAAAACCGAGAAGGAGGGGAGCTGCCTTATCAGCGATAGCGCTGCGATGGAAGCGACTCTGGTCTCGTACGCCGAAAACGTGGATGCTGTTGCGCGCATCATGGCCGCCGGTGACGCAGACTTTGCTCACCCGGCCGCCTTTCGGCGCTACTGGTTGCCGCTCATTCAGCAATGCGTCGACGAGTTTGACAAGGCGGACCGCGACGTGGCTGGTGCGACCGCTGCGCAGGGCCGGTCGCCGCTCTCGGCGATCGTACTTGTGGCACCTAACAACCACTACGTCCACGTCATCGCCAATGCTGTGCGGGAGGCGCAGCGAACGTCAACAGAGGGCGATGCAGCGGCGTCGCGGGTGTGCACCGCCCTTGCTGAGGATTCACCGTTTTCGTCGTTCCTGACGGTCGCGCAGCGCACGGCCGTGAGAGACGCCTGTCAGCGCTGGATCATTGTCGCGACGAGCGAGCTTAGTCAGTCGGTGCTGCCCTCCGGCTTGGATGTCGGGCTCGTCGTCGACTGTGCGCGCAACGGTTACACGACGGTGGACACGACAACCATGGCGGACACCGTGGTCATCGAGTACAGCACCATCGCACAACTGCGCCATCGCCGCAAGCTAGCCAAGATGACGGCGACGGCGTCCCCTGCTGCTGGCGGCGACGGCAGCACGCCCGCTTCGCCAGTGGTGATTCAGTTGATCCCTAAGTCTATCCTGCACGGAGCGCACCACCGCCGCCTTAGTGCGGACCCCGCCCAACACATCATTTTCCGCCTCCCCTTCAGCCGCTACGTGCAGGTGTATCAGGTGTTGCAGGCACGGGAAGAGGCGGCGCTGTCGCAGCGCGCGACCTTCTCGCTCTCCGCTGCCGGAGGCGCCAACTCGAGCAGTGTGGTTGGTGGTGGATCCTCGATAGCCAGCACGGTGTCCACCATCCTTGCGTCGCAGCTCATTGGCGTGCCTGCTGCGACGGCGACGCGGTACGAGGCGGTGCGGCGCATCATGGCTTCGGTGGAGTCGTACCTGCGCGCCGCCGGGCACCTCGCCGTCGACCACACCGCCGGCTCCCCGGCGATGGGTCAACTCGTGCTGCAGCCGATGGCCGTGCTTTCCCTGTGTCTGCCTGTGCCTCTGCAGGTGGGGCGACTCCTCATCGTTGGCAGCCTGCTTCGCTCTTCTCTGGCGGCCGTCACGGCGGTGGGGGCGTTGTGGTGCTGCAGCGATCTGCTGTCGTTGCAGGGTGCCGGAGCTGTGCGCGTGGCGGACGCGTCGGATGCGGCACGCGAAGCTGCGGAGGAGCAGGCGGCGCTCTTGATGGAGGCGCGGCTATTCTTTTCGCGCGACTCGCTCAGCGATGTCGTCAGCGCCTTCCACGTGTATCAGATGTGGTGCTCCACGAAGGCCAAACCAGAGGCGGAGCGCGATTTCTTGGCGGAGTGCGGGGTCGCAGGAGAGGTTCTGCAGGCAGTCTTCGACACCCAGGTGCAGCTCTGCATGCTCATGCGAACCTATGGGCTGCTGCTGCAACCCGGCGAAAGAGGCGAGAGCCGTCGCGCCGGCGCTGGGGAGTCGGAGGCAGAGAGGGCTCTACGGGTGTGCGTGGAATCGGTGCAGCAGAGCACGTCCGAGAGCGTGGCGCAGGTGTCGAGTGCGCTTGGTGGTGCGATGGCGGCCCTGTCGCCGGAGGTGGCCACGAGCCGCGCCCTGCACGCGTGCGTCACGGCTGCGCTGTACCCGAGCTGTGTGGTGCCGACGGGCGAGGAGGGGATCAGCCTCGTTTATGATGGCGTTTCCACATCTAGCATCGGCGGCGCTGGTGGTGGCGGTGAGTCCTCGGGTAGCGGCTCTCCGGCAGCTGGTACAGGTCGCCGTGTGGCGAGTTTTAGCAGCGACTGTGTTCTCGCTGATGCGGTGCAGTGCGCCAAGGCGGCTGGCAGGCCGTTTCTCTTTCTCGCCAAGTCGATCGCCGACGTGGCGACGCGCGAGGCAGCCGTCATGGGCGCGTCGGCTACCGTAGCCGCCACCGTTGTGGAGCAGGTCGACCCCTTGCATGAGGCGGCGGCGGTGGTCTTCTGCGGCCACTGCCACGAGCGGCCGCGCAAAGCCCCCACGCGTTGCCGCGGGTGGTTGTCGGTGCTGACGAGTCGGTGGCGCGAAACTCGACGCGCGCGCGCGTTGCCGCCGGTTTCACAGCTGCCGCCGACGTGCATCTCGGTGCAGTCGTACGACACAGTGCACTGCAACCACGTTATCTGCACCATGGACCAGAACCTCTCCCTCACGATGCGGTCAACGACAGCGAAGTGGCTGCAGCAGCTCCGCACCCACGTCGGCGCCTATCTCGCCGCACTGGCGTGTGGGGTCGCCACGTCTAACAGTAACGGGTCACTGAAGGAGGCGTCGTCCGCGGTGGTGGCTGAGCTGGCGGAAGCGTGGGAGTGGTGGGAGCGTCGTCATGAGCAGGGCCGCGATTGGCTGCGCGAGGAGCGGGTGGTCGTGGCACATCAGCAGCAGCAAACGGAGGCGGCGGCGGCGGCTGGCTACGACGAGCAGGAGCAGGTGGCGTCGGCAGCCAAGGTCGCGGCGCTGCGGCAGCGTCTCTTCGGCTACTACGAGTGGCAGATTCGACCCGGCACCCCGGCCGCCGTCGTCGTTCCATCGAATGCGGAGCGGCAGGCGTTTGCCAAGAGCGCAGCGGCGGCAGCCGCGGCTGCTACGAAGGGGAGTGGCGAGGTCGACAATGGTGACGCAGGCGCCGCTGCAGAGGACGACGACGCCACCGCGGAGGGCGCTGGTGGGGTGCAAGCCACGTACTCGGGCAAGGTGCCGCCGGCTGACATTGACCACATCTTCCGTCTCTGCGTCAAGAGTGTGGCCGCCAAGGGCACGCGCGAGGCCGAGGCGCAGCTGCTTCGCGACAACCCAGACATGTTCGGTTTCCTCAACCCCGAAGACGAGTTCCATGAGTACTACCTGTACTTGCTGCGGCAAGCGGCGCCGGACATGGAGGTGCTCGGCGACAACCTGGAGGAACTCATCGCCTTCCTTGAAGACCTTGAAGCAGAGCTGCGCGGGGAGCTGGGGCTGCCGCACCCGAACGCGGCGGCACAGGAGGACGCCGGGGGAGTCCTGGGCAGCCACGGGAACGGCGAAGACGGCGCCTACGGCGCCAGTGCAGCCGGCATTTGGGGCGGCGACGTGAGTGGGGATGCGAATGGGCAGTGGAACTCCGGCCCGTTTGGCGGCGGCTACGCAGTGCACGACGTTCCAGTCAGTGAGGGTGACGTGGACGGCTACGGTGACGGCGACAGCGGCGGGTTGCAGCTCGAGTCTGCCGCGATCAACCTGAAAAAGAGCGCTGGCCCAACATTGGCGGAGAAGATCGAGGAGGCAAAGCGAGCGCAAGCGAACGCAGCCTCTACGACGGGCAAGACGGCCGATGTGGCACCTCCTGTGATGATCGGTACCCCTGCAGCGCCGGTGCAGATGGCCGTGCCCGCGGCGCCGTCGCCAGCGAGCGGCAATACACCGTTTGTGTCTACCAACGCAGGTGAGACGCTCGCCGACAAGCTGCGGGCAATGCAGATGGCCGCCATGGGCGGATCTGCAGGCAATGCCAGCGATCTTGCGCCGCTGCAGTTTTCGGCGCAGCCGAGCGCCGATCCGACGAGCGTGCAGCCCGAGTCTGCGGCACCGTGTGGCGTGCTGCCACCGCCACCTACGGCAGCCGACTTGCTCGCCGTCATCAACGGCGGCGACAGCGCGGATGTGGCGCCGCCACAGGCGTCCCTTAACCTCGACTTTCAGCAAGCTCCGCCAACAGCCGAGGAGCTCCTGGACTTGCTGGGGCCGGCGCTCCCCACTGCGGCACCCGATGACCCCTTCCCAGCTGGCAGCAGTCTCGGTAGCACCCGGGGTAGTGCGCCACTGCCCTCTGCGGCGATGGCGGCGATGATGATGGGGATGCCAACCACACCTCTGCATCGGCCGCCGCCGGCCATCCCTGCCAAAGCAGTCGAGGAGCGTCCGCCGTCCGTGCTGGTGTACCCGGTGCCAGACATACGGAAGTATGGGAATGTGCGCCTGCTTCTGGCCAAGAGCCTCAGCGAGTCGCTCAACATGCGCGTTGGTCCGACCACGATCGTCGGTCACGTGGCACGCATTGATGTCCCCAACCGCAACGTGGAGGCGCGTGCGCTGGCGCTGAAGAAATTCACATGCGGTGACACCAAGGTCACGGTGCACCTGTTCAAGAACGACCGCATCATAGACGACCCCGAACGCGAGGAGCGCGAGCGCCGCAAGCGACGCGAACAGCTGCGGCAGCAAGAAGCGGAGCTGCACCTGGAGCGGCGCCGTCGCACCGGGGCCGCTGCAGGTGGCGACACGCCGGCCCGTGCTAAGGCTTCTCGGCGCGCCGGTAACGTTGGCGCCGCCCTCACCGGAAGCGCAGGCATCGACCCGACGAGTCCAGACGCTTTCAGCGACCCGAGCGCGTACACCGCTGATGCTCCTGTGCTGTCAGCGAAGGTCGACGTGGCGAAGGCAGCGCCAATGAGGATCGGTGTCCTCTCGTCGTCGGAGGATGACGATGATGCGAGCAGCAGCGACAATTCGTCGTCGTCTTCCTCTTCAGAGTAGCCGACTCCGTGACAAAACTCGTTGCATGCGCCACTGAAGTGCGGAGCGGGGTGACCGATGCGTGGTTAAGACAGCAGATAACGATGGTGTGCCGCATCGAAATGAAGTTGGCGAGAGGAGAGGAGAGGAGAGCGCCACTGGAAGGGGGAGAGATGATCTTCGCGCCTCGCATGGCGTGCACGCGTGCGTGCGTGCGTGTGTGTGTGTGTGCATGTGCGCATCATCGTGGGGTATAACTTAAGCACGTCCATTCATAGACGCATGTCCAACCGAAGCCGGCAGTGCGTAAGGTTAGGGTGCGAGTGCGTGTGCATGGACCTTCGCACGAGAGCCGGGCTCAGGGAAACCGAAGAACGGAAGACAGCGACGGCCGTCGTTGGACTGGTAAGCGGCGCACACACCTACACACGCACACAAGCACAAACACGGCAAAGCAACTCACGAGACACACACACACAGCGCGAGAAGAGCGGGGCGAGTGACCCACGTGCGGGTGCAAACGGCGGCGCTCATGTCTTGAAGTGTGGACGGGGGAACCGTTACAAGGGAATGTGTACGTGCCGGCACATGTGTCAGACGACCCGGAAAAGGAGGGCAGAGGCTGCCACGGAGGACAGGGAGGGGGGGAGGCAGTCGTGCATGGACGCGCCATCCATCTCGACGTTCGACCTGTCGATTTCGGATAGATAACAGTCCTGCTCGCCTTTGCTGTGTAGGCGTTTCATGCTGATCATCTGCGCTTGCCATCTGGGTCGCTGCCCCGATTCGTGTCTCCTCCTTCTACCTAGCTACCAAATCCTTCGCCCCTTCCCCCCGTACTGCCCATCTATTTCTCCGCTTCTTCTTGGGTGACCCATACTTGTTGCTTATTGGAACACACACCCTTCGCCACCCTCCCTTCCTGCAGCGATAGCCGCCACCAGAAGCAGTGCTCGCTAGGTCCGGTGCTGGCGTGTGGCTGTGTCTCCACATAGCTTCACATTGGTCTTCGCCGTCCTTGCAGCTTTCTGCGCGGCGTGCTGCTGCGCGCACCGACTCGACAAGCAAACGTTCAGAAATTTAGTGCCCACCTCCATGTCGAAGCCGCGGCGGGACGTCAACAAGGTGCAGATCGGCTACCACCGTGCCGAGAACACCGAGACGGTGAGCTCGCCGCACACGTATGCCTACAGCAGCGGTAAGGGCGTTCCGTCCACCAGCAAACCAGACAAGCCGACGGTGTCGAATATCCGCATCGCGTCTGCCGTCGCCGGGCTGCCGCCGTCCCGCTTTGCAGCGAATGCGTCGGTGAAGCGGGAGAAGAACGACGAGGAGCCAGAGAGCGCCACCGCCGCAGCAAGCAGCGCGTCATCATCGTTGTTGCACGGCGCGGCGAGCGAGGCGCCGACGACCGTGGACGGGTTCCCGTGGTCGACGCGGCGGGTGGAGCGGATGTCGTTCGAGATGCAAAACGTGAGTCCTCCCGTTTCGAACCTGCTCCGTCGTGTGCTGACGACCGAGGTGCCGACGCTGGCATTCGACCGCGTTTTAATCGAAGAAAACGATAGCCCGGTGCTGGACGAGCTACTGTCGCACCGCCTCGGCCTCGTCCCGGTGGCGGGTCCGGTAATGAAGATGCACTACATCACCGAGAGCAACCAGGCAAGCTTTAGCAACCTGGACCCGAGCCGCGTGCTGCTGTTTGAGCTGGACGCCACGGGCGCCAAGGATGCGGCGGTGACGCCGGTGTATAGCCGCCAGCTGCAGTGGGTGCCGCTGCCGGGGCAGGCTAAGAAGACTGGCGCTGTGGCGGGCGCCTGCCAAGCGGGGCGCGAGGAGTATGCCGGCGCAGCAGGGGCGACGGAGCACAGCGCAGACGACGATGACGACGCGGTTTTCCTCGTGCATCCTGATATCCTGCTCACCAAGCTAGGCCCTGGCCAGCGTATCAAGCTCAAGGCGATCGCTGTGAAGGGCTTCGGTGCGGTGCACGCCAAGTGGAGCCCAGTGTCGGCGTGCTACTACGAGATGAAGACCTCCGTCGAGCTCTGTGCGCAGCTGACTGGCTCGGCGGCCGAGGCGCTCGTCAAGTCCTGTCCCGCTGGTGTTTTCGGCTACGAAGGTGGCCAAAAGGGTGCGGCAGCGACTGTCGTAGCGCCGGAGAAGTGCACCCTGTGCCGCGAGTGCCTCCGCAGCGACGACAAGGGTGCTGAGGCCGCCGCCAACGAGGGCGACCGAGTTCGTGTGCAGAAGGATAAGACACACGTCCTCTTTCACATTGAGAGCGTGGGCCAGCTGCATCCGGCACAGATTCTGCGCTTCGGCCTCCGTCTCTTCGCTGAGCGCTGCCGGGCACTCGCCGAGATGGTGCAGTCGACCGAGGTGCACGTGGTGGATGCAAGCGCCAAGTCGCTGGAGCTTTGAGGCCGAGAAGAAGCGAGCACGAGGAGGGGTTCGGGCGGCAAAAGCGAGGCAGAGGAATGGCGAGGACGAGTGGCACAGGTGCTGGGTTCGGCTTACCACCGCATCCGTCGCCCCCACCCCCATCTCCTCCTCCCCTTCTTCTGTGTGTCCCCGTCGCGCCGTGGCAACGCTGCCTTCTGCGCCATGGAATCCGTGCCCGTTGCTCTTTATAACGCGTAAGTGTCTTGTTTTTTGTTTCGTTCGGTCGGAATGGAGGAGGAGGAGGACGGGGATGTGTGTGAAGTGTGCGTGGTGTGCATTTGTGTGTGTTTGTGTGTGTGTGTGAGCGAGCGGGCGTCTTTCTGCCCTCTCCCCCCCCCCCCCACACACACACACACACCGTCGCTCCGCTTCACCCGCCAAACCCCACTCGCGGTCGTCGTCTCTTCCTTCTCTCCCTCTTTGTTCCTCGCGTAAAGAATCACACGTACATGCGTGAAAGGAAGGCACCAGGCAGAAAAGAAGACCGCCGCCACCAGCCTCGTCGGCGTAACGCATTTGATGGGCTCTAACTGCACGGAGTCCACAAGAGCGCGCGCTTACCGGATCACTTCGTGGCATCTCTCAGGCTGCGCGTCGTGGAGTCCTTGGCGAAGGATGGTCGGCGCGGTACGCAGTTCCAATGGGGAATGGGTCCATTGGCTTCTTTGGGGTGCCGTGAGGCACGCGGAAGGAGCGATAGAGAGGTGAGGCCGGAGAGACCGAGGAAACGCATCGATGTGTGGGCGTCTTCCCTACTTCGCGCCTACACCTGTGTGTGGCGCAGCGTCGGCACTGTCGAGCAGGTGTGCGGCACACAAACACGCCCTCACACGCCCGTATGCCGAGTGTCACAGCCTCATACCGCACGTGGTTTTCGATCCAGCACGTGGTCTTGACATGCGCTTCACAGTCTGCCTCTGCCTCTGCCTCTCCCTCTCTCGTCCTGCTCTTCATACGCTCCCTGCAGACAGCAAGTACACACACGTTAGTCCGCCATGACGAAGGGGAAAGGCCGCAACCCAGGCGCCAGCGGGCTGGACAAGCACCTCAAGCGCAAGACCCACCTAGAACGGTCGCAGCCGAAGTCGCGCCAGCATCTCGGCCAGCTCGAGAAGCACAAGGATCATGTTCTCCGTGCAAAGAAGCGCAAGGTGAAGGTGCGCCGTCTGCAGGAAATCAAGCGCGCCGCAGCGCAGCGCAACCCAGATGAGTTCAACATTGGTATGACGAGGGCGGTGATGGATGTGGCGAATGGCCGCATGAGAAAGCGCCGAGTTCGACTGGTGGAGTCTGACCGGAAGAAGGACATGCAAAAGACAATTGAGCACAACCGGCGCAACGTGCAGTATCTCGAGTTCAAGGCCCAGGCCGATCAGCAGCGCGCGACCGAGCTGCTGAACGAGGAGGCGGCAGCAGCGCTGACTTCGACTGCCCCGCAGAACAAGCACATCGTCTTTGTAAACTCCGAAGAGGAGTTCCGCAGCTTCAACCCGCTCAAGCACTTTGACGCGACGCCGGAGATGATGCGGCAGCACCCGGCGGTGCGCGGTCGTATCCGCGTCCTGGAGAAGACGGTGATGCCGGAGGAGATTCTCATGAGCGGCGGGCACCAGATAAAGTCCGCCGCGCAGAAACGCAAGGAGCGGCGCGAGGTGCAGGAGAAGATGCGCCGCAGCGGTGCCGACACCACCCCCGAGACACGGGCCGCTTTTGTGGAGCGCCTGCGGGCCAAGAAAGAGCTGAAGCAGTACCAGTTTACCGATCTACTGGAAGAGGTGAAGCGGGAGAGCGAGGCGACTGCCTCCTCATCCAAGGGCGCCCCAGGCGATGACGGCGAGCATGAGGAGGCGGCAGCGCAGGACGAGGTCACGCGGCTGCTTGAGTGGCGCCGTGAACAGGAGCGTCAGGCGGCGATAGCGACGGCGCGGCACGTGCGCGAGGTCGGGCAGCGCATGCAGCGAAGCAAGAGTCTCTCTGCCTTGGCGACGAGCATCCGCAAGCAGTCGCAAGGCATCAAGCGGCAAATGGAGCAGAGGCGGGAGAGCCGTTTCAAGCCCGGCGCAACGCGGCGCGCACGGTAAGGAAAAGCCGCGTCCATGTATGTGAACAGCGGCATGCAGGCGAGGAGGAGAGCGGGCTTGTGGGGACGCATTCGCGACCGCCCGGCATCTCCTCCCTTACTCGGAAGGCGTACGAGTAACTGACGGCGGTGTGCTTATTATATATGTGTGTATATATATATATATATATGTATAGGTACTCTCTGGCCCTGCATGCGCGTATTCTCGCGCACCATCGAGTAATATAAGCGATACATGTGACCGAATCGGCGTCCTTGAAGGAAATGCGCCGGAGAAGAAGAGAGAGGGAAAACATAATCGAAAATAAACGAAGCGACTAGAGTTCTGTAGCACGGACGGAATCCAAGGAAGCAGGACGTGCCAGAGGAAAGGGCAATCCACTCTGCAGTGCTGCACCTCACGGCTGCAAGCCTCTCTTGCCACTCACTTTGCCGTGAACCCCCTGATGAGAGAGAAGCAAGAAAACAAGAACGATCAACACGCACACACGAGCTGCTGCACTAGCGCGTGCGTTTGCCTCCTCCGTGGCCGTCGTCGTCACGATGGCGCGCTCTCAGCTGCACCTCTTCGCAGTGGTGTAACGCAAGAAGCGGGCTGACGACGGGTGTGCGAAAGCCGCCTATGCTCATCAACAGTGGCTTCCCTCTCTCTCTGTCTGCAGCCCATGATAGAGGCCCCTCCGCATCCTACTCGTCTCTCGCTCTCCTCTCACGCGCCGCTGAAACCGGCCCCGGTCCTACAACGAGGGCGGCGCAATACAAAAGCAAGAAGCAGAAAAACCAACCAATCATCTCAAGCGCACGCAACTCTCTGATCACCACCACCACCACCACCACCGCCACCTCTCTTCCTCTCACCATCATCATTGTTACCCACTTTAGAAGGCAAAAATAGGCGGAAAGGCTCAGCATTCGCATCGCCACACGCGCACGGGGTCCATCGGGTTGGGTTGCGGCACGACAGACATCAGCGAGGTCTGGAAGAAGAAAAAGACTAGGCACTTCTCTAAGTTCGTGTGTGTGTGTGTGTGTGTGTGTGTCACCATAGTTCTCTTTTCTCTTCTCGATTTTGCCTCCCCCCTCCCCCCATTCCTCCTCTCATTTCACGATTATTGTCTTCGCCGTGTGACAACTTCTCTCGTCGTCAGCTGCCGCTCCCACTGCTTGATCCCGCGGCTGCCTTCTCCCCACCCCCTCTGTTCAGTCTCCTCCGCCTTTTGTTTTCTTGTGCCTGACGCTCAGCCTGCCTTGGACTTTCGGTCATTCTTTGTTTTGTTTGGAGCCTTTCCTCTTTACTTGTTCACTCGTACGCGTCCACGCACACGTGCGTTGCTGTGCAGCCCTGCTCCTTGTCTTTCACTCTCTCGTGCCCGGCTGTGTGTGTGTGTGTGTGTGTGTTTGGGTCTCGTCTGGCCGCTAACACACACATAAGCGCACGGGCTTTACCCTTTTCCCTCTTCTGTGTGCGTCTCTCTCTTCCTCTGGGGGAGGGGAGTGGGTTCCAGCGCCGCTTCAGCACTCGTGCGCTTCAGCGTTTGCCTATCACACCGCTGCGCTTGCTGTTATTGTTGTCGTCCCTCCTCGTGGCAGTGGTCTGCTTTGCCGCGGCTCTGACGATTGCGCTCTGCTGTCTTCCGCACCCACCCCTTTCCCGCTGTTGTTGTTCGTGCCTGTGGGTGTTTGTGTGTGTGTATGTGTGTCCCAGCGCCTTTCTTTTTCTCGCATCGCCTCGCTCACGGACAGGCCGTTGCCATCGTGCTACACCTTGAAAGCTGAATACCGAAAACATGAGCAGATCCATGTCCGCCCGCTCGCTTCACGACAACACGCCGCTTAGCATTTCGTCGGCGCGGCGAACCGCTCGGCGGCGAAGCTCTTTTTCGGCTCGCTCTGTGTCCTCATCAACCTCCACGCACGCCACACCGATCCGTGACCGCCCCCCAGCTGCGCAGAGCGAGCGTCGTCCTCGAAATGGCTGCGCCACCAGCATGGCCGAGTACCCGATGCCGACGACGCAGACTCAGTCCAACGCCATGAAGGTGTACATCCGTGTGCGCCCCTTCAGTGAGCGTGAAATTGCGCAAAAGGTGGCGCCGCACAGCACCGTGCGCATCGACGCACAGAATCCCACGCAGCTGACGATCCTAGATCCATCTCGCGGCTTTCGTCCGCTCACCACGCACCCGTTTACGCGATGCTTCTGGTCCGTCTTTGCGAAGGGCGAGGGGGATCTGCTGAGCAAGGTGGACACGTACTTGACGGGCGGCATGAACTCCGCTCGCCGCTCTCGCGCGCAGTCGCTGGTGACGGGGCAGCCGGTGATGAATTCCGTCCGACGCGGCACCCGCACAGGGCTCGACAGTGACGCAACCTCTTCCACCGGTGCGGCGTACGACGGCGCCGGCTCCGCGCCAGTGATGGTTGACGCCAATGTGAGCCACCCTCCGTACGCGGGGCAGGACCAAGTGTACATGCACGTCGGCAAGCCCATCGTGGGCAACACCCTCGACGGATACAACGGGTGCGTGTTCGCCTACGGGCAGACGGGCAGCGGCAAGACCTTCACGATGCTCGGCTACGCGCCGAGCACGAGCGACATTCGCGCTCGGAAAGGGTCCGTCCCCTGCGGGGCCAGCGGCATGGAGAACAGCACTCCTCTTGACGGCGCTGTGGAGCCGTTTGAGAGCGATGACGGCGACGACGTGGTGGACAAGACGGGGCTGGATCCGAACGAGCTGCAAGGCGTCATCCCACGCGCGTGCACGGACCTGTTCGATGGTCTCCGTGCGAAGCGCGCCAAGGACTCCGACTTCACGTACCGCGTGGAGGTGTCGTACTACGAGATCTACAACGAGAAGGTGTTCGATCTCATCCGGCCGCAGCGCAACACGGACCTGAGGATCCGTAACTCGCCCAACTCCGGTCCGTTCATCGAAGGCCTGACGTGGAAGATGGTGTCCAAGGAGGAAGACGTCGCCCGCGTGATTCGCAAGGGCATGCAGGAGCGCCACACGGCTGCGACCAAGTTCAACGACCGCAGCAGCCGCAGCCACGCCATCCTCACCTTCAACATTGTGCAGCTGTCGATGGACGACTCCGACAACGCGTTCCAGATGCGCAGCAAGCTGAACCTGGTGGACCTTGCTGGGTCGGAGCGCACCGGTGCGGCCGGTGCCGAGGGCAATGAGTTTCACGACGGTGTGAAGATCAACCAGTCGCTGACGGTGCTGGGGCGCGTGATTGACCGTCTGGCGGACCTCTCGCAGAACAAGGGAGGAGGGGGCTTCAGCATTCCGTACCGCGATTCGAACCTGACATGGGTGCTGAGCGACTCGATCGGCGGCAACAGCCAGACCTCGATGATTGCCACCGTCTCGCCGCACTCTATCAACTACGAGGAGATGCGACAGACGATCATGTACGCCTGCCGCGCGCAGCAGGTGCTGAATAAGGCTCGCCGCAACGTCGATCCAACGATTATGGAGCTTCGCGAGCTGCGCGCGCAGGTGGTGGACCTGCAGTTGCGCCTAAAGGAGGCGGGTGGCAGCAACTACACGAACGAGTACGTACGCGGATTAGAGAAACGAGTAAAGGAGCTTGAGTGGCAGTGCGCTGATCAGGAGCGCATTGTCAGCCAGCTACGAGCGGAGCTGGAGAGTGCCGGCATTGCCGATCCCACGCTGATCCTGAAGCCCTCCGCACGCGGTGGAGCGGGTGCGGCAGGGGCGGGTGGCGGGTCTGCTAGTGGCGGTGATGTTCAGGGCGGCGTGAGCGCCGCGACTTACCGCCGTACCAACGAGCAGCTGCAATTGGAGTTGACATCGGCGAACAAGGAAATCGTGCTGCTGCAGACGAAATTGCTGGAGTCTGAGAAGGCGAAGAGCGGCAAACTTGATGGAGACGCGGAGAGCACTATCGCGAAGCTCCAGGCCAAGTGTGATCTCTACCGCAACTCCTTTCGCGAGTGGGAGGCGCATCTGAACCAGTACAACACGTATCAGTGGCGTTGGTCCACCGACTACATCTTCGGCACCTTCGAGGACAAGATGAACCTGCTGATGCGTCAGTGCCAGAATCTGATGATGGACAAGGACGCCTGCGTGATGGACGCTCTGAGTCGTGGCGAGAGTGCGCAGCTGCGTGAGACGGCTAAGATTCAGCGCGAACACCTTGCCGAGATCTCTGCGCTGACGGCGCAGTACCGCGAGTCGATTGAGAAGCTGAAGAAGGAGTACGCAGAAAGAGACGAGGAGCGGCTGAAACGGCAGAAGGAGGTGTCGAACAGCTCTGAGTCGCGCATGCAGGCTACCCGCGAGACCTTCGAGCAGGAGAAGCGCCGCTGGGTGCAGGAGCGCGATAACATGAAGCTTGGCTACGAAGAGAAGCTGGCGGCTCTGCGTGCCGAGTACCAAGATGACCTGAAGCGGCTGCGGGCGTCGCTCGCCTCGACGACCGGTGATCGCCAGCGTCAGGGTGGCGCCCTGCAGGAGCTTCAGGAGCGGCACGAGTCGGAAATGAAGAGCATTGGGCAGGACATGGAGCGGGAGCGTAAGCGCCGTGAGGCGGAGTTGGAGATGGTAAAGAGGCAGATGAGCACGGAGTTGGCGCGCAAGGAGGAGCAGATCGCCGTGCGTGATGCGCAGGCTCGTAGAACGGAAGAGGAGGCGGCGAAGCTGCGCCGCGACAACCTGAAGCTGCAGACCGATATGCGGACCAAGGAGCGGCAGCTGAACACCGAGATCAAGGACCTGCTTTTGAAGCAGGAGAACATGATTGCCGTCTTGACCACCATTGTAGGCAACTACGAGAAGAACCCCACGAGCCTCACAAAGGACATCGAGGCCCTGCGCGCCTTTGTGAGCGACAAGGACTACGCGGCCTTCCGCGCCAAGGCAAAGGAGGGTGCATTTCGTGACCCGGCCAGCCGACGGGCGTCGGCGGTGACGCGGCACCCCAGCGCCGTCGACGAGCAACGCAGCCGCGAAGTGGAGGACATTCGTAGCGCCATTGAGAACATGCGCAAGACCCGCAGCGACCAGCAGGCGAACCTGCAGCAGGTGCAGCAGCACGTGTACGAGCAGCTCTCGCGCAGTCGTGGCTTCCAGTCCGGCGGCGAGGTGGACGAGAGGTCGCATGACGGCAACACCCCCGCTCGAAACGGCAATACGGCGGCGTAGTGAGAGAGGCGTCCGACTGATGTAGGCGAGCGCGGGACGACACCCGCGACGCTGTGACACAAGAGCGGCTTTTGTGTTTCTGTATCCGTGTCCCGTGTGTACGTGTATCTGCGTTGCCTACTTAGCCGTCTGCGGTCTCTTCCTTTCCCGGCAGTCCTTTGGCACTCCGCCTTCCGTGTTGCTCCGAGCCGGTCTAGTAGGAAGCGTAAGCCCAGGGATGAAGACGAGGGGGGTGGGGTCGCCGACACGCCCACCTCACGGAACTGCCTCCGCTTTTTTTGTTTCGTCTTCTCCTCTCCCTCCTCCGCCGGGTTCATCCTAGTGAGGTGCCACTGCCTCTCATGCCTTTGCTCTTCTTCTGTCTCGGATTTTTGGTCAAGGGTCCCGCCTTGTTCTCCGTGTCTCCAGCGATTTTTGTTTCTTCTCCCTACGGAATCTTGGCCTCACCCGAACCACCTTTACACAGACGGCGGGCACGCGTCAGGTGCTTCGCTAGTGTGGCGGCGCTCCCCGCTCCGCACTGTGCTCCACTGTCACCCCCACCCCCGTATCGCAGACGAGTCGTCGCTGTGCGTTTCGTCCCTCTCGGAGAAGGCGTCAGTGAGTGAGAGGCGGGGAGGGAGAGGTGAGGTGCGTGTGTGTGTGTGTGTGTGTGTCTTCTTTCTGACGCTTCCGCACTGTTTTCTCACTCCGGCTTCTTCGACTCACCCATCCCCTCACGCGTGGGTGCCTGTGTAGCCCGCCCTCACGACAGCAGCAGCGTGAGATATGCGCAGTGAACAACAGCCCCCTCGCATTTTGTGTTTGACGCCTCTCCTCCTCCCTCTCTGTCTCTCCTTTCGCGTCCCTGTTCTTGACACACCTCTGTCGATCTGCTGGCTGCGAGCGTCTGAGCACCGAGAGTGGGAGTCAGGGGACACGCCGCGTGCTCGTGCTCGAGTTGGCCCCTCTCGCTCCTTACACGCGAAGGGACGCAAAAAAAAAAGACGAAGGAGTGGCAAGAGGAGACGGGAAGCCAGCGGCTGCGAAGTGTCTGTGCGCTTGCGTGTGCAACGAGAGAAAGCGGTTTCCGCGATTGTCTTTTCCGTCGTTGTCCATTGCCGTGCACTATACTTTTCAATGTGCACGCACGCACCCCCACTCCCACCCCTTGCGATATGTGGAGGCGGGAGAGAGTGGCGGATGGTGGGCATACGTGCGCATGTGCATGTAATGAGCCGCTCTCCGAGTTGTGCTGTTGTTGGCTTTGGCACCGAAAAGGAATAAAAGGTGTCAAAATCCTGTAAAGGAGACAAAAAATAAAAGACAGAGATGACCCGCTTTTGCTGCTGCTGCCGCCGCCGCCGCCGCCCCTCTCGCCCTCCTCTACGACGCCCTTTGCTCGCGTGGTTGATGTGCTCTTTCGCGTCCTCCTGTTCTTTTTTTTTTCTCTGCCTTCTCCATCGCCTGTCGGCCCGCCGTGTGCGTGCGTGCTTGCGTGTATGTGTGCCTTCGCCGTTCTTTTTCTTTTTGTGTGTCTCTTACGCCGTTGATGCTTTGGCACTTCCGCCTCCCACCCCCCACCCCCCACCCCACCCCCTTGCGCTCTTTTTTTTTTCGGCTCACTCGAAGGAGATGAGAAAGCGGAGCCCGCAAGCGTGATGCTCATTACGGTGCTAACTATAAGGGCAGGGGGTGCGCTACTGGGCTCTCCCCTTGTTTGATGCGGACGTCCGTCGGTGGCATGGTTGTGGTGGGCTGTTGTGCATATGCCTTTACGGCACGCACTGTTTCGCCAGGTTGTGTGTGTATGTATCTGTATTTCTCTCCCTCTTCTTGTGATGTTGTTCTTACGTGATTGCGCCTTTTCCGTGTACATTGGCGCCTCTCTCCTTCTTCATCTCTTCCGGGTGTCCTCTCGCTCTCTTCTGTTCGGATGTTATGGCTTCTCTTGTGCCTGCGTGTCTCTTGTCCATCCCCTGTCTCTCCCTCACCTTTCTTCTTGGGTGTGTTGTTTGGGTGCACACCCGTCTCACTGCCTCGATGCTTCATTTACGCTTCTCCGTTTTTTTTTTTTCGTTGTTTTCCGAACAACGACAACGCCAGAACGAAAAAAAAAAAAAGAACGCATAAACGCGCCAGACACACCGACACGCATACATACACAACAAGAGAGCAGCGGAGCCGAGCGTGTCCTCTTATGTGTTGCTCTGGCACACAAACTGCGCTTGTCGTTTTCCTTTGTTCCCCCTCCCCCTCCCTCCCTCCCTCCCACCGTCCCACCAACACACAACACACACTCCGTCATCACCCGCACTTCTCTAGCCGTCTCTTGTCTGGCCTCTCACGATCACCTTTTATTTGTGTTTCCCTTTCGTTGGTTTTTTGAAGTAATCTCGCTCTTCCTCCTCCCCCCCCCCCCCTCTCCCTCGCATCGGGTGATTTTGATTCGTGTTTTCTTTCGCGTGCCGCCTGCGTGCACATGCACGCGCTTCGTATCTCTTTACACATGCCGGGCTGACGCTTTCCTTGTGTGTGGAAGTGGTGGAGTGGGGTGGGGTGGGAGGAGGAGGGTGAGAGGGATGCTCTTGTTCCGTTTAAATATCGTTGTTGTTGTACTGACTGTCGGGACACTCTATACGTTATTGTACCTTCTTATGGTTGTCGGGTTAGATTCTTGTCTTTTTCTTCTTCCTTCGCGCTTTCGTGGCACGTATGCATGTATGTATGTGTGAGTGTGTGGGGTGGAGGGGTGGATACACGGCGTGGGCTGCCATTTTCCCTTGTTGTTTTGTTTGGTTGTTCTTTTTTTCTTCGACGTTTTTCTTCTGCTGTTGTGCGCGTCTCATCCTCAGCTGTTCGGTTCACTTTACCTCCCCACCACCTCCACCTCCACCACCCGCTGGCTGGCGTCCTCGCTTTGCCCCTCCTTTGTCCTTTACCCGCGTTTATTTTTCGTTCCCCTTCCTTTGGGCGTTGGTTTTAGCCACGCATTCTCACACACGTACACCCACATCCGCCCCCTCCCTTCCCTCCCCCGTTTACCTCCTTCCGTTTTCACGCTACGTCAGAAACGACGATTCTTTTAATTGTTTTTTCTTTCCTCCTTACGTTTTTTTTTTTTCGTTGCTGTCCTCATGGCATGGGGAGCGCACCTCAGTGCGTGGGGGGTATCCAGGGTCCAGTGCACATACACACACACACTCACACACCTGCTTCCTCCCCATCCCTGCCAATGCCGAGGCACTTCTGGTGATGGCAGGGTCAAGTGCCTACGACGCAGCGGGGTCAGAGCGACTCGAACGTATCCCACCCACCCACCCGACTCTCGCTGCCTACCGGTGTGCAGCCCGCGAGGCGGGGGTGGGCGGAGTTGGAGACAGAGGCCGTGCTCGGGTCACTGAGTCGGCGCATTGCTGTCACGTGTGTGTCTAGCGCTGCTTGGCAGCACGCGATAGGGCCTGTGACAGGCCTACAGTAGAGCTGACCTCGTCTTCTGAGTGGCAGAGAATGGGGCACGACGAAGAGTAAAAACGTCGGCTGTCCGCTTCTGTGCCTTGCCAGTGATGTGTGCGTCCGTGCGCCCATCCTCCTCCACTTGTGTGTCCGTGTGTTCTTTTCGGTTTCTCGATACTCCACCCCACCCTTCTCTCTATTTTGTTGGGTGGGCGGCAATCACATCAATATCGCTGGAGTCCATACCCATTTCTTGAGGCGGAGGACCCCTCCACCCCCTCCCCCTCGTTGCCGCTCCTGCATGCGCACGCCGCTGATATCGCATGCTCCATTGTAACATCTGCCATGGCCAACCGCCACAGAACAGAAAAGACCGACAAGGCGCCTCCTCCCCCCCCCCCCACACACACGCACACCCCGCAGTCATCCGCGACCCTGTCTCTCTCTATAAGAAAGGCGATTAAGGGAATTCGCCTTCATCGCGTACGCGTGTGTATGCGGGCTTCTCAGCCATTTCCGCCGGGGCAGCCTCTCCCCTTAGAAAGCTCGCGACCGCATTCCTCGTTGTCTTTGCGCCAACAACGCCGAGGTGTCTGTGGGTGTTCCACCAGTCACCGACGGCGCATGAATGTAGAGCACAAGGCGTCTCACAGGAGGTGGTTTATACCACCTTCCGCATCGCGGGCGTCTCATGCTCTCCATCCCCCTTCCCCTTCCCCTTCCCTGCATTCGGCCAAAAATGGCCCCACCCACGGACAAGCGCCTGATCTGCTCCATCCACTCTTCCTGTTGCCTTCACCCCCCCACACACACACACACGCACACACCCCGCCCCTCCTGGCTGATCTCACCAACGCCTCCGATTTGTTTTTGTATATATTGCTCTTCCCCTCTATCCTTGTCTCTACGGCCCATCACCGTGGCGGGGACTTCACTACACGCACACGCGTACACCCGCGCGCGCGCCGCTGTACAGCAACGAAAACGGTGCGCATCTTCGAGCAAGAAGGGAAAAGGAACGTTTTGAAAAAAAAAAAGCTGTTTAGACGGCGTCCGGCTCATAGAAGAATACACGCGAGGAGCTGCAGCATACACAGGCACACGGACACACACACACACACACACACACACGCTTGATCGAACTCCCGCCCTGCGGTTCGCTTTCGTTTGCGTGTCTGTACGTGTGGCCACACGTACTCGGCCTCTCCCTCTTCCTCTGTGTGGGTGTGCGTGTTCTGGGTGTGCTTCTCTGTCACTAAAGGACTCTTAGCGCGGGGCTGTGTCTGGGACGCCTTCCTCTGTAGCGGCTTTGAGTAGACTAGTGACCTCCTCCCCCTCCCCCGTCTTTTTTTTTTCGTTGTTGTTGTATTCGCTTGTCCGTGTCGTGACGGAACACTCGCTGCTGGCGTCTCCATTGTGGACTTGCGTTTCCTTCCTTCGAAACACCTCTATGACTTTTTGGTGTGGCCCTTGTCACCGTTTTTTCTTTCTTCGTGGTTTGTTGTCGTGCGCACGCGTTGTGTGAGCGTCTCTCTGTCTCTCCCCCTCCCCCCTCCTCTCTCTTCACATATAAGCATACCTACATACATACACACCCGTATAATAGCTATCTATATCTATCCTTACCTCATCAGGTATCAGTCGGCCGCGGTAGAAGCAGATCACCTCCTCGGTGCTCTGCGTGTCTCTCTTCTTGTTCTTTGCTCCCGCCGCGTTTTCCACTCTTTTCGCCGTTGGGCCTTTTTCTTGAATTTTATTGGTGTCCAGCGTTGCACGCGGCGGCCTCTGTCCCTCTCCCACCCCCTCCTCGCCGTCTTACACTACCGATCTTGCTCGTAGAACGTCGGGTGTGCCGTCCCTTGTGGGTACGCCTTTCTGTTTTTTTTTCCAAAGAGACACCCACGTGTCCACCAACGAACACCTCTGCGCACGGCAGGCCTGATCGCTGTCGTCGGCCTCTTTTACTTTTCCATTTCCCCACGACTGTCACTATAACGGCACACACACGTGCACGCGCGTATGTGCATGTGCGTGTGTGTGTGTGTGTGTGTGCGTGTGTGTGCGTGTGGTCAAATTCGCCTCTCCGTGAAGCCAGGCTTCGTTTCGACTTGCTTTTAGTTAGAACTTCGAGGCTATCAGAGCCGCTACCCACATATACACCCATCACCACAGTCCCCAACGAAGCCACGTCTATAGAGCGTAGCCGTACACCCCCTTCCTTCCTTCCTTTTCGCGAAGAAGAAAAAAAATGCTCGCGCCCGCTTCTGCTCGTAGCACGTCGCGGCGCGCCAGCTTCGCTGAGCCGCTGTCGGGTCGCCGCACGAGCTCGTCGGCGCGCAGTGCCCGCCCCGTCCTGGTCTCGGTCCCCCGCAGCCAACGGAGTGATTCGATTAGTGCCACGCCAACGCGCTACCGCAGCGAGGCGTCGATCAGTGCCCGCCAGATGCGCAGTGAGTTTTATGAGTCCCCTGCCGCCACGAAGGCAAACGCCATGAAGGTGTACATCCGTGTGCGCCCCTTCAGTGAGCGTGAAATTGCGCAAAAGGTGGCGCCGCACAGCACCGTGCGCATCGACGCCGAGAACCCGAGCGTTATCACCATCCTCGAGCCGGCGCGCGCTTTTCGCCCCCTGTCCACGCACATCTTCAACCGCTGCTTCTGGTCCGTCTTTGAGAACGCTAAGGATGGCATGGAGAGCGAGCAGTCGGACATCCGCAACGGCGTCGACGCCTTCCTCAACGGTGGCATGAACTCCGCTCGCCGCTCTCGCGCGCAGTCGCTGGTGACGGGGCAGCCGGTGATGAATTCCGTCCGACGCGGCACCGGCGCAGGGCTGGAGCCCGAAGGAGTGGAAACCGTTGGCGAGGCCGCGGCGTACGACGGCGCCGGCTCCGCGCCAGTGATGGTTGACGCCAATGTGAGCCACCCTCCGTACGCGGGGCAGGACCAAGTGTACATGCACGTCGGCAAGCCCATCGTGGGCAACACCCTCGACGGATACAACGGGTGCGTGTTCGCCTACGGGCAGACGGGCAGCGGCAAGACCTTCACGATGCTCGGCTACGCGCCGAGCACGAGCGACATTCGCGCTCGGAAAGGGTCCGTCCCCTGCGGGGCCAGCGGCATGGAGAACAGCACTCCTCTTGACGGCGCTGTGGAGCCGTTTGAGAGCGATGACGGCGACGACGTGGTGGACAAGACGGGGCTGGATCCGAACGAGCTGCAAGGCGTCATCCCACGCGCGTGCACGGACCTGTTCGATGGTCTCCGTGCGAAGCGCGCCAAGGACTCCGACTTCACGTACCGCGTGGAGGTGTCGTACTACGAGATCTACAACGAGAAGGTGTTCGATCTCATCCGGCCGCAGCGCAACACGGACCTGAGGATCCGTAACTCGCCCAACTCCGGTCCGTTCATCGAAGGCCTGACGTGGAAGATGGTGTCCAAGGAGGAAGACGTCGCCCGCGTGATTCGCAAGGGCATGCAGGAGCGCCACACGGCTGCGACCAAGTTCAACGACCGCAGCAGCCGCAGCCACGCCATCCTCACCTTCAACATTGTGCAGCTGTCGATGGACGACTCCGACAACGCGTTCCAGATGCGCAGCAAGCTGAACCTGGTGGACCTTGCTGGGTCGGAGCGCACCGGTGCGGCCGGTGCCGAGGGCAATGAGTTTCACGACGGTGTGAAGATCAACCAGTCGCTGACGGTGCTGGGGCGCGTGATTGACCGTCTGGCGGACCTCTCGCAGAACAAGGGAGGAGGGGGCTTCAGCATTCCGTACCGCGATTCGAACCTGACATGGGTGCTGAGCGACTCGATCGGCGGCAACAGCCAGACCTCGATGATTGCCACCGTCTCGCCGCACTCTATCAACTACGAGGAGATGCGACAGACGATCCGGTACGCGTCACGCGCAAAGAACATCATCAACTGGGTAAAGAAGAACGAGGACCCGCAGGTGGTGCTGATCCGCGAGCTGCGCGAGCAGGTGGTGGACCTGGAGCAGCGCCTAAAGGAGGCGGGTGGCAGCAACTACACGAACGAGTACGTGCAAGGGCTGGAGAGGAAATTGCACCAATTGGAGAAGAAGTGCGCTGATCAGGAGCGCATCATAGCAGGTCTGCGGGCGCAGCTGGAGTTTGCTGGTATTGCGGACCCGACCGTCGCTGAGGGATATCTGGACCCGGCGACCCGCGCCAAGGAGGATCAGCAGAGGACGAAAGCGGAGGAGAATATGCGCAAGCAGCTCGACAAGGCGCAGATAACCATTGCCAAATTGAGGGCGGAGCTGGAGCACCGCGGTGTGACGATCGAGCCGGAGTCCCTGAAAGCGATGAAGGAAAAGCTACAGAAGCAGGATGCGCAACTGCTTGCCCTCACCACCGAGGTCTCCCTGCACCGTCGTTTGAGGTCTCACTGTGGCAATATAGACACGGTTATGGAGCTTGTCAAGGACAAGGAGACGCTGCTCCTGCGCGCCTGCAACGGCATTCTCATCGCCAACAGCGAGTCGGCTGCCACTCTGGAGAAGATGCTAAGTGAGCGCGAGGACGACTTGCGCGACACGAAGCGGCTACACGAGGAGGAACTGGCGACGCAGGCGGAGCGATTCTGCGAGCGGCTGAAGGAAGCCCTGGACGAGGGCGCAGTGCAGCAGCAGCAACTTCTTGACCGCCACCGTGACGCCGTCGCGCAGCTGGAGGGGCGTCTGCAACGCAGCCATGAGATCAATGAGATGGAGCGCAAGCGCAACGATAAGGAGAAGGAGGAGTTCCGGCAACGAGTGCAGCTCGCGCAGGAGCGAATGCGCGACGAGTATCAGCAGGAGATCGAGCGGCTGCGCGCCCGAGTGGAGGGCGACATCGGGGACCGACACAAGTCCGGAGACGCGGTGCGCCAGCTTCAGGAGATGCACGAGCGCGAGATGGAGCGCCTGAGGGACGAGATGAACCTCCTGAAGCGCAGCAAGGATAGCGACTGTGCTCGTCTGCAGAATCAGCTGGAGAACGAGCGTCTGCGCCGCGAATCGGATCTTATGGAGAAAGACCGTCAGATGAGACTGCTGCGCAACGAGGTCAATGACGCGAAGCGAACGATAGAGAAGCTGAGCGACGAGAATAGCAGCATGGAAAAGGAGTACCAGGGTCAGATCCGCGGCTTGATGTTGCAGCAGGAGCAGCTCCTGAACGTGAGCAACGCTGTTCTCTCTGGCTGGGAAAACAAGTCGTCGGCTCTGGAGGCGGATCTGCACAAGATGCGCGCGCTTGTGTACGACAAGGACTACATGAACTTCCGGCAAAACATCCGGGGCCTGGCCTTCATGGAGCGCGTCAACTTTGATGAAAAGCTGAAGGAGCTGGACGAGAAGGAGCGGCTGCAGGAGGCACGCATTCGCCAGATTATCTCCAAGGCACGCCGCGCGTATGATGAGCAGAACCGTAGCCTGAAGCGGTTCGAGCAGGACATCAAGGACCGGATCGGCCGTGCCAAGGCGGGCGATGGTAGCAGTGACACCTCGCTGCGACCAGAAGACCTCCCCTCCCCGTGACCCCATTGAACCATCGACTCATTATCCGTCTTGTATGTTTTCGTCTTGTTGTGACGCTCTTGCCCGCCCCTCCGCCGTCCCATCGACGCCACACCCCAAATATCAGCCTCGCCCCCTCCCTCCCCCCTCCCCCCCCCCCCCACACACACACTCCTGTCTGTGTCTCCCTTTTCTCGACCTCCGCTTGCCCCTCGTTGCACTCGCCGACCCCCCCCCCCCCACCACCACCACCCCCCACCACACCCACACATCGCAATTCTTTTTTTTTTTCTTTCGTTTCCCTTTTACCCTCCACGTCGCTTTTCTCTTGTTCGTCATTGTCCCTCTCTCTCTCTCTCGTGGTGGCGGTGGCGGTGCCGGCCGTGTATTGTCGTCCGCCTCGCATGTCGGTGCTGCTGTTGTTTTGCCTGCTTCTGCGTATCGCCCTTTTCTTCCTCTCTCGTTTCATCGCTTCCGTGAGCCGGCGAGTGACACTGCAGGGACAACATTGAGTGCAGATGGTGCTCTGTCCACTGCATCGCTAGCCTTGTGGCATACCCCGTCCCCTCCCCACCCCCACTCCTACCAGAGCCTCCACCGCCCGCCAGTCTTTCCCATGAGCGCGTCTGACCCAGAGCTGTGACTGGTATGCTACGCGAGATTTCCGGGCTGCTTGAGCCTCACAGCACCTCTCGTTTCACGCATGGACCTGATTACGCACACCTCAGTTCTCGCTGCAGGGGCTTCCCCCGTCAGGTGTCTAAGGCTGCCCCCCCCCCCCCCCTCTGTGCCCTTTCAGGAAGACAAGCTCTTAGCTCGCGGTGCGCAGGTGCATGTTTAGCCATGACCCCCTTCGTCTTGGCACACCCATGCCTGCCAGAGGCGTTCGGGTTCAGGGAAAGGCAGAGTGACCCTGCCGCCATGAACTCGTGGCAGCGCCCCAACTGCCGTGGCACGTGTGGGCAAGCCACCCACACACGCACTCCCCCACGACATCGCCAGAAATGGCAGATGAAGAGAGCAAACCCCCCACCCCGCCCCACCCCAGACAACAACGCTGTCCTGAAGCACGCCCGAGGATCCACAAGTGCGAGCGCTGTGTGCACGCGCTGCCAGCCACCGCTGGCGTGGTGTGTCGCATCCACGCAAGGCGGCATGCGAAGGTCAGCGGAGCAACGGTGAGGCGCGGAGAGGGCAGGAGGGGATCCATACGAATCAACTGCCCCCCCCCCCGGAGGGCATGCGTGCGAAACATGTGCGGCATCTCCCACCTCCGACCGTGTGGGCGGACGCGGCGCCGATGCGGGAAGCGCGACGAGAACACCCGGAACTCGCGCCATCGAGTCCTGCAGACGGGAGTGTGGAGAGTCACTGCACGATCTTGTGGAATGCCGCAGCTTGGGGCGACGGAGATTGCGCAACACGACACACACACACCAGACAGGTCGGGTGTAGAGGGGCTCAGCGGGCCCTGGCCTGCAGCTGGCCAACGTCCTGCTTGAGGTCATCCGGCATGCACGTGGACCAGCGCGCCACCCGCCTATTACCCGCACGGCAGACGCCACCGCTTCCGCGCTCGAGTAAGGGCGCTGGACGCGGCCCGCTGGGATCAAGGCACGCTGCCCACAGCCGGGACCGTCTGTCGGATGCTGATCGCGCAGCACGCATGCGGGGGAGGGGGAGGGGGAGCGGGCAAAGGACACGAAGAACTCGCTAGATGCACGGCCCTGATTCGACGGCAGGACGGTTTTGCCCTCGCAGGACCCGGACGCAGCCGTGGGGGGGGGGGGGGTGCAGCGGAGGCTGGTGAGCAGTGGCTGCATCTGCGCCTGTGCTGCTGACATGTGTTCGTGGGTGGGACGGGGGCGCACACGCTGTAGCAGCAGCAGGAAAGCACCCAACAAAAAGGAAGAAAAGGGGCCTTTTCTTTGAAGGGCGCCGCTTTTTCGTCCTTTGATGTGCAGTGGTGTACGAGTACGTGCTCTCCATCTGGGTGTGCTCTCATGTAGTGCGTAGGAAGCAGCACCGCCTCCCATCCATTTCGTTTTCCCCCTCCACGTTTTACAACGTGTGTGGAGGTGAGCATGACTTCTTGATGCAATATGTGCTCTGAATTTTGTCTGTTGCTTTTTTTTCTCTCGTCATGTTTGACCTTCCACTCTGTTGGTGCGCGTGTCGCCCTCCCTCCCCCTTTCTCTGCCTTGTACGACGCAGCCTCATCGCCGTCCTCGCCCTCTTCGCACCATCTTCTCTTCACGCAGCGGCGAGGACGACCGCAAGACGACCGTACAGAAGCAAGAAAGGGAAAAAGCGCCCGTGCCGTTGTTGCGCTGCTGCTGCTGCTGCTGCTGCCGGGGACTTTGTTTGGCTCACATTTCTCGGATGCTCGTTGTGTGTGTGTGTGTGTGTGTGTGTGTGTCATCTTGTTTTTCTAGCCTTCCCTCTGTCCGTTTTTACGAACGGGGCTGCCACTGCCATCACCGCCGCCACGGCCGCCCCTTCTTCATTCGACCGCTTCCGCTTCCCGTGTTCCCATTTTTTTTTTGGTCAAATTGACTGGCTCCTGGCAGGAAGCCCCGAACATGAAAAAGGAACATCCGAACCTGCTCAGCATGGGTACGTGCGCACATGTCCTCCACTTCCCCCATCGCGCATGCACCCTAAAGCGTAAAGCCGGTTTTTTTGTGTGCAAGTACTGTGTATCTCCCTCTCTGTCTGTGGGCGCGGTGGCGCCTGCCGGATGCTTGAATGAGCAACTCCTGCTCACGAGGAGAACTCAATGTTGCCAGAAGCGCTTGAAAAGGAACTCATGTGATCGGCGTAGCGGATGCACACGCACATGTGCGCTCAGCACTCCTTAGCACCACCAGGCTGTATAGCGCAAGGCTCGGCCCCTCACTTGCATCCGCCCCGCGTCACCAACGGAGTGAGCCACTTTCGCGCACACACGCTTCGCCGGGGTGTCCTTTCACGCGAACCCTCTCCCATCTCCTGTCCATTTTCGCACGCACACTCTCTCCCTTTTCGTGTCTACTGCTGTATAACCCGGCTGCTCTCGCTTCTCTGCCCTTTCGCCTCCAAGTTTAAGCGTGGGGTCGTCTCTGTGGTGCGCTCTCTTGCCCTCTCGATGACGTGCCCGCTACACCCGTACAAGAGAACAAGGGAAGAAACGAAAAAACAAACACTAAGTGCGAACACGCGAGTGTCGTTCGCGAGAGGCTCCCGACGAGGCAACGGGGCCGGCCATCCAGAGGAATACGTGAAGGTCTGCACCGGGCGAGGAGGGCACTCTCTGCAGTCAGGTTCAGTCGCTCTCTCACAGTCACACTGACCAAGTCGCCATCTCTCAAAGCATCTGCGCTCGAGTCGAAAGGCTGTGCGTCTGCTTGTCACGTTGTCTGTGTGTGTGTGTGTGTGTGTGTCGTTCTACCGATTCCTGCCACCCACCTCCCTATACGGAGCTTCCTCCCTCTCCTGGTTTGATACACACTCTCTCTCTCTATCTGGATCTTTGTTTTTGCATGTTGGAGCTGCGCCAAGTGCTCCCTCCCTCCCCCCTCCCCGCCCCTCTCCCTCCCTCTTGTCTTTTTCTTTTTTCTCCTGTGTGTGTGTGTGTGTGTGTGTGTGTGTGTGTGTCGTCTGTGCGCGCACACTTGCAGCAACATACCACTCACCTGCCCTTGTCTGTTCTCGTTGATTCTTCTAGATCGTGTCTCTTCTTTCGTTTGTTGTTGTTGATTTTGGCGCCTTCATTCACTCTCTCGGCGCGTCTCCCTTCTCGCACGTACACACACTCGCACACCAACGCCACCACCACCCCTTTAGAGTCGCCATCTCTCTCTCTCTCTCGGCCGTTTTTCAGTGCCGACCTTTTCGTGTTCGGCTGCCCCACCAACACCACCACCACCGCCGTGGCGGGCTCGTGCGCTCTCCTCTCTCTTCTCGCTCTTTCTCTGCGAAGCCGACGTGTGCTCCCCGTGCGTCGATGCAGAGCAACATGGACGGCGACGGCGCATCGTCCACGGGCACGACGCTATCCGCGTCGACAGCGTTGCACAGGCTACTCCTTGGCAATGAAACCAGTGCAACAAAGGTGTTTGTGCGCGTGCGCCCCTTCAGCGCGGCCGAGCGCCGCAAAGGCGATGCCGAGCCAATCACGATCGTCGCCGTCAGCGACGAGCACCCGTCGCACATTACCACGCTGGACCCGAGCAAAGGCTACCAGCCGAAGGCGACGTATGTGTTCGACCGCTGCTTCAACAGCGCCACCGCTTGTGTGGCCGAAGAGGCGCAGCGGCTTTTGTTGGGCAACGGCAAGGGCACGGGCACGGCGCCGACCGCCTTGACAGCGCTGGAGGAGGCCAGTGCAGAGGGCTCAATCAACCCCATCTTGCTAGAATGTCTCAAACGTGATCAGGCCGCCGTCTACGGCCACGTCGGACGGCCGGTGCTGCTCAACGCACTAGCCGGCTACAACGGCTGCGTCTTCGCCTACGGTCAGACCGGCAGCGGAAAGACGTACACGATGATGGGGCCGCCAGGAGTGTTTGGTGCAACCGTTGGCGGCGCGCCGGAACAGGTGAGGACCGTGACCCCCGCCAAGAAATTCCGCCGCGCTGCCACCGCGTACAACGGCCAGCTGCGCTGGACGCCGGAAGCGAGCGCCGACGATGTTATGGACTCACGCTTCCAGTCCTTTGCCTCCGTGACGCCTCGCGCGCATGTGCGCACACCCTGCAGTGGCGGCCACAGGGACACCATGTCGATGGCGGGGGATGCACCATTGCCGATGGATTGCAGCCTGTCAGTGAGCTCGGATGTGCTGCTGCAGCGGTCCCGGCACGGCAGCCGCCGCGACAGCAACGTTCTCTACCTGGGAGAGGAGGAGGGCCTTCAAGGCATCGTGCCGCGTCTTGTGCGAGAGCTTTTCGCGGAGCTGCACCAGAAGCGCGAGCAGGACAGCAGCCACTCCTTCCGCGTCGAGGTGGAGTACTATGAGATCTACCGCGAGAAAGTCATGGACCTCCTCAGCAGCAGCGGCAGCGTAGTGCTGCGCGTGCGACACAGCAAGTCTGCTGGTCCGTATGTGGAAAATTTGACAAAGAAGCACGTGGACGACGAGGGAGAAGTCTTTCGGCTCCTGCGGCACGGCAACCTGCGCCGGCACACAGCCTCGACGGCGATAAATGATCGAAGTAGTCGCAGTCACGCCATCTTCGTGCTGCACCTCGTGCAGATGCGCATCTCCGACGCCGACAGCGCCTCAGCGAAGGTGTCGAGTAAGGTGAACCTCGTCGACCTCGCCGGGTCGGAGAGGACGGGAGCGCACAGCGTGGAGGGGGACCAGTTCAAGGAGGGCGTCGTGATCAACTCATCCCTGACGGTTCTCGGCCGCGTCATTGACGCGCTCGCCGACAAGTCATCGGGCAAGCGCAACGTCTTCTGCCCGTACCGCGACTCTGTCCTCACGTGGCTGCTCATGGACTCGCTCGGCGGGAACAGCAAGACGACCATGGTGGCGACAGTGTCTCCGCACTCATCCAACTTCGATGAGGCGTGCCAGACGCTGCGGTACGCAAGTCGGGCGAAGCAGATTGTCACGAAGGTGGTCGTCAACGAGGACCCGCAGGTGCGGCAGATCAAGCTGCTCACTGCCGAGGTGCAGCGGCTCAAGGCGCGGTTGAGCGCTGAGGGCAAGGCCGTGGACAACGATGATGACGTCGAGGTCCTGCAAGAGCGCATTGCCGCATTGGAGGAGGAGCTGAACGAAACGCGCAACCAGCTGGAGCAGAAGTCAAGCGAGCTTGCGGCCATCTGCGCCTCCCGGCACACCTCGTCGATGCTGCCCTCGACACTCAAGGCGGGCAACGCCGGCGCTGCGGGCACGGCGAAGGAGCTGGCGAAGGCCAGGTCGGACGTGCGCCGCTTGGAGGCTGAGAATCTGCTGCATCTGCAGACCGAGCAGGAGCTGCGCGACACGATGGAGCGTCTCAAGACACTGGAGAGAAAGTACGGACAGCTGCTCAGTGAATCCAAGGAGGCGCAAGACACTGCCAAGAAGCGGGACAGGGAGATGCAGGAAAAGGATAGGCGCATCAGTGAGTTGCAACATCAGCTGCAGCAGCAGGCTGCTCGGATGCCGGCCGACTCGCCGCTCACATCCAACCTCAGCGACTTGTCACCACGGTCGGTCTGGGGGAAGTCCGGCGAGACGGTGTCTGCAGCGACCACCACCGGCATAGCACCGATGACCCTCACGATGAACGCGAATGAGTCTGGCCAGGCTGCTGGGAAGAGAACAAGGAAAGCGAAGACCGGCGCCGCGTCAGCGTCGACCGCCGCAGCGCCGCCGGGGTCTCCGCAGCGTCGCGACTTGGAATGGCTCGATGAGATTTCACGGATTCGGGCGCAGTTCGAAGAGGACAAGAAGCAGCTTGTGTCGCAGATGCAGGAGCGCAACGACGCCTTTCGCAAGAGTCAGCTTGAGGTGAAGCGGCTAAAGAGCGAGCTGAAAAGTGAGCAGGACGCGCTGCGCACGGTGGAGAGGAGCCTGCACAACCAGCATGTCGAGGCAACGCGACGGCTGCAGGAGGAGGTGCAGGAGCTGAAGCGCGCACTCAAGGACGAGCGCCGGAACAACAAGGATCTGCGTCAGTCGCTGAAGGCCCCGGAAGAGGCGCAACCGCCGTGCTTGTATCCGTATGTGGCGCAGACCGTTTACGACGAAGAGAGGTGGCGCGGTGACGTGCAGCAGCAGGAGGCATCGGCATGGCAGCACGTGATGCAGGTCTGGCAGCTCTCTCAGGTGGGAGCGGCGAAGATGGCCGCCGTGGAGCGCCAGCACGCTGCACAGCTCGCAGCGTTGTCGGAGGCTCACAGGACGAGCGAAAGCGTCGTCAGCACCGTACGTCAGGAGCTGGAGGAGATGCGCGCCGTGCAGGAGAAGGCTAACGCGATGCGCGAGCGCATCTCCGAGCTTGAGGATGCCTCGACGCAGCAGAGTGAGAGGGAGAAGCACCTACGAGAGCAAGTTTCCGATCTGGAAGGACAGCTATGCCAAGAGCAGGAGCGCAGCAAGACTGCCTTGCAGCGCCTGGAAGCGGAGCTGAAGGATCAGAGGCGCGCCGTAGCCACTGCGGAGGAGGCCGCGGCCTCCTTGAAGGCCGCGCACGCTGAAGAAAAGCAGCAGGCGGAATCTACGATGAGAGCGGAACAGGAGCGGCATGCCACAGTTGTGGCATCGCTGCAGGCACAGATCCGACAGGCAGAGGATAGGCTGCACAACTCTGAAGAAGCGCATAGGGTGCAGGTGCGGCGGGGGCTTGAGCAGGCAAGCGAGCAGGAAGCCGCTCTCGCGATGCTGCGGTCGCAGCTGGAGTCGAGAAAAAAGGCTGCCGCTACTGCGGAAGAGGCTCATGGAGGTGAACGGGCGGCGCTGGAGCAGAGGCTCAAGCAGCAAGAGGAGGCGTTCGCCTCTCGTGTTTCTGTCCTTGAGCAGGAGCTGGCGGCGGCTCGCATGCAACTCGACCGGGATAGTCGTACATCTGCCAAGGCGCTCTCGGTGCTGGAAGAGCAGCTCACAGCGGCGCAGGCGGCGCACAACGCGTCCGCCGAGGCCCTTCAACTCAAGGTTGAGCGCGCCATGGCACAGGCTGCCGACCACGAAAAGGCGGCGCAGCTGCTTCGCAGAGACCTGGACACGGAGAGAGCGGCGGCGCAGACCGCAGCGCATGAGCATGCCGCTCTTGCGGCAACGCTAGCAGAGGAGCTGCAGACGCAGCGGAAGCAACGCGAGGAAATCAGCGCCTCTCTCACACAGCAGCTGGCGGGGCTGCAGTCGAGACTGGCGGTCGACGAGGAAACGCACCGCACGGAGCGCAAGCGCGCTGCCGACGCGGCAGCGGCTCAGGAGACCGCTCTGGCCGACCTCCGCGCTGAGCTCGAGTCGGCGCAGGCAGCCCACACCGCCGCGGCAAAGGCTCATGAAGAGCAGCTGCGCGAGATGCGTGGTACACAGGCGCGGCTGACACAGGAAGTGCAGTCGAACGCCGATTCTCTGGCCGCTCAGGTGACGGAGCTGCAAACTCGCTTGGCTGCCGCGGAGAGGGGTTCGGAGAATGCACTGAGAACGCTCACGGAGGAGATGGAGGCGATTCGCACCCAGCTCCACAAGTCAGAGGAGGCGCGTCGGCAGCAGATCCAGCGATCCATTGAGCGGGCTGCCGAGCACGACGCCGCGTTGGCCGAGCTGCGGCGACAAGTGGCAGAGGAGCAGGCTGCCAAGGCAGCTGCAGCGAAGAGGCACGAAGAGGAGCTGCTCAAGGCTGAGGACAAGTTTTCGGCGCATCATCTGGAAACCTCGGAAACCATCAGCGCTCTCAAACAGCAGCTCGAGCAGGCCCACCACAGTGCACAGCAACGCGAGGCCGATGCGACAACGCTGCAGCAGATCCTTCAGCGTGAGTTGGACTGCACGAGAGCCGAACTGGAGGCCTCTGAGAAAGCTCGAACGGCGCATATTCAACGGAGCGTCGAAAAGGCGGAAGCGCGCGAGCAGACAGAGGCCAAGCTTCGGGCGGAAATTTCCTGCTTGGCAGCAAGAGCCGATGCGGCAGACGCGGTGCACTCAACCCGGGTGGCAGAGTTGGAAGAGCGCCTTCGCGAGCAGCAGTGCGCAGCTGCAGCGCAGCTGGCCGAAGCGGCCGCAGCGCTGGAAAGCGAAAGGGCGAAGGCCCAGCATGCGTCGGAAGACCACAGAAAGGTTCTCGCCGCTGCTCTCGATAAGGTTGCCTTGCTGGAGGCGGCGCTCGCCAAGTCTGAAGAGGCAGAAAAGGCGCAGGCTCAGCGCTTAGTCGAGCAGTCCGCGGCGCACGATAGCGCGATTCAGGCTGCAAGGCGAGATTTGCAGCGTCAGCAGGCGGAGGCGGCCAACCTGGCTGCGGCGCACGCGGAGGAGCTGCGCGGGTGGGAGGCCCGGTGGCAACAGCAGGCCGCATCGAACAAAGTCGAGATGGAGTCCGTTCGCCAGGAGGTGGAAGCGCAGCGACGCGCCGAGGTGGACGCCGCGGTGAAGGCGCACACGGCGGCCGTAGACGCCCTGGAAGCAACCCTCAGCGAGGTGCGCATTCGGCTGGGCGAGGTGGAAGCGTCACGCACCGCGGAAGCGGTGCGCCGTGAGCAGCAGACCAGTGAGCACGCCAAAGCTGTGTCTGCACTGCAAGCTGAGCTGCAAGGTGCTCACCAAGCGAGTGCCGCAGCGGCGGCCGCGCACGAGGCTGCCGTTCAACAGCTCAACGACGTCATTGCAGAGCAGCAACGGGCCAAGATTGAGGAGGTCGCCGCCATGAAACAGAAGCTACTGGAGACTCAGAGGAAGCTTACCATATCCGAGGAGGCGAGGAAACAAGGGGTTACAGAAAGGGCTGAGGTGGCGACGGCGCACATCCAGTCGCTTGACGCGCTCCGTCGCTCCATGGAAGCTGAGCATCAACAGAAACTGGATGCCCTCACCGCGGCCAAGGCAAGAGAACTGGAGGCGGTGCAGATGCAGCTCGACGAGCAGAGGGTCATCGCACAACAGCTCCAGGGAGACCTGCGAGACACTCGTCGTCAGGTACAGCAGTTGGTGGAGACCCAGAACTACGTAGGCAAGCAAGTGGAGGCGGAAAAGCAGGCGAACGCCGAACTCCGCCGCAACTTGGCAGACACCGCGGCGCAGCAGGCGGCTAGCGCGGCAGCTGCCGCGGAGCTGGAGACGACGTTGAAGCAGACAAAGGCTTCCCTTACCCAGCTCGTCGCGGAGAAGACGGCGGCGTCGACGGAGCTCGCCCAGGCCATCGAGACGGTGGACAGCACCCGTGCTCACCTTGCAGAAGTGGAGAAAATATCGCAGCAGCGCCACGAAGAGCTGGAGGCGCAGGGAGCTGCTCTTGCCAACGCCGTCGCGACAGTGGAGCAGCTGCGGGCAGAGGTATCCGCGTTGCACTCGAAGTGCGCAGAGATGGAGAAGGCGCGGGCTGCTCTCATCGAGCAGCATGAGGAGGCGCTAGTGGCGCAGCAGGTAGACACCGTCACGGAGATGGAGACGCAGTTCCGGGCGATGGAATGCGAACGCGAGGCGCTGGTGAGCAAGGCACGGCAGACAGAGGAGACGCTGCGCAGCGTCGTCGAGAAGCAGGGAAAGCAACTTCAGCAGCTGCGCGAAGACCTAGAGTTTCGCGTCAGTCTGGACCTGTGTGAGGCTGAAGTTGTGGAACGCGACAGCGCCGCCGGTGCCGTCGGCAGCTCAGCCGGGCTCGCTCTCCCCACCAGTGGGACAGGCGTCGCTACTTCGAACAATACCTCCTTTTCGGGCGTCAGCGGCTCCGCTGCCGCGGTCGGCGGCGGTGGCTTCAGCACCATTTTGAGCTCGCTCTTCTCGCGTCGCAACAGCACGGCGGCGCTGTCCCGCTCCCCCGCACCCATTGGCAGTGGCATAGGGACTGACGGTGCTCACAGCCTTCCACAACCGCTGCCGCGTGCCTTCTCGAAGGATCGCGGTGCCGCTAAGACGCCGCTTCGGCGCAACGCTAGCGGCAACCTATATAGCATGAGCGCATACCGCCCTTCCTCGATGATGCCGGCGTCGCTCCCGTTCGGAAAGAGTAACCCCGGTGGGGCGGTGGCGGTGGGTACTAGTGCTGGGGTGTCATGTGCGTCGCGCACCCCCGTGCAAGCTGCAGTCATTCCGCCTGATACAAGTGAACAAGAGCCGGCACTGCCCACGCGGCTGGGCAGCCGCGCTCCGAACATCGCGCTGGGGCGGAAGTAAGCGGGAGCGGGCCAGTCCTTTGTCCAGCTCCTTTCTCTGTCCTCCCCGCTACTCCCTTTCTGCTTTCTTGTCTGTCTTCTGTCCTACGGCTTGGACGAGGTTGGGGGAGGCTGGCCCGCCGTACGGTCTTCGAAGGAGAGCTGGAGCGGCTTGCCCCTGCTCCACGACGCTGCATTCCCGTCCACAGGGTCTATCTTTGCTGACTTAGGCTTTCCTGGTGGTTTGGGGAGCACACCTCAGTGCGTGGGGGGTATCCAGGGTCCAGTGCACACACACACACACACACTCACACACCTGCTTCCTCCCCATCCCTGCCAATGCCGAGGCACTTCTGGTGATGGCAGGGTCAAGTGCCTACGACGCAGCGGGGTCAGAGCGACTCGAACGTATCCCACCCACCCACCCGACTCTCGCTGCCTACCGGTGTGCAGCCCGCGAGGCGGGGGTGGGCGGAGTTGGAGACAGAGGCCGTGCTCGGGTCACTGAGTCGGCGCATTGCTGTCGCGCGTGTGTCTAGCGCTGCTTGGCAGCACGCGATAGGGCCTGTGACAGGCCTCAAGTAGAGCTGACCTCGTCTTTTGTGTGGCAGAGAATGGGGCACCTTGAAACAAACCATCCCCTTATTATCGATTCTTACTCCACCCGGTGGCGACCCCCCTGCGTATGGCATGCGTGCGACGTTGTCCGGAGGCAACCGACTTGTGTACAGCGGTATCCTTCCCCCTCTCCCCTGCCACTCCTCGCCCTGCCTCCCTCACAACTCGACCCTGTTCCTCGGTGTCATGTACGCCGCGAGCGGTTGCGCTTGCACACGTTGCTGTGTTGGCGTGGGCCCGCGCGGCCTCGTTTTCGAAGGTTGTTGTTGTCAGTGTCGTCACGCGTTTGGCGTTTTGTGGTGCTTGGAAACGAACCTGAGAGCAGCGCTGCTGCACACGTCGCCCCTCCCACTCCTCTCTCCGTGACTGTCAGGTATGGCAGCGTGCTCCTGGCACGACACCACCTGCAAATCCCTCTGCTGGTTGTGAATGCAGCCCACCTGCAACGCGCGCGTGATCGTGTGGCTCACCCAGATGTGTCTTGAGAAGCGTATGTGTTGACTGCGCGGCCCCTTCCCACGTGGCAGCACCACTGTTCCCCCTCTCCTTCCCTTCCCCCGCTCGTCCTCGACGTTCCCTTCACCTTCTTCCTTGCCTTCTCGGTCTCTCCTAGTCAGTATTCTGTGTGTACGCAACCTTTCTCGGCCGCGGACAGCTCCACAAGGCTCTCTTTTCGTGCATCACCTCCCCTGTATCTGAACTCGGTAGTTACTCTCTTCTCCCTCCCCCTTAAAACGCCAACCTCACCACCATCACAGCCACACCCGTCAAGCCCATATCAGTCTCCTATACCCGTAGAGGCCTCACAGGCTGATCACCTCCTCTTCTCTCGCACCCTCTCGCCCTCGACGAAAATGGTGAACGTGTGCGTTGTTGGCGCTGCCGGCGGCATTGGGCAGTCGCTGTCGCTGCTGCTGGTGCGCCAGCTGCCGTACGGGAGCACGTTGTCGCTGTTCGACGTTGTGGGCGCTGCCGGCGTCGCAGCAGACCTGTCGCACGTGGACAACGCCGGTGTGCAGGTGAAGTTTGCGGCGGGCAAGATTGGCCACAAGCGCGACCCTGCGCTGGCAGAGCTTGCGAAGGGCGTGGATGTGTTTGTAATGGTGGCTGGTGTGCCACGCAAGCCGGGCATGACGCGCGACGACCTTTTCAAAATCAACGCCGGAATCATCCTGGACCTTGTGCTGACGTGCGCGTCGTCGAGCCCAAAGGCGGTGTTCTGCATTGTGACGAACCCTGTGAACAGCACGGTCGCGATCGCGGCAGAGGCGCTGAAGAGCCTTGGCGTATACGACAGAAACCGGCTGCTTGGCGTGTCGCTGCTGGACGGGCTGCGCGCGACGTGCTTCATCAACGAGGCGCGCAAGCCTTTAGTTGTGACGCAGGTGCCAGTTGTTGGCGGGCACAGCGACACAACGATTGTGCCGTTGTTCCACCAGCTGCCGGGGCCGTTGCCGGAGCAGGCGACGCTGGACAAGATCGTGAAGCGCGTGCAGGTTGCAGGCACAGAGGTGGTGAAGGCGAAGGCCGGGCGCGGGTCTGCGACGCTGTCGATGGCGGAGGCTGGCGCGCGGTTCGCGCTGAAGGTTGTGGAGGGCCTGACCGGCACGGGTAACCCGCTGGTGTACGCATACGTGGACACAGACGGGCAGCACGAGACACCGTTCCTCGCGATCCCTGTGGTGCTTGGCATGAATGGAATCGAGAAGCGCCTCCCAATCGGTCCGCTGCACTCGACAGAGGAAACGCTGCTGAAGGCGGCACTGCCGGTGATCAAGAAGAATATCGTGAAGGGCAGCGAGTTCGCGCGCTCAAACCTGTAGCACCTCAGCGTTTTTTTTTACTGTAAACGGACATGGAAAGCACCTCGATACTTCGCTTCGCGCTGACGGACGCCGCACGACGTCGTTCGTCATCCCCCTCCCCCTCTTCGGCCCTACACGCATGACAGAGTTGAATTATGCGACAGCATGTTGATATCAAGTGTGCGACTGGCGAAGAGAAGGGGAGGGGCGTGCGCAAGTAGACATCGAGGATATCAGCATTGCGGGCGGCTCCTCCCCTCCCCCGAGCTCCTCCAGTCCTTTTTTTTTTTGGGGGGGGGAGGGGGCGTCTTCTTCTCGCCTACGCGGTGCCGTAGCCGTGGTGCACCGATCAAAAAAAAAAATGTTTTTGTGTGTTGAACTATTTAAGGAGGAAGTGGAAGGAGGGTATGAGCGTGACAGAGTATATGGATACACACACACGCATACATATATATATATATATATATATCGATGCATACGCAGACGCTCTGCCACGATTGCTCAGCTTGCTTTCTGTTCCTTCCTCTGTGTTTTTTTTTCTGGCTTTTATACGCGAGTCGCTCTCTGCCGCGTCTTTGGTGCTTGCATCTTCCTGCCGCACTGCCCCTCCCTCCCTCCCTCTCTCCCTCCTATAACCGCATGCACACATGCAGGCATGTGTGCAGGACCTGTTGGGCATGCTCAAAGAGAATGCGTAGAGGGGGCGCGCTGAAACGCGAAGGCTCAAATATGGAGACCTGACGCTACGCGCGTGCGCAGATGCGGCCCTCGGGGTGAGCACCAACACGCAAGCAGCGCCGTGTGCGACTGCGGCGCCTCCCCCTTCTCCAGCGGCGCATAAATATGCGTGCGTTCGTGTGAAGGTGTATGTGGGCATGTATGAAGACAAGCGCAACGTCGCTACTACGGGGAGTCCTTCATCGAGCCACGCGCGCGGCCACCACCACCGACACACCCACAAAACATACAAAGACGCAAAAAAAAAAAACGAAAACACAAAGTAGTGATGCGCGTGTCCTTACCGCTGACGGTGTCGTTTACGGCGACCTGAAGGGAAGTTTGGGGTGTAATCTGTTTGGTGACTGGTGAAATCAAGAGATGAGTGGAGGGAGGCGGTGTAAGGGGGGAGGTGTGTGTGGCGAGGCGAGGCGAGGTTGACGCACACGCGATATAAACGCCACGTGGTCGCACCCGCCCCCCCCCCCCCCCCATCTGTCGGGGTTCTGTGTATGCCAGGCCGTCGCATGGCGAAACGGTCGTCAGAAACGAAGCTCATGAACGCCGTAGGTGCGTATGTCTCGCTCTCGCTGTTCTTGTGCCTGATCGTTGCATGGGTATCTACAACATCCATGGCCGCCTCTCCTCCAATTTTCTTTAGTGTGCTCTCTCTCTCTCTCTGCGTGTGTGTGTGTGCGGGTGTGCCTTCCTCGTTCGCTCAACGCGGTGCTCTACGAACGCTGATACATACATGCATGAGGACGGGGTGGGAGTGCGCGCACCATCTACAAAAGGTGAACACCACGGTAGGCGCGTCATAAACGAATCGAAGAGGCTGACGCGAGAGGGACGACACGTCGCTGCCGCAGTGGTGGCCATGGAGGATGCCATCGACTTCATCCAGAGCCGCCCGCTGATCGGGTATCAGATGGACGGCTCCCATCTGAACAACGTCCTGGTCAGTCTGGCGCGTCAGCAGCAGCAGCTCATGGACACGCAGAATCGGCTCAACGACCGTCTCGCCGACATCGTCGACGACGTGCGAGAGATTCGAGAGCACCAGAAGCAGCTAGAATCCGTTATTGGCGAGCTCGGTGGTCCTGAGCAGCTGCACCAGGTCCGCTCGCGCATCGCCAGCGTGGAGAGGGCCGTGGATGGGCTGGCGAGCGACGTGCAGGATGCAAAAGGCGTCGCGAATGCGGCTGGGCGAGATGCCGATCAAGCCGGGCGGCTCGCCGATGACGCGAACCGTGTGGCTTTGAGCCTTCGCGACGCGGTGGGCACGCTGGGTGGAGACATGGACCGGGTAGCCCACCAGCTGGAGGCGCATCGCAAAAGCATCAGCAAAGCCCTCGGCGATCTTGACAAGGATCGCCACGACTTGGAACACCAGATGCACGAAGCTATGCGGGAGGTGCTGCAGCGCGCAGAGCGCATGGAGCGCGAGAGCGGGGTAGAGCGTCTGCGTCAAATGCTGGACGAACTCAGTGATCGCACCGATGAGAATTTCCGCAGCGTCGAGGAGAGCGCGCGAGCGGTAGACGCGGAGCTGTCGCGGCAGGGCGCCAATCAAGCTGCCCTGCGCACAGAGATCTCTGCGCTAGATGAACGGGCCCGCACCGCGCTGGCGGCGCTATCGAGTGACATAGACAACAAGCACCACATGCTGCTAGACGCCTTCCGTCAGTACGAGGCTGGTTGGACGGACTTGGAGGAGCACATGGTGCGTGCAGGGCAGATGTTGGCGGGCCGAAAGCAACGCTCTCCTGGCTCTACGAGTATTCGACGCTGAGGCATGTGGAGCGCGCGGCTCAAAGCAGAAGGACCCTGCGAGGCGGAAAGGACATGCTGCGGTGCATCTTGGAGGAAGGGAACGTATTCAGCACTGAGTTGCTAGGGAGCTTTTCTGACGCAAGGGCCATTATTTTTTTTTGCTATCGTTGCAGGCGGGACTCAGAGGCTTTCGGATCTTGCTGTTGTCGAAGAAGACGTTCCTTGGGTTGTCGCCCTCAGAAGCACGGAAGCCATGTGGACCTCTTCTTCATGTTGCCATTCAATATCGGTTGGCCCGCATGCTCGTTCGCGGCTTGACGGGTGTGCGCGCCTGCATTCCCGTCCCCCTCGCCCCCTCGCTGGACGATGTCCCGGTGCTCTGCACTGCTGAAAGGCTTACCTTGTCATGGGTTTTATTGTTTTGTGCTCGGTGCAGCGGCCGGGCATCTGGGTTGCGTCGATGTGCGTGTGTGTAGAGGCTTCCTTGTGTACTTGTATCACTATTCTTTTCCGTCGGTGTGTGCGTGCGATGCCTGTGGCATCGCATACTCACGCATGTGCTCATCTACGCACTCAGGCGCACACACGCTCTTTTCCCATAGATCAACCTCTCATCTCGGCCTCACCGCATGTGCCGTTGGCTGTTGATTGTGTGTTTGTGTGTGTCGGCGAATGAGGCGGTTGTCACGCTCCATGCGTGCGCGCACCTTCGGACTGATAGATGTTGGCAAAACAACGGAACACAACGAAACTGTGCGCACACGGAGAGTGGGCAGACAAGACAAGCGGTAGCGATGTGGGGGTTGCATGAAAAGACGCTGCCAGACGCCCTCTGGCTTCGTTCCGGTGGCTTCCCTTTTCTTGCTTTCTGTTTCCTTCGCCCTGCCCCCTCGCACACACACTTCGTGAGACCGATGCACGACGTAGCTCAACTATGATGGGGTCCTCGGTGAACCAACGGCGGTGCTGCACGTCTTGTGTGTGTTGCTCACCACATCTCTGACGAAGCATCTTCAAGAGACTTGTGTTGCGAGTCGCGGCGTGTCGGGCGGCGGCACCGGTGCCGCAGCTCCTTTTCTTGCCCCCCTCCCCTCCCTCCCCCGGTGGGGGACGTCTTGCGTTCCCCCGTGCTGGTGGTCTCGCGGCATTTGCTTCAATTTCTCGACTCTCTCTCTCTCTCTCTCTCCGCCTTCTGCGTACCGTCTGCGCTTTCTCCAGCGTGTGACCCTACCCACGCACATCCGCGCGTACGGACTTCTGTCTCCCCGTCCCTGCCATGTATTTCTGCATGCCGTTTCGAGCGTTTCGCAGCCCCTGCTTCCTCCATCGCTCCGCACCAACCACCCCTTCGCCGATCAGCCATCGTGCAGGGCTTTCCGTCACCCTTGTGTTGAAAAAGGAAGCGAAAAAAAAAGTTCAGGGAGACAGGGAGAGAGAAAGTCGAACCAAAATTCGCCTGCCTTATCGCTCCTTCACTGCTTACTTCGTTGTCGCTGCTGTTTTTGCTTGTTCTTGCTGTGTAGCGTTGCTCATCTTCACATACATTAGCGACTGTGTGTTTCCTGCGCCCCCTCCCCCTCTCTCTCTTTCCTCCGCTTGTACCCCTCTCCTCTTGTTGGAGTCAAATCCGTTCTGCCTCCGTCTCTATCCACTTCGGCCCGTCTGGCGAGTTGCCCTCCTGGAGCCTGCTCAGCCGCGCTGCTGGCGAGGGAATCGGGTTGGTTTTGTTGTTTCTCGCTCGCTCGCTTTCCCTTCACCCCTCATCGTGTGCGCCACGGGCTTGGCGCCTGTGTGCAGCGGAAGAGGTGTCTGCACGATCTATCTTATCCGTGTCTGCGGCATCGCGCTCTTCGCCTCGGTCGCTTCCGGACTCGTTGCGTCGGCAACGGTCACTTGCGTTCGTCGACGAACACTTCCCCACTCCACTGTTCGGCTCAGCTGATGCCCTCTCCCCTTGTGCTGACCCGCGCCGCTCCGGCGCGCGGCCTCAACGTGAAAATGTTTGACCGTAAGGTGAAGGGGCTGCAACGGAGCTTCGTCTCATCTCCCGCCTGTGATATTCACAAGCTGTGCGCACAGCAGATGCTGGATCGGCGCGCCTTTGTGAAGCGCGACACGCCAGTGGTGCTAGAAGTGGGGGCGCACACGGGATGGTATCTGCGACACATGATTGAGCGTAAGGAGCTTCACGGCCTCAAGCAGTACATACAGACGGACATCTCCGAGGATAGGCTGAACCGCAACTACGAAGAAATCAAGAACATCATCCCACCAGAAGTCGAGTTTGTTCAAATCTGCTGCGACGAGGAGCAGCCCTCGCCGTTCGGTATCCCGGACAAGTCAGTGGACATGGTCGTGTCGTGTCTCTCCATGCACTGGGTGAATGACCTGGAGACGTCAATGGTCAACGTCCGCAAGGTGCTCAAGCGCGACGGCTTCTTCCTGAACGCCATGTTCGGCGGCAACACTCTCTACGAGCTGCGAGGGTGCTTCTCCATGGCGCAGACGGAGACCCTCGGTGGCGTTTCGCCGCATGTCTCTCCGATGATCGACGGCGCCGGTCTGTCGACGCTCGTGCTGCAGGCAGGCTTTAACATCCCTACGATAGACCTGGATCGGCACCTGCTGTTGTACGAGACCCCGTTCCACTTGATGGAGCACCTGGCGGTGATGGGGGAGAGCGCGTGTCATTACATGCGTCAGCCCATGAAGCGCGACGTCCTGCTCTGCGCCTGCGCCATTTACGACACCATGTACAAGCAGAACGGCCTCATCCCCGCCACCTTCGAGGTGTTCCACACAATTGCCTGGAGTCCCAGCCCGACACAGGCGAAGCCGCTAGCGCGCGGCAGTGGGCAGATCCCGCTGTCCTCGTGGAACTCGAAGAGTCGGAAGCAGCTGCAGTCCGTGCTCGACGAGTACGCGCTGAACCCCAACGATGAGGTGCTGCAGAACAAAGCCGAGAACATCTTCAAGAAACTGCGCGAGGAGAGCGCCGAGCTCATGGCGAAGAAAGGGCTCGACTCGCGCGGGTTCGAGCGCGACCGCGACGAGGAGGCGCGCCAGCTGGATGAGAAGCCGCTGCCGCCCTTTCAATAGTGGCGATCGAGTGTAACGGTGAGCACTTCGTTACCCAAGCGCTCGATGTTGTGGCAAGAATGGGGCGTGCTCGCCTCTTTCGCCTCCCTCCTCCCGGCACCCTTCTCGCTTGCTTTAGCCGGCAGGCCGGCTGTGTAGGAGCGCCAGCAAGAGAAACGACGCGAAGAGGAGATGTTTGGAAGCAACGGACGGCACGCAAGGATGCAAAGCACGTCCGTCACAGACGAAGATGCAAGCGAAATGGAGATGATCAAGCGCGAAGGGGAAGTGCGATGAAGACGCAGAGGGGCATCATCGTCGGGCATCGGGCGAAGAGGTTTTTCAGGGGTGTAGCCGTTTCTTGTCGGCGCCTCCTGGTGCGAGGACTCAGGTGGGCTCGCATCGATGGCGCGTGCTTGCCGTGCCTCACCTTTCTACGCACCAGCCACGGCGACCTGAGATGCGCTTCTCTGTCCGCGCTTTCCACCTCGAGTGCCGAGCGGCTTTGCCTCTTCTCTCCTGGCCCCTCCCTCATCCCTCATCTCGCGTGTGTGTGTGTGCCCTCGACCACTGCCCCAAGACGGCCACAACTCGGCGACCAGCGTGCTTTGTCGAGCGCTTTCACGTTTGAGCTCCCTCCTCTACATCTCGGTCGCACCAGGCACAGGCGGTCAGCAGCAGCAGGCCGCTGCCGCTGCCTCGTCAGGGGTTAGGAGGACAAAGCAGGGGTAGCGGCGTCTGCACACCACACGGAAGCACGAAAACGACGAGGACGTGCGATTCCCCTGAAGCCCACAGCCGAGCGTCAAGGTGTACCCCGCTTTCCTACAAGGTTGATGATGGCCTCAGCGCTTCGACGGTGCTGTTTCCCCAGCGCGCGCAGGCGCGGCGGTTAGCAAAAAGAATGAGACAGCAAAGCAGCCGCCAGCCCTGCATGCGGTGTGTTGGAACAAGGACGGACAACGGTAGCGATGACGCCAATGTCGACGCCTCGGCTGCAGCAGCTTCGGCGGCGGCGGCGGCAGGTCTCAAGTGACGGGAGGGTGGAGGCAGGGGGTACTAGGAAGGTGCCTCGTGTCCAGCAGGCCCGCAAGCCGCGCAGCCGCTACTGCTGCGCGGCGCAAGCATCGAAGCTCAGTGCGGAATGCTGAGCGCCAGGGCAGCGGGGTCTCCACTACCGTCTTGGTCGCAAGTGGGCGACTGTTCCTGTCGATGCTTGTCTCTGCCTACATGACGCTGGTGGACATGATGAGCAACCCCAGCCACTAGGCCACACGTGCGTCGTGGAAAGTTTTTTTTTTCTGTCTTCTCCTTCTCTTCTCGATGGTTGCACCTGTGGCGGGAATGCTCGGCGCAGGTGTCTACGTGTAAGGCCTTGTTGCTCTTCTCGTGACGGGGCGCACTTCGCGCTCCCCGCCATGCCCCCCCCCCCCCACACACACACACACACGCCGCGCCCTCCAGTCCTTGCCTCCAAGGGGGAGACATTTTTGTTTTTGCTGCTTGGCGGGGTATGCGGCGCCTGGCCAATGTCTCCACGCATCCAACGAAATTGCATCCGCTGACGTGGACGCAAAGCGCTCCTTGTGGGGATCGCGGCGAACGCAGGCAAGTGAAAGACGCCTCCTCCTCTGCACCCCAACCCCCACCCCCAAGCCTCACACACGCACACACACACATGTACGGGCGTCGTCCCTGTGCTGCTTCTACGTTTGACACCCTCCTCCCTTTTCTTCTTCACGTGCTGCTCCCCCCATTCCCTCCGCCGACAGCAACCAAGTAATAAAAAAAAAAAGAACGAAACCCCCGCCAAAGGTATTCGTGTTTGCGCTCGCTCGCGTGCGGGAGTCGTCGGTACACGTACCGACAGGCGCACAGAAACGCATCGCGGCGCATTGACACCCAGCAACAGTCGTCAACCGCGTTCACCCCACGTAACCGCTTCCGCAGATCCTCTGCGATGGACTACTGGGAGTGGAAGAGGGATGAGGCAGGACTGGAGGTGGACGAGGTGCGCATCACCGTCCAGCACGGTGTGGCCCTCTACGACAAAAATGAGAAGACGCAGCGACAGAATGGCAAGCTGTCGCTGACGACGCACCACCTGAGGTACAACGACGAGGCTGATATCTCGACGGTGTTGCAGCTGCCGCTGGAGCTGGTCCGGCGCTCTGGACAGGCACCGAGCATCTCCAGCGGCTTCGGTCCCTTTTCGAGCGCAAAGATCATCGTACCACTGCCGCAGAACGCGTACGTGAAGCTGTCTTTCCGCAGCGGTGGTGTCGACAACTTTTATGCCGCCCTCGTAGGTGCCCTTGAAAAAAAGGCGTGGCTGCAGACGAAGACAAAAGCGGCGGCGAGCGGAGGAGGTAGCAGCAGCGGTGCAAGTCCTGCGTCGACGACGCCGGTACCTAGCCCGAGTCCGCCACCGCCCGTCCCACGCGGGTTCGGTATCGCTGGCGTCCAGCAAGCCTCCGCACAGTCTGCCGCCATGAGCGAGACCCTGAAAGACATCGACGATGTCATGAACAAAGCCTCGAAGCTCGTGAACGACATCCGGCGCCTGCGCGAGCGCAGCGAGGCGGCTGCAGCGGCGGGATCGGACGCCGGAAGTGAGACCGCCGTGGAGCGAACAACAATCGAGAGCATCGAGTCCACGCTCGGGCTGGGAGCCATCGTGACGCGCAACCACAGCAGTGGCAGCGACTCTCGCTTCCACAGAGACTTGGCGGTTGAGATGCACACCTGGATGACGCACGAAAGCAACTCGAAGCTCTTCAACGATATGCCGGTGGTTCCTCTTATTGAGCTATTCGCCCTATACAACAAGGCGCGCGGCGGGGACTTGGTGTCGCCGCTAGATGTGCTGAATGCGTGCACGTACATGGCAGCAAAGATGTCAGGCAGCTGCTACGACCTCGTCACGCTGCCGTCTGGACGCAAGGCGCTGGTGAATCGCGACGACTCGCTGCTGCTGGCAAAACTCACCACGGTGCTGGGACCCCAGCTGGTGAACGCCAAAGGCTCGCCGGTGCAGGATGCGTGGACGAAGACGTCGTCGCAGCAGCAGCAGCGCAGCGGCGACGCATCTTCCCTGGTGCGTGTCCCCACCACCAGCGACTTCCCAAAGGCCTCGAGAGATCTGAAATCCGTGAGTGATGTTTCGCTAGCAGAGAAGATGCAAGTCGCGGCCGAGGTGGCGGCCGACATCCTGACCCTTCTCACGCTGAAGGGCTATCTCTGCTGCGTGGACACTGGCTTTGACTGCTACGTCTACACGTGGAACATTTTCGTATTTTGACGTGTTTTTGTGCGCGTGTAGGGCCACGATCGGCTCCGAGCATGTTGAGGAAGGGAAGGGTTGTCCCTTCTCCATTGCCGCCATGATGGTGGGTTCTTGTGGTGCTCGTTTTCTTGCCGTTTGGCAGGGACTGCAGTGTGGAGCGGGGCGGCAAGGCGGAGGGACGACGTGTGCGTTGTCCAATCCGAGTCGCTGCACGCCTCCTTGACTTTCTCGCCCGCGCTCTCCGCGAAAAGAAGGCAAGAAACGGTCACCCTCAGACGGAGATGAAGGCGCGCACATGGAGAGGGTGTTCGCTGACGCTCGACCCACGCCTTTAGACGGGCTTTTCCTACCCCTCCCTCCCTTCTCTCTCTCGTTTTCCTTTTTTTTTGTGGTTGTTCTTCTTCCGCCCTCCTCTCAGGACTGCGCCGGCGCACCCTCCACGTCGTGTGCAGGTACGATTTATCCATGAACCGCTCGCGGTGCGAGGTGGAGCGGGGTGGGGAGCGATGCTCGCACGTTCATGTGTGCTTCTTTTCTTTTTTCATCTGCTCCCCCCCCCCCCTTCTCCTGCCCCCCGAAACTCCCTGGCGGGGGCGGGGAGTAGTGCTCAGCACCTCTCATGCATCACTTTCTCTCATTTGGTGTGCCCTTCTGCTCTGCTCGTTCTCCCTCCACCCACCCCTGTGTGCCACCTCTCTACATGGAAAGACGACGTCTTTCTCACCACATGACCTTCGCATTGTTCCATCCTCCTCTCACGCACACACAGCGAAGGCGCAGGCCCAGTCGCTCTCATCTCTCCCCTTTTCCTTTCATGCTAGATAATCTCGCCGTACTCTTCGCTGTCGAATAAGCTCTGCAGACGGGCAATGGAACGTGTGGCATCGATGCTGTCGGCCTTAAAGCCGACTCTAGAGAAGCACCAGCTAGGCAGCTGGAAGCCGGCTGAGGTGGACCGGCTCTGCGCGATGCTGAGAGAATACGGCAAGCAGGAGCGGCGAGAGAAGTGCGGCTCACGCTGTCTCAACGGCGCCGCTACTGCTCTTGCATCTCTCCCTTCCTCCTCTCGCGCCCCGCCGTCGTTGCCTAGCGGGGGCGACGACGTGGAAGGCGAAAACGATACGGATGAAGAGGCGTTCGCCGGTGCGGTCAGCGAGGTGGATCGGTGCCTCAACCTCGTGCGCGACTTCCTTAAGCGGCGTATGCCGTTCGCTGCGGTAGTGGAACCCACTCTCCCTGCTGGCACGGCAGAGCGACAAGCGCCGCAATCCAGTAGTGCGGACACCACTTGCTGGAAGCGGGCTCGCTCTCCGAGCGGTGAGGCGTCGTCATCTGCACCGACGAGCAGCAGCGTCCATAGCGGCGCTGCGGTGATCGCGGCGCCTGTGTACGCCGTGGATGCGTTCCTGTACGCGGAATGCGATATCGAGAAGCTCGTGGAGGCGAAGAAGTTGGCGCGGGAGTACTGCTGCCGCTGCGGCAGCACTGATCTCGGGCTGGTGGAGTTCATCACTCACTCCTTCTCGCAAGACCAGCTCGTCTACCTCAGCTGCTTTCTCCTGCCGCACCTTCTCGACGTGGTCGTCGCGTCTGACGAGGCATCGCGGCCGCTGTCCATCGCAGACGTCGGCTCTCGGCTCGGCATCGTGCTGTGGGCATGTGCGTTTGCGCTGCAACGGGGCCTCCTCGCACCAGCGCAGGCTGTGGCCACGGATGCGGCCGCTGGTGACGCGGCACCGGAGGTGAACCTCGTCGGCATCGAGTTGGATGCGACGTTCGTGAAGATCTCCCAGGACGTTGCGCGTCGCTTCTTTGCGCAGCGGCGTCGCCACGCACCGAAGCTGGTCTCGGCGCCGCAGCCCGCTGCGGCTGACGGCGTCGACGCGAAGCTGCCGGATGTGTCGTCGAGTATTCAGCTCCTACAAAGTGACTGCTTCGAGGGTGCTGCCGCCTCTGCCCTCTCTGACAGCTCCCTCGTGGTGATGCACAACGTATTTGAGTACTTCTGCACCACAGCGGTAGAGCACGCCCGCTGCTGGCTGAAGCTGCGCCGCCTCGTGCACCGCCCTGGGCAGTTTCTTGTGTGCAGCCCAGCTCTCGAGGTAACACTCGGCACCTTCACGGACGAAGTGTGGTTGCAGGCGTGGCAGCTGGAGAATGGAAAGGATGCCAGAGGCACGCCAACGCCGCTGGCGTGGTTGGCCTCGTACGTGGAGCTGTTTGATACAGCGGATGTGGCCTCCGACTTTCTGGCGATGCGCACGCTGTCTTGCGAGGGCTGTGACGACGGCAGCGACGGGGACAAGCACCATGAGGATCACCATCGCGGACGCAGTCGCGACCACTACCATCATCACAGTAGCGAAGAAGACGAGGGGGACGGGGAGGAGCCCAGCGAGATGGCGGAGCAGATTCAGCGAATCTACGTGTACTGTGTCAAGTAACGCCTGCGCGCGCGCGCGAGAGAGAGAGAGAAAGGTACTGCGCTCACGACTTTTGTAGGCGAAGAGAAGCGTGGAGCGAGACACCGCGCAAGCATCTCAGCAACCGCAAGGCACCGAGAACCATGCGCAGAGTTGCGCCGACGACGCGTGCGCCGCGGTGTGTGTGTGGGGGGGGGGGGGGGGCGTGGACGAAAAGAGGTGAGCGGCTGATTTCTTTGTTGTTTTGCGAGCCCTTAACGTAGTCGATCAAGCCTGCTGAGGCACCTGGCGAACATGCAACAGAGGACAGGGAAGCTTGACACTGCGACGCACACCCGAGACCACCTCGATCCCGCCTCCCCGCCCCACTACGGCCACCACCATCAGCATTGCACCTCGGCGTGCGCCCGTGCGTCTCTTTCTTCGGTTTTCTTTGTCTTTTTCTTTCGTCGTTGTTCTTCGCCGTCTTCTAGCGTCTCCACTGAATCCGACACACTGACGACAAGGTGTGCAGCATGCGGCCATCACGGATCGGGTGCACTTAACTGCAAAGCTGTTCGTTGAGTTCGGCGCTAACCAGCAAACTGATAAAGGAAGGCGGCAGACGTGCGAGCGTCTGTGACTGCGCTCATGTCCATGGCGAACGCTGGGTTCGTTGTCAGCATAGTGCTGCGCGGAGTGCCTACACGCGCCACGTCAGCTGATGCTTTAGGAAGACATGGACGGCAAGCGCCTTACACGCTGCTCAGAGGTTGACGAACGCATGCAAAGCAGCGGCGCTCTCCATGGGAAGCTAGCAGCGTGTGACCACTGGCCTCTACTCTTTCGCCGTGTCTGATAGAACGTGCCCTTCAGTTCACGCCCACCGTCTCCCCTGTTCTCTCCGCCTTTACTAACGCAGGCAGGAAAAGTATATACGCGAACCTGCGACATATTTTTCTTCTGTGTGCCACGTACGAAGGAGGGGTCTATCGAGCTGGTGTACGGCCTCAGTCACGCTTGTGGATCGCGCCACGCACGCATCAACTTTTCTTTCGACCTTGTTGCTGGGTCGCTCTCCCCCCTCCTCCTCCCCTCCCCTCCCCTCCCTCCCTCCTGCTGAGCCGCCTCCCCCTTCCCCATTGCTCTACCCATTCAGGGACGAGGAGGCCCCACATCGGAAAGGGGCAGTGCACCACACAAAAACAAGGCCAACGACAGGAACCGCATCGTCGTCTGCACACGCGCCTGCTGCTTTTTTGTTGTTCGTGAGCCTGCTCGCTTGCGACCCTGCGCATTCGTGGCACCCGCACCTCTGAGAGCCCTTCTCACGCTCAGGGGTGGTCCCTTCCCAGGCCGATTCAAGAAGTGTTTCAGCTGTCGTTTTCTTTTTTTTTTCTTGGGAGGGGGGTGGAGGTGGAGGAAGGGGAACGGGGTCTCTATTGCTCACTTCTTTTTCGGTTTCTCGGCAGGCATCCTGCCCCCGCCCTGCGCTCCTCGACTCGCACCCGCACCACCATTGTTCGAAAGAACGACGCACATAGCGCGCACTCGTTGCTAGGCGTGCGGGAGGACGGTGTCAGCGACGACGTAGGTGAGCGCTTGCACGGACAGCGCACCGCGCGTAATTTGTTTTTTGTTGTTGTTGTTGGGAGGACTGGAGCATTCCGTGTTACCCCTATTACTTGTGTCGTCCCTGCTCGCCTCTAGTGCGCCGCTGACGGTGGCTGAGACGGGGGAACATGCAGGCGCAGGTTTTTGAAGACCTACTTCTCTCGCAGTCGCCGTCTCATCTATTGCTCTCCTTTCCAGGAGGAGGTTAACTGTTTCTTTTTGGTTCCTTGTACTTGGTACCGGCGCTACGGCGACAACTTGCATTGCTACCTCATCTCTTGGGGTCCACGGGCGCCAAAGCCGCGCAGCTCATCACACGCGAGACCACGGAACAACAAAAATGGGGGACCTGTACTTTGGCGTGATGCTGATTACTGCCACAACGGTGGGCAAGATCATGCTGTGCGCCCTCGCGGGCATGCTCGTCTCGAGGTACTTCTCTAACCCGAAAGAAACTCTGACGGGTCTCAGTTACATTTCCGCGAGGGTGTTTCTCCCGTGTCTGCTGTTCGCAAACCTGTGCGTGAACGTGACGTGGGAACAGCTGAGCAAATTCTATTGGGCACCGTTATTTGCGCTGCTGCCGATGGGGATCGGCTTCCTTTCCTCGATGCTGGTGCGTGCCGTTCTCAGAAGGGAGTATCACTTCGTCATAATCCTTGCCAGCTCCTTCCAGAATGGCCTCACGTTTCCCGTGAGCGTGCTGCTTAACCTGAAGGACATCGAGTGGTTCACAGGGGCTGCTGTCGTGGACGCGCAGTCCTACATCTTCCTGTACAACGTGGTCTGCTCGATAGGCCTGTGGGCTCTCGGTGACCCCATGATCGCCCACGCGAAGGAAGTGGAGTCTGAGGAGGCCAATGAGGAGGAGTTGGTGGGCCGGCGGCATCCGTACAGCATGGATGGGTGTGTCGACGGCGAAGCGGAGGCCAAGGAAAAGGCGCAGTCGTCGCCGCACGCGGCAGCAGCGGCGCAGCAGGGCCATGCCACCGCGCACGAGCAACTCGGGTGGTATCGGCCGGCGCACGCAAGTGATAAGCCGATCATGCTGCCATCAGGGTCCCCTGCGATTCTGCTAGATGAGATGCGCATCACAAATTCTAAGGCCAAGCCGAGGGACGACCGCCTAAAGCGTCTGGGCCGGATCGCCCTCACCTCGATCCAGTCCCCAACAGTGCTGAGCAGCATCATCGCCCTCATCATCTCCCTCACACCGCCACTGCAGCGGCTGGCAAAGAGCCCTTTTGGCGAGCCCTTCGTCGGCGGCATGGCCCTCGTCGGCAAGGGTGCCATCCCGCTGCATCTGGTGGTGCTGGGCTCCTCCGTCGCGGCCAGCCGCCCCACGGCCGACCCGACATCGTCGACGAAGAGGGCGCAGGTGACAATATCGTCTCCCACCACATCCGCCCCACCGCCGACGAACGCAGACGGCACCGTCTTTGACGTGCCCGCGTCGCAGCCCGGCACGGGAGTCAACGCCCTTCTTCATTGGATCACCTCGAGTGTGCAGCCGCAGATTCTCTTCACATGCTGCGCAGTGGTGACGCGGCTCGTGATTATTCCGTGCATCTGCTTCCTTGCCCTGCACATTCTTGTGAAGACGGGTCTCATGCCAAGCGAGAAGCCATTTTTGCTCTCGATGCTGGTGGCCATCATATCGCCGACCGCCATCAACTCGACGCTGATCTGCACCATGCGTGGATATCACGTCCGCGACTACTCGCACATGATGTTTTTTATGTACCTCAGCAGCATCATCACATCCTCCGTATGGCTTTTCTGCATCCTCTTGTACTTGTCGGACTAGGCGCGTGGTAGTCGAGCGCCTGTGCACAAGATGCGGGGAGGGGAAAGCGGGATGGCTGCTGGTCCATCGACGTCTGTGCGTGTGAGAGGGTGTGCATGTGCAAGGTCGAGCCCCTTTGTTTTCGTTTTTGGACGAGCGCGTTGCGCATTGATCGTGACCGGAAAAGGAAAATTGAATCCGTGGGCGCGACGTACACACAAAACAGCCCGCGTGCGTATCCGTGAAGGAAAGCTGGCACGCGTCTCCTCGGCTCACGCATTCGGCTATCCATCCATCCCATGGGCAGGAACGTAGGGGTGAGAGAGGCGGAAGAAAGGGGAGAAGGGGGGGTGCGCCGAGATGGTCACATCAGCGACAGCCGTGTACTTGTGTCGTGCTTGATGTAGATTGTCTCGCTCACTCACTCTAAACTGCCTCTGTGCACGCGATATGCCGCACCGCAGGCTCACGGTTGTTAGCGGTGCACGTGGGCGTGCGTCCGTCTGCTTGTGCATGCGAAGCCACCGCCTTCGTTGTTGAAGCGTGAAGCAGCGCTCCTCTCTGCTCAATCGCGTGGAACGTACCCTCTCATCACCATCACCCGCGTCGCTGATGACGATGATTTCTGCGTTGCTGCCCTGTCCCACTCTCCATCCCTCTCTTGTTGTGCCGTCCACGGGGAAACCCTAACGCCGCTCAGTGCGCTTGTGGTCTGTCTTCTCTCTGCACATCTACGTGGATCTATTCTTGCTGCCGTCCTCTGCGTCTGCAACCCCTTCCCCTCCCCTCTCTACGGAAAGCTCACCACAGCGCAAGACGAGTACGTGCAGCTCTGGTAGAGAGTGCCGCCGCTGTCCTAAGCTGCGCACCACGACCCTTGACATACAAGAGGGGGTAGGGCACATAACCCAGATTTTCTTATCACTCCGAGAGAGGAGGCGGTAAGACAGCACCAACCAACGGTAGTCGTTCCCATGACGGCGGTGGTGGACGCAAGCGGCACTGTGGAGGGGGAGCTGCGACAGGCGAAGGGCACACTGAAAACGCTGAGCACGCTTGCCGAGCAAGCCGAGCGCGGCGCCATGGTGGACTATGACTTAGCCCAGAGACTCATGCACGAGGTTTCCGACCGCGTGCGGCCTTTGGTGCAAGGTACCATGAACAGCTTCGCCGGCACCACCGTCGTGGCCTCCAGCGGCGCCACGCTGCACGCTCGCGCCGGCGCCGGGTGCTCGCAAAACGCCACACCGCTACAACGACGGCGCGCCGAACAGGTGCTATCGGAGGTGAAGCTAATCGAAACGGCACTGCACCGCTACGCCAAGAAGGCGGAGCAGCAGGCCACCTACGTGTCGGATCTGAAGTCGCTTGTCGGCAATGGCGCCGGGGCGTACCGCCAAACCTACGAAGCGATGGACCACCTGGAGCGTGAGAAAAAGAGCCTGCAGTACGCTCGGCAGCGCATGCAGGCAATGGAGTCGGAGAGCCGCGATGTGCTGGCGGCCCTGCAAGATCAAGGTCGCCGACTCGGCGGCGTAGGTAGCAAGCTTGGTAATTTGCTGGAGACCCTGGGCGTGTCGAACATGACGATTATGCAGATTGTGCGGCGGAACAAGGCGGACGCGTGGCTGGTGTACGGCGGGATCGCACTGCTTCTGTTCTTTCTGTGGTACATTTGGTAGTCGACGCCCCCCACCACCACCACCACCACCACCACCGCTCCCTCCACCCGAAAAGCGAACGGCTCGCATGGGGTGACGCTCGGACGGAAGAGCGGAGGAGGGCGAGGGCGAACACGCTCGATACATCCACCGCACATCGTTGGCTTCTTGTTCGCGTGGGGGGTGGGGGAAGAGGGCATCGTTTAAATGTGTGTTCCTCCTGCGCTTGCTCCGAACTCTCGCCCCCTCCCCTCTTCCCCACCACCACGACCGCCCACCCTCCTCTGCGTCGCATTGGTTGCCTCTCGTCTTGCTGAAGGAAATGTGCGTGGGCGTGCACATGAGCATCCTCGGGTGTAGGTGTGCTCTCTTGGCCTCGATCGCCATGCGGGACTCCGGGGGTGGTGCGCCGTGGCACCCCCACCCCTTTCTTGTGTCTTTGTTGTTGTGCTCTCTGCTTTGTTGGGCCGGTCAAGCTGAGACGCGCCCTCCTCCACCACCGAGCTAGAGTGAGGGAGGGAATGTGAGAGAGAGAGAAAGCGCCAGCGCGCATACGTACAACACACGCTCACAGAGCTGAGCAAGAGCAGCGGCATCTTCGACCGCTCACGGAACCCCTCGCCACCTTCTCTGCTTCTTCTTGATCTCGCCCCTTTGTTTCTCTCTCTTGGTAGCACATCCGTGCACGCTGCGCGAGATGGAGCTTGGTCAGACGCAGCGACCGCGCGCGCCGGTGGAACCGTTTCAGGATTATGAGCCGCGCCGCAAGTGTACCGTGTGTTGCGGCCTCCGCTGCGCCGCCTTCGCCGGCTCGGCCACCTTCTGCGTCTCCCTCGTCTGCAACGCCGTTGTGCTTGGTGGTCGAGTGACAGACGGACGCGGTTGGCGCGGCTTCTTGAATCGCAATGCACTCATCGCCCTGCCTGCCGCCGCCATCACCTTCACGCATCAGGTGCTCCTCTCTGAGTCGTTGTGGAGCAAAAACAAAAAAACAGTGACGCAGGTGAACACGCTGTCCGCGCTGTCGAACATGTCGCTCTGGGTGGTGGGCACGGTGCTGTGCACGACCATGTCGCGCCGCTACCTGCCAGCGCGTAGCAGAGCCTATCGTCTTGCCCTCTGGGAGTACCAGCGCGCGCGCCGCGGCTGCGCGAACCCGTGGATGCCGACAATATTCGGCCGTGTGACGGAGGACCTCGACTGGTATAATGTGATGTGGACTCTGACCCTGTACCACCTGCTGTGGGGCATGGTGTCGGTCATGCTGGAGAAGGAGCTCGGCTCGCACTACGCCATGTTCTACCGAAATTGGCAGTACAGCCGATGGTGCTCGCCGCGATGGAGGGAGTGGCGTGAGTTGGAGGTGCGTCGCCACGTGGACACGGAGCAAGCCGTCGCGCCGAACCGCTGGGGCACGTTTATCACGAATGACAAGTGGCGCACGCGCCACTTTTGAGGCCATGTGCTCCCTTCTGGTAGACGCCATGCGTGAGGGAGGTGATTGTGTGGGCATCGGCAGCAGGGAAGACGGGGTGCGCGCACCGCGGCCGTAGATGCAGAGCAGGGGGTCACCAAACCCCCTGATGCCCTCCTCCTTGTCGTCTTGCCCCCGCCCGAGCGTCCTGTGCTCGCAGTTTTGCGAGCCGCATGCATTTACTCAACTATCCCTTCAATCCTTCAAAGGAAAAACACGCACGCCGGTATACCTCACTCACCCTCCCCCCCCCCCTTCCGAAAGCAAAACAAAAACGGGAGTCAACTGTTGGCGTTGCAACGCCAAAGACCAACTCTCACCTTTTAGGCATGTCTTCTTCCCTCAGAGGCCAGAAGAGGAGATGCGGAGAGCGCGTTGTGTCAGTCTAGATGTGTTCGCGGCCTCTGCCATGAAGGCTTTCAGGAGGAAGGAGCGTGCGTGCAGCAGCTTTACATCCACACACGCACACGCAGAGAGACCTTCTCTCCTCCTCGAGTTGTATTCGTTTCTGCCCTTGACCCGCTCCGCTCCCCTCTCCACTTCTCCTGTTCTGTTCGCTTCCTTGCCACACACACGCACGCGCACGCCCCCACCCGGCCCTCTCTTTCCTTGCACGCGTGCGCTCTTTACTTTGGTCAACGCACAAGTGCTACCATTTTTCCGACGAAGCCGTGTCTGTCTCTGTGCACCCTCTAGCACCCTTCTGTCCTTTCATTGCTCCTCTCCCGACCCCTCACCTCACACCTTTCCACATCGTCAACCGACGTCCATGTCCGAGGTGTTAAAGCTGGAAAAGACGCTGCGGAAGCAGGCGACGTCCGACAACCCCCAGGCCTCCAAGATCGCCTCCACGGCGGAGCGCATCTTGTCCTTGCAGCCGAACCACGTGTACGCGATGCAGTGCAAGTCTGTCGCCCTGCTCCACAGCGGGCGGTTCGCTGCTGCGCTGAGCGTGCTAGAAAACCTCCAGCTCGAGGCGACGCCCTTCAAGAACAGCGCGACCTTCCACCTGCACAAGGCCTACTGCCATTACCGTCTCATGCGATACACCGAGGCCAGGGCGGAGCTGCAAGAGCGGCAGCAAAGGGGACCCATGTCCGCGGCGGCCCGCCACCTGCTGGCCCAGATCCACTACAACCTCGAGGAGTACGCCGAGGCGGCCGCCATGTACGCGGCACTCGTAGCCGACGGTGCCTACCGCGACGACGTGGAGAAGCAGGAGCTGCTCACCAACTACACGGCCTCTCTGCTCGCCTGTGCGCCGGAGAAGGTTGCGGCGGTGGTGCGTGATGAGGCAGACGAGAAGACACCTGACCTGCTCTTTAATCTTGCCACCGCTCAGGTGGAGGCGCAAAACTACGAGGCCGCGCAGGCCACTCTACTCCAAGCAGAGCAACTGTGCGCCGCCATCTTCCCGAAGAGCAAGCTGCGCTCTCTGAAAGATGCGCTTGCTGCTGGCAGTGAGGTGCTGCAGGCACAGCTCGGCGTCCCGCTCGGGGCACCGACGAGCATCGGTGGTAGCAGCTTCATCGCCACCTCACCGGAGCGCTGCTTCTTCAACGAGGTGTGCAGCAACTGGGTGCAGCAGGCGTACGTTGCATTCATGCAGCACCGCGAAGATGACGCGCGACGCATTGTTGATCTGATACTGACGTACAAGCCGAGCTCCGCCGTCACGAGCGCCGTCGCCGGCATTCTGTACACGGCCCTGCGGCGCAGCGCGGACTTCTTCGACTCACACCGCAAGCTCAAGGCGGCCCAGCACGTCAAGGTGTTGTCGCGCCTCACCTCGAGGCAGCGCATCGCTGTCCAGTACAACACGGCCCTGCTGCAGCTGAGCGCCGGCGCCCTCGACCGTTGCGCCCGCACAGTGGAACAGATGGAGAAGGCGCACCCGAACAGCGAGCTGACGCACTCGCTGCGTCTCGTGCTGGCCGTGCGCGAGCTCAAAAAGAAGAAGTCGTTGCCAGCGAACTCGCCGTCATCGGCCTCCAGGCCCACGAGGACCGCGACGGACAGCGCGCGTGACGTGCAGGAGTGCGTGCGCAACTACGAAGCGGAGGCTACGCGGCACCAGGGTGCTGGGAGCTCGGAGGCCGAAAACCGGAAGCGCCATCGCTTCCTGCAGCTCATCACTGCCCAGCTCTTCCTCGAACAGGGCGACCTGGGGCACGCCGTGGAGACGCTGCAAGCGCTGGAGGACTCCGCAGTGGCGCGGCGTCCCACGACTGTGATGACGATGGCCACCTGGGAAGCGCAGATTGGCGACGTCGACGCTGCCATGGCGCTGCTGCGCGAGCGGCTCACTGCCACGACCTGTGGGTACTCTGTCGCTGTAAAGAAGGCAGTATTGCTCTGGGCCGTCCAGGACCTCGCCATGGCTCGCGGCCTCTACGCCGCTGTGGGGCAGCTGCTCAAGGCGGTGCAAGCCGCGGACGCAAGCCTGCAGAAGGACCGCGAGGTGACGGCGCTGCTGGTCATATGCCTTGCCGAGACGGACTTGGCTGAGGCGAAGCGCGTCATTGGCACCCTCGACGCGGACGCCGCGGCGGCGCTGAGCGGCTCTGGCAGCAGCAGTCGCACCGCCCCGTCGGAGAAGCAGATCGAGGCGCTGGTGCGCGGGAATCCCGGCGCCGCCGCCATGAGCGAACTGGGGTATCGTCGCGTGACGGCGGTGGATCAGGAGGGCGCTGCCGCTGATGGAGGCCGCGCCGCCAGTGGTGCTGGCCTGCCGCCGCGCCGTCGCCGCCCCATGCGTCGCCCTGCGAAGAACATGGATGGCAAGCCGGATCCTGAGCGCTGGATTCCGATGTCGTTGCGCTCCTACATCAAGGATCTGCCGGAGCGGCGCAAGAAGGAGCTGAGGCGGCTGCGCGCCTTCGACCAGGAGCAGAAGCGCCGTGCCGCAGCAGCGGCAAGCCAGAAGCAGAAGAAAGAAGAGCAACTGCAGCGGCAGCAAGTGGCCGAGGCCTCCCCCGTCACCTCAGCCGCGTAAAGCGGCGATGGGGCTTTGCACGTGGTGGCTTTCTGTCTAGTAATGTTGGGGACGGTCTGTCTTGTCTTATCTGTACTGCGTCTCTCGCGTGGTCACTTAATGCTGTCACGGCTCACTGCTTCCGTCCTGCGCCTCCCGCTTGCGCAGCTCACACAGCGGAGCTAGGTACAGTGTGTTCCTTGTGCTGGCACACTGCCGAAGTCGTTTTCCTTGGCTGCTGTGTATGAATATGTGTGTGTGTGTGTGGGTGGGTCTCCCGCCTCACCGCCACGACTACGACCACGATTGGGAGTGGATGGCGCGACGTCAATCTGCCAAACACCGATCAAAGAGCCCCTGTGGAGTAGTCTCTTGCCCCTCTCTCTCGCTCGCGTGCAACACTTCTTTTCGGTGACGGCACACTCAGGGGGAGTGCCGTTGGAGGTGAAGGATATGTCGGCTTCGTGTCCGTGTGTGTGTGTGTGTGTGTGTGTGTGTGTGTGGTGTATATAGCTTTTCTTTGGAGGGAGACACACCCCTCCCCCTCCCCCTCTTCCTCTCCTCCTCCTCCACCCTTCTCGATCTGTCTTTTCCGCGCTGACGACTGGCACGCGTGCGCAATACAAGCACACGTAAGCACACATCGCTCTCCCCACCACCACCCCCCCCACCACCACCCCCGCCCCTTTACGTTTGCCATCCCTGTTCGGGTGTGTGCTGCGTTGTTTCTCCCCTCCCCTCCTCTCCTCCCAAAACGCGCGCGCCAACCGCAGCACGCACAGGGCTACCGACTGCGCTCATCCGCTCTCCGGAAAGAGGCCGCTCATCGACGACGCTGATAAACGAAGGGCAGCCACGATGGGAAAGCCAAAGTACCTCAAAAAGAGGCAGGCCGCCGCCGCCGCCGCAGGCTCCGAGGACGGCGCGGACAAGGACGTGAGCGACAACACTGAGAACACAAACGGCTCGCCGACGACAACGAACGCGCTTGGCAAGAAGTCGGAAGCGGCGAAGGAGGAGCCGCACAGCTCCGGCGCCATGGTCTCCTTTGCCAACCCCGTCTACCGTCAAGGCGTGAACGACATCCTCGTCGAGAAGCTTGACATCAGCTATCAGGGCAACGCCATCCTGGAGAACGCGACGCTCAACCTCGTGAGCGGGCACCGCTACGGCCTCGTGGGCCCGAACGGGTGCGGCAAATCGACGCTGCTGCGCGTGCTGGGCTGCCATGAGATTCCCTTCCCGTCGCACGTGGACCGCTACTACGTTTCCCAGGAGGTGGAGGCCTCCGACATGTCCGCGCTGGACGCCGTGCTCGCCGTCGACAAGGAGCGCGAGAAACTTGAGTCGGAGATGGAGGATCTGGCGCTCGGTGACCAGGAGGACCCGCACGTGCTGAGCCGTCTGGATGACATCTACAAGCGTCTCGACGAGCTCGACGCCGACACGGCGGCCGCGCGCGCTGGCAAGATTTTGTTCGGTCTCGGCTTCACGAAAGAGATGCAGCGGCGCCCGACGAAGGCGTTCTCCGGCGGTTGGCGTATGCGCATCTCGCTGGCGCAGGCGCTGTTCATCAACCCCACCGTGCTACTGCTGGATGAGCCGACGAACCACCTAGATATCGAGGCCGTTGTTTGGCTCGAGAACTACCTCAGCAAGTTCAAGAAGACGCTGTTCATGGTGTCGCACTCGCAAGACTTCATGAACAACGTCTGCACGGACATCTGCCACATGCACCTGAAGAAGCTTAACTGCTACGACGGCAACTACGACCAGTATTGCATCACCCGGGAAGAGAAGGAGAGCAACCAGATGAAGAAGTACCAGTGGGAGCAGAACCAGATCAAGAACATGAAGGAGTACATTGCTCGCTTCGGTCACGGTAGTGCCAAGCTCGCCCGTCAGGCGCAGTCCAAGGAGAAGACGCTGGCGAAGATGACCCGCGGCGGTCTCACGGACGCGGTCGTCAAGGACAGCCGCATCAACTTCGAGTTCCCGTGCGCCGGCCCGCTGCCACCGCCGATGCTGCAGTTCCGAGAGGTCTCCTTCAACTACCCGGGTCGCCCGTCCCTCTTCACGAACCTCGATCTCGGCGTCAACATGGACTCCCGCATATGTCTCGTCGGCCCCAACGGTGCTGGTAAGACGACTCTGACGAAGCTCATGTGCCGCGAGCTGGAGCCGACCGCTGGGTACGTAGCGAAGAACGCGCACTGCGTCATGGCCCGCTTCCACCAGCACTTTGTGGACCAGATCAACATGGATCTGACGCCGCTGGAGTGGATGTCGCAGGAATACCCAGACGTGACGCAGCCGCCGATCCTGCGCAGTGCCCTGGGCCGCTTTGGCGTGTCTGGCAAGGCGCAGATGACACCGATGAAGACGCTCTCGGACGGGCAGAAGTCGCGGGTGGTGTTCGCGTGGATGGCGTACAAGCGCCCGCACTTTATGATTCTCGATGAGCCGACGAACCACCTCGACATCGAGTCCATCGACGCTCTCGCCGACGCCATTAACAGTTTCGAGGGTGCCGTCGTGGTCGTCTCGCACGACCTGCGGCTCCTGGCGCAGGTCGCCGATGAAATCTGGATCGTTGAGCAGGGCGAAGCAAAGCGCTTTAATGGCGACATTGCCGACTACAAGGAGCACGTGCAGAATGAGGTGAACCGCATGATGCAGAACTACGCGGCCTCGCTGTAACGAAGAACGACAAGGCAGCGCGAAACAAAAGCGGCACCTCGCACTCGCAAGGACGTGGTGCAGTTTCTGGTGTGCTGTCCTCACCGTCCTTCTCTTTTTTCTTTGCCGTCACGAGCCGGGTATGGCGGGGAGGAGAGAGGAAAGAGGAGGCGCGGCGTGTCGCGTGAAGCGCGGTGCGCTGCGTCTGTCGATTCCCTTGTTTCTTTCTCGCAGACGCGCAATAAACCCGTGAGCCACCGCGCCAACGAGGAGGGCGGAGGCTCTTGTTGCCCCTTTGCCGGGATACCCTTCCCTTCTCGCCGGCCTTGCATTTGGGGAGAGGTGGGACGCAGAGATCGAGTTCACGGTAGCTTGTCGTGTGAGTCGCCTAACGGATCGGCGCAGTCGAGCAAGTTTGGGCGCGGGTCCGGAAGAGGAAGAGGGGGTATGGAGCGAAAAGAAACCTGCTTGACCAGTGTTCCCGACGCACCTCAACCCACCCCCTCTACCTTGCTCGCGCTCCGATGCACCGCTCGCCCAGCTCACCCCCTCTTGCCCATGACACGCGGCAAACTTTATAACTCTTCTTCTGTGTCCGTCTCGCTCGCTCTCTCTTCATTGTCTCCTCTCAACTACCGCCTTCCTCAAGGCGATGGTGCGTGCGCGTCTTTGCTGCGTAACGAAACAGCGCCGCTGTCGCGCTCCTTTTCTTGTGTCTGTGCGTGTGTGTGTGTGTGTGTGCTCTGAGAAGGGTGGGATGGGGGAGAAAGAGCGGGGTAGTCCTGTCTGGAAAGGAGGGCACATGGTGCGCGTGTCGAAGTGCATAATGGGTATCAGGAAGAGCAGTGAGGATGGGCAACCAAAAAGACGGTAAGCCCTCCCTCCCCCCTCCCCATCTCTCCTCCCTGTTTCACGGCGACACGCCGGGGAGGGGGAGGGGGGCACGGGGAAGCAATGCGCGGTGTGCTGTAACCACAGGATGCCCTCACACTCTTTCGTCTTATCACATGCTCGGCAGCGGTGTCGTGCGAAGGGTGTGATGGGGTCGAGGTGTCTCCGTGCGCGTCGATTGTTTTCTTCCACTGCTTTGGAAACCAAAGGGCGCTCTTCGCCTGACGTGTTTGGAGCTTCGTCGCCTCCCCCCCCTCCCTCACCTCGAGGAACGCTCCTCCCCTCTCTCGCCCCCCTCCCTCCCCCCCCCCCGTCACGAGCGAGGAGCTGGTCTTCTGGCACGGGGGAGGGGGCGGATATCCCTGTCACCGTTTTTGTTTTCGTTTTGGTGGTGCCGTTTCCTGTTTGCTGTCGTGTATGGGCGTGTGTGACTCGGTATGTTAAGTGCTCGCCCCCTCTGTGTGCGTGTGTGTTTGCTCACCTGTTGTCCACCCCCTCCCCCACCACCACCACCACCCACCACACCGACCCCCGCGCGCCACCTCCGCCTCCGGTGTTGCAGTGAACACAAACACGAAGAGGGAAAACAGAAACACCTGCGTGCGTGTGCGCCTGTGTTTCTGGCTCTTGCTCGTCGTCTCTATGATAATGTGCCATTTACTCGTGCGAGCGTGGTGTTGGATGGCGAGGATGGGAAGAGAAAGTAAGGTGTCGAGATGTCGTGTGACATCCACGCCTTTTAGTGAGTTCCTCCTCTCCCCCCCCCCCATTCCTCTCTCTCTCCTTTCCTCCCCGGCAACCGCGCTTCGCGACAGCGACGAGAGAGACGCCAAGACATGACGACGCACGCAGCATGTCTCGGAGCGAAGGCGACACCATCTAAGGACGTGTGAAACGACTAAGCATACCAGAACGTAAGATTGCATGCAAACGCAGTGTGCACCCGCGCCATTGGGGCTCAGGACACACACACACGTGCTGCTGCTGCTGCGGCGGCGGGGGAAGGGGGGGGGGCCAACGGCGTAACGTTCAACGAACACAAAAAAGGGCGCTGCATCCCTTTTGTTTGTCGGAGACCGCCGTCGACTTTCAACGCGGAGCTGAAGAGGAAGGAAGACGACGACCTCTCCGGAACGGGTGCGTGTGCGCTGCCATTGTGTGTGTCACGTAGGATGCTGTTGTCGTTGCTCGCACTCGCACCCTCTCCCTTTTCCTCGCGTCGCTTCTCCACACTACCCCCCCCCTCCGCTCTTCACTGGCGCATAGGGGTACATCTATGCACGACGCACGCACAATGGTGCGCTGACGGCCTCCGTTGCGTATTCAGCAACTCTCCGGCTCTCCTTTCCCTCCCTTTTGTGATCGCTGTCCTTCCTCTCCCGCTTCTCCGTTGATTCAGCGCGTGACTGAGCATATATAGGTGCACATCCTTCCGACATATAGGCATCGAAGGCGCGCGCTGTGCTTGGACTTCGTGGCGATGGTGCTTGGCCCTAGTCCGTCGACCACTTCTATCGTTTTTGTTGCTGATGCGCATTCCAGCCGACGAATTCAACTTGGCCGTCAATCACTAGGACCACCCACCACCCTCCCCCCCACAGACACGCGCACCCGGCGCCCTTGCGCTTCTTATTCCACCCTCCCCCCCCCCCCTCCCCTTCCCCTTGTTCTTCTTGCCCCTCCTCTCCCCCTTGCAGCGGAGGCTTGGATTCAAGTCCTTCCCACCCCACCCATCACAGGCACAGACGGGCACACCGCGAGGCAAGGAGAACCGAGAAGGAAGAAACAGCACGCCAAAAGGGGGGGACCATTGCCGCACGAGCACCGGCGCATACGCTCACACAGCCCTCACCCCCTCGTGCCGAGGGTTCAGCGCCTCCCTCTCTGGCTCTCTGATTTTCATCTTGCGGTTCAGATTGCGTGCGCGCGTGTTTGTGTGCCTCGTCGCGGACGCTTCGCCGCTCTCCGTTTTTTTTTTGTCGCCCTCGCTTCCACTGTCTCCCTCTTTGCCTCTGCCTTCACGGAAAACATGCCTGTTCACTACAGCGAAGCTGTGGAGCGGGCCATGGCGGAGGTGTGCCCGCCACGCGACGCATTGGACGCTGCCGACTTTGACCCTGTAGTCTACCTGAACAGTCGCTTCCCTGACGAGGCAAGTCTCGGGGCCTTGCCTGCCTTTCTCGATGAGGCGAATGAGCGCCTCCGCAAGACGGAGAATCAGCTACTGAAGGCGGTGGAGCAGCAGGCGAGCAACGCGACGAGCGCGGAGAGCGACCTCAAGGGCGCCAAGGAGGCGGTGGCGCAGCTTTACGTGCGTGTGTCGGAAATCAAGACGCAAGCGTCCGACAGCGAGGAAATAGTGAAGGACCTGTGCCAGAACATCCGCGAGCTCGATGTGGCCAAGACAAACCTCACGTCCAGCATCAACACGCTGCGCTCTGTGCAGCTGTGGATGCTGCAACTGCAGGTGCTCTCTTCGTCTTTTGAAAAGCGCCGCTTCTCACAAGCGCGTGATGCCTTGCAGGAGGCCCTCAAGTACTCGGCCGTGTTCGCGGCAATGAAGGGCATCCCAAAGGTGAAGGAGCTGAACGACAAGCAGACCCAGCTGTGCCGGCAGGCGGAGTACTATATTCGCAACACCGTCTTTGGCGAAGTGAACTTGGAAGCGATGGACGAGAGTCTGATGGCTGAGGCGTGCGCCGTGGTGGACCTCATGGAGGAGGAGAGCAAGAAGAAGCTGCGAGATCGCTTCATCGACAAGCTGCTCGAGTGCTACGCGCTGCGCTTCAAACGCGGCACCGACGAGGCCAAGCTGGAGCGGACGGAGCGGCGCTACGTGTTCCTGCGCGGACTGCTGGAGCGCTACGACAGCGTCCTCAAGCACGTCTTCCCGCGGCACTGGTGCGTGCCGCAGGAGCTGTGCGTGACCTTTTGCCTGCACACAAAGCAGGAGCTCGACTACGCGCTGCGCGAGGCCGCCAACAAGATCGACGTGGTCGTGCTCACATATGTCATTCAAAAGACGATCGACATCGAGCGCGACCTCACCCAGATGATGACGTGGAAGGACGAGCTTGCCGCCGAGCGGGAACTGCCGGTGTACAAGTACAACGGCATGATCCTCTCCGCCTTCAAGGCGCACATGGGACTCCTCGTGCAAAACGAGGACCGGCTCATGCGGGAGGCCCTGGCACAGCCGCTGATCGGCAGCGGCGACTCGCTGTGCCCCGGCTGGAACAGCATCGACGAGGAGACGCGCAGCGGCACCTACCTTCCTATCGCTGAGGACATCTTCGTCTTCATCAAGGAGAGTCTTAAGCGGGCGCTGCGCATTGCGCAGCAGGATGTCCTCCTCGAGATGGCTGAGGTGTGGCGTCGCCATCTTATGGAGCTCGCGCAAGCGGTGAGCGCGCTCTTGCCCAACCCGGCCGCCAGCCCCCTCGAGCGGCGACGCGCCTGCATCATCTTGAACACGGCTGACCTGTGCCAGTCCACGAGTCAAGACCTCGGCGATGAGGTGTGCGCGCGCAGCGAGGCGCCGCCGCGCGAGGTGGCGTTCGACCAGGTCAAAGAAGCCTTCTCCGCCGTCTACACAAAGTCGATTCAGTCGATCCTGCAGGGGCTTGAGCTGCAGCTGGCGCCCATGCTCGTGGACTATGGCAACGGCGGGTTCCTCCCCAAAAAGGGCACGGCGGCCTACGACGCCGACGGTGGCGGCGCGGCTGATGAGTCGAAGGTTGTGCGCGACATCACGACAACGGTACATGACGCGTTCTTGAGCTGCGCTGCCGTGATGCCGCCCACAGCGCTGCGCTTCCTTCTGGACAAGATGGCGGCAACGTTCATTCCAGAGTACGGCAACACGCTCTACCGTCTGCGCAGGCTGCCGGATGATGGCATCAGCTGCATGCGTGTCGACGCGGCAGCGCTGGAGAAGACATTCTTGCAGCTGCCTAACTACAACGATCCTGCACGCTTTTCCGCGTCGGCGCTGACGGGGTACGTGCGCCTGGTGCGCAAGGAGTTTGACCAACTGAATCGTGCGCTGAAGGTGCTGCAGGTCGACGCGCGCACCGACGCCTTCATCGAGGTCTACTACGAAGTTGTTCTGCCGGAGAATCGCTCGATCCACAACTTTGTCCGCCTGGTCGAGCTTAAGGGACTGCGGCGCGAGGATGTGCGGGCGTGGGTGGCCACCCTGTCGAAGCGTGGCGTCGTGGAGGCGACGAAGCGGGACTTCCAACGCGAAGCATCGCTCGGGCTCTCCACTGGCGTGTCCTCCGGCGCCGCAGGGGGTGGCGCGTCCATCGCCAGCGGCGTTAGTCTGAACTTTGCGGCGCTCTTCACACGTGATGCATCCACCTCGCTGGCGCCACCGCGACTCCCCAACGCGAGCTCGGCAGTGTCGCCAACCACCGGTGGACATTTTTCCCTGACCAACCTTGTCTCTACCATCGGCGGCGGTGGAATGAACGGCGCAGCAGCGAGCAGCGAGGGTGTAGGCGAGACGGCCGCGGTCGCCGAAGACGGTGCCGCGGAGGAGGAGAGGCTCGGGTCCATCTTTGCCACAATGGCGCGCAGCACGGCCACCTCCATGAACTTCTTGAACAAGCTCAAGCGTGGCGAGGGAAAGCAGTGACGCGGACGGCATGAGGCGCGGCGTGCAACACTCCTTCGCTCGGCAACGACAGAGAAGTGACTGCACAGCCTACGCGGCTGTATTCACGTGGGCCGCATGACGCCAACGAGGCAATCACGCCTCGCACATGTGACAGCGCGGGCTTTTTGAGTGTTTCCTTGTTTTCTTTGCCCTTCGTCTCCTGTTGCGCTCTGACGTGCAGGCACGGGTGGTGGACACGGTGCCGATGCACACAAGAAAAAGTCTACGTTGTGTGTCGTGCCTGTCGTTCTTCGGTGCCCTTTTCCCACGACGCGGAAGGCTTGGCCGACGACAGTGTGAAGAAAACGAAACGACGACGCACGCCGAACACACTCTGCTTCCTCTCTCTTGTCCCAGAGCTGCACGCAAACGGTGGAAGCCTGGTTGCACGTTCTCTATATATCCTTGTCTAGGCACGTCGTCGATGCACACCGGAACTGTGCTTCGCTGGGATTCCGTAGAGTGCGAGGTGCTTAGACAGCCAAGAAAAGGCCTCCGTCATGATTGCGGCACGAAAGGGGGTCCCACTGCCGCGTTTTTAACCGAGTCGAGCCTATTCAGCGTACATGGAGGCACTCAAGTGCCCCCCCCCCTCCCCACAAACACACACGCACACATGCTTGAATACAAGACTATCATTATCACTAATGGCACCAACGTACCCCGAGCCTCGTCTCCTACGCAGTGAACCTCCACGCATCCTTCATTCTCCTTGCTCTCTCCCTCCGCACCGCTCCTTCTCTTGCTGCTCCACGGCCCGCACGCGCGCACCTCCGCCAACCTGCTCACCGAGCTCCACTAAAGACGACGAAACACAACGAACGCAAAAGAACGCACCACTTTTTTGTTTTTGCGACGCTGCTCCACCACATTTTTCCCCGTCGCCATCTTCTTGCCCTACGCTTCTTTGCTGACGCCCTACCTATTCGTTCACCACCACCAACCCCGCCCGAACCCCGCATTCACCCCTCCCTCGAAGATATCCTTGCCCTTACACATCTCACCAGATCCGTTTCTCTGCTTCGTCTTCTCCCCTCCACCCCACCCCCACATACACAGAGCTCTCCGGCATCATCATGTCCGCCTACCACAGCAGCAACCCTGTCGAGGCCCGCCGCGCCGAGTGCGCGCGCCTGCAGGCCAAGTACCCCGGCCACGCCGCCGTGGTTGTCGAGGCGGCCGAAAAGGCCGGCAGCAAGGTGCGCTTCCTCGCGCTGCCGCGCGACGCCACCGTCGCCGAGCTCGAGGCGGCCGTGCGCCAGGCGCTCAGCACCAGCGCCAAGAAGGTGACGCTCGCCATCGAGGGCTCCACCCCGGCGGTGACCGCCACGGTCGGCGACATCGCCGACGCCTGCAAGCGGGACGATGGCTTCCTGTACGTGAGCGTGCGCACCGAGCAGGCCATGGGCGCCTCCGCGACCCTGTGCTTCTCCACCTACTAGTGTGCCAGCCAGGAGGCCCACTGCGCGCATGCGGCCGCCTGGTGTGGGTGATGCGCTTCATACTCTCATTCGACCTCATGTGACGAACTTGAATGTTTGGTTTTGTATCTCTTCTTGTGCGTTTTCTCCCCCACCCCCGTTTCTTTTGGAAGGACGCGCTGTCCCCCTGCTTGGCATGCCTGTTGCGGGCGGCGGAAACCTTGCTGGCGGCCCTGTTGCACTACCGCTGTTGTGCCGGTGTATGGCAACGCGTACGTGCACCGTGCAACCCGTGCGGCACACACCGTCCCTCCCTCCATGTGTACATCCCCTCTTTTCGTCATGACGTGTTGAAGAAGCGGCCACACGAAGAAGCTGATGAGGCGCTGGTCGCCCACAGCCAAGGAGAGCGGTGCTTCGTGAAGCGCAGTGCTGTGGCATACGTTCTCAGCAGTGCGTGTGCTTTTCGATGCTGGAGGTATCCGTGAGGCCCCTGTGCTGCTGCCCTGTGTTTCAGGCTTCCCCCCCCCCCCCACCACCCACCCACCCGCACACACACACACCTGCATAATTGTCCCCTGCTGCTGTGTGGCTGTTTTCCTGCCGGTGCTCCATTTCTGCTCTTCAATATTCGCTCTCCTCCTGTCCTCTCGCCCACCCTCACGCAGTCGCGGACATCCTTTTCTCTTTCATGCTTGCCACCAGCGCCGCCTCTTCTGGCATAGCTTCCGTACACTCGTCTCCTCCCCTCCGCATGCACTGCGCTCGTGTTTGGAAATGTGCCGAGGGCCGTATCTCCTGCTCTCTATGCATCGCTTGCTGCTCGCAGCCCACTGACCCGACTCTGGCCGCCTCCACTGCAGCGAGTGCGAGCGGCCGCTGACGGAGCACTCCGGCGCGGTGCCCTTCATGGTGGAGTCAGCCAACGGCTGCATGCTGCCTTTGTGCCCGTGGCGCGACAACTCAGTGGCGGAACTGTTGGCAGTGGTGCGCGGCATGGTGGAGCTGGCAGGCATGAAGCTGGGCATCGTCGTCGGCGATAGGCTCGTGCCAGATTGAGTTCATGGGCAGCACCGACCAGTACCTAAAGAACACCCTGAACCACCCGTGACTTCATGGCCAGCCTCTTCTGATCTGCACTGCCGGTCGTGCAGGCTTGTCACCGCGAAGACGAGGCGCTGGCAACCTTTCCTCCTGTGAAGCTGACGCGCACCGCAGCGCCACGGGCAAGCCGCGGTCCGAAGAAGAACAATAACCACCTCTGCCATGAGTCTGCTCGGCACCCCAATCTCTTCGCTTGTCAGTTTAGTTTGTTCTTGCTTTGTTTACGTGAGCCCCTTCATGCGTCCGTGCACCGTCTCTGTGTGTACGTGTCTAGCTCTCTCTCTCTCTCTCTCTCTCTCTCTCTCTCTCGCCCGACCCCTCTTTCCCTGTGTGCATAGTGATGCGTCTCACTACGACTGCTTTTTCGGGTAGGAAGGATTTGAGGAGAAAAAAAAACGTGTGGCACACGTTGTCTTGGACTCTCTCGCCTCCACCGCCTCCCATGAGAACCGCTATGCATGCGCGAGCCGACGAGCCTTCTCGCCGTGGCGCAACTGACCTGTGGGAGCTGCGGTTGTGGGGATCTACTGAACGGCAGTGCGTCCCTCACTCCAGTTGATGCTCCGCGTGTCCGATGCCTGCTTCTTCCTCCCATTCCTCCAATCTCTCTGGCGCACTCCTCCGGCGTACGGGCATCTGCGAACCGTCCGCGCTCACGCTGGTAGCACCGTTTCCACCACCTCACTCTATGCGACGCGAACGCACGCCCTTTCCATCACCCCCCACCCCACCCTCCCCACTTCATCTCTTCTCCAGAGCATTCCTACATCCCCCGCAGTTTGCTTGCAGCACCGCAGCCTCTCCTTCCCTCTCCGCCCCCATGTCCATGTACCAGTCGCTGATCCCTGTCGACGCGCGCCGTGCGGAGTGCGAGCGTGTGTGCCGCGAGCACCCCGAGCAGCTGCCGGTGGTGGTCGAGTCGGCCAACTCGAGCCACGTCCGCTTCCTCGCCGTGCCGCTCGACGCCACCGTGGCTGACCTCGAGGCTGAGGTGCGCCAGACGCTGGGGACGACAAACAAGAAGGTGTCGCTGGCGATCGAGGGCTGCAGTCCTGCAGCGACGACGGTGATGGGCGACATCTTCAACGCCTGCAAGCAGGTCGACGGCTTCCTCTACGTCTCGTGCGCGCGCGAGTCGTCGATGGGCGCCAAGGACTTTTGCTGTTTTGGCAACACGGGCAAGTATTTCGCGGATATCGAGAATAACCCGAACCTGCTCGGCTCCTTGTAACGCCCACCGGACTCTGTCGCCGATGATACTGTTAGTGTTGGCAACAGTAAGCGCATTCTGCGGTGAAAGGCTGCTCCGAAAGGATATGCGGTGACTCCTAGGCATCTGCTGTATCCTGTCAGGTCGCCTGCCTCAGCCTCTAGCCGCTCACGTGACACGCTTGGCCTCTCTGGAGAAGGATGCTTATATTGCGTGCGCATGGGGTTTGTTCTCTTTTTTTTTTCGCGGCGCTGATGGCCCCACCCCTCCTCATCCCTCCATCACCTGTCTGTCTGTTTCACAGACGCACACACCAGCCGAGGGCTGGGAATGTCCCGTTAGTGTGTCCAAGTAGAGCAGAGGATGGCAGGTGGATAAAGTGATTGGGTAGAGTGGATAGGGACGGGGTGGGGCGGGGGAGAACTACCGCTGCCCATTTTCCTTCCCCGTCCCCCCCCCCTCCCGTGCATTTTGATATGCATATACGCACATACATCTATCTGCATCTCTACATGCTGTTGCCGCAACGTGTTCCTATATATACTCGCATGGGTGACACTGGCGCGTCCTAAAAGGATGCGCTGAACGAAACCCGGGAAACACAAGGAAAAGTAACATGGAAAACAGAAAAAAGCGGATAATGACCTGAAAGGCGACCGCTCGTTCTGCCTGCTTGCCTGTGTGTGTGTGTGTGTGTGTGTGTGTGTTTCATGTGAAGCACATCTGGTGGTCGGCATTCGCTACCACTCCAGGGCTCCGGGAGAACCAATGTCACCTGGTGAACAGTCTTGACCACAGTGAGGGTGGAAGGGGGAGGAAGAGGGTCGGCGTCGGTGCGAGGGAGGGCAGCTGCTGGTGCCGCGAGCGAGCAGCAACGAAGAAGTTGACGGAAACGAGACAGGGGCGGCCTCTTGCTTTTTTTTCGTGAAAGCAAGTCTACTCTGGAGCACCATCATATACCGTGCCGCCCCCTCCCCCCTGCTTCCTCTACCCCCTCGTGTGAGCTCTCCCGGCGACGCAGCGGAGGGTGTTAGTGGTGGCTCTGTCTTGCTCAACCGGCGCAGGCACTGTGTTTGCCTTCATAGCGCTTCGAGCACTTCGTATCCTGCCCTTCGTATCCTGTGCAGGGGAAAGCCGAGGGCGCGCGGACGTCTCTTTCTCTTTCTTTCTCTCTGCCGCTGTCAGTGTATGGCTGTGTCACTGCTGCAGTCGCTGTGTTCATGTGTTTCTAGCTTGCCCAACGCGCGCATCTCGGGACGCAACGGCTACACTCACGCTACGCCGAAAGCCTCGGTGGTGTACCAATATGCCAGAGGGTGGGGGGGTGGGGGGGGGGGCAGGATTCGTTGTTTCTCTCTCCTCCCTCCCCCCTCCTCTACATACGTTTTTTTTTTTGCTTGTGCTTCTACGATTCATTGCAGCTCCGTCTTCTCGTTTGGCCTCCCCTCCCATTTTCGCCTTTTTCTTCTTTGGTCCGATGAGTGTCAGAGGTCCAGCTGACTGTCGAGACCAGTAAGTGACTGTGTGCGCTGCGTGGTGGCTTCCTGTGTCTCCTTGTATGTGAGTGTTGTCGCTTACTCCCCCACCCCTCTTCTGAATGCTGGAGTGAGGGAAGGAAGTCGGAAACACTGCTGCACACTCGGGTCTCGTTTCAACACCTTTGGCCTTCGCTGGTGTGCCTTGTGGGTTTGTGCAACAGGCTCATCTACCCCACCCCCTTTCCCTCTCCCCACTCCCAACCCCCATTCTTCTTCCCTTACCCACTCCACGACCCACCCTTTGGGGTCCACTTCATGTGTCCAGTTGCTTCGGCTTGGTCTACTCCTCTTTTTTATTCGTTTTACCTCTCTGTTAGTGTCTCTCTTCCCTTTTCATTATCTCTGTGGCTCAACCCGTGCCTCTTCCGTGTCGACCCCCTCCCTTGCGAGCACACGACCGCGGCGTCCTCTTCGGTAACCGCGGTGCTTGCGAACTGGTGTCTACTTCCGTCGCTCTGGTATCATACTGCTTTCCTGGACAGCCGACCTGCTTGTGGCTGCAATCGGCTTTTCCACCCGGCCCCACTCTCTCTGCCTTACCGTTGGGTCGGCCTTGACCAGCTCTGTAAGCGCATCCGCCCGCGGTCACTCCGGCTACATGCATCATTCCTCCACGAATACACGGCATTCCACAAAGCATCCCCCATTCCCCCCACCAAACCCCTGCCCCATCTCTCCCCTCTCTCTCACATTCTCCTGCGACCCGCTCACACCGCCGCCCTAGACATTCCCACCACGCCACGGCCTCCTCGCTCGCCCCGCCACCCTTCCTAACGCCATACTCGCTCTTGTTTCCCTCGCCCACTGCCCTCGTTCTCTACATCATGTTCGCCTACCACAGCAGCAACCCTGTCGAGGCCCGCCGCGCCGAGTGCGCGCGCCTGCAGGCCAAGTACCCCGGCCACGCCGCCGTGGTTGTCGAGGCGGCCGAAAAGGCCGGCAGCAAGGTGCGCTTCCTCGCGCTGCCGCGCGACGCCACCGTCGCCGAGCTCGAGGCGGCCGTGCGCCAGGCGCTCAGCACCAGCGCCAAGAAGGTGACGCTCGCCATCGAGGGCTCCACCCCGGCGGTGACCGCCACGGTCGGCGACATCGCCGACGCCTGCAAGCGGGACGACGGCTTCCTGTACGTGAGCGTGCGCACCGAGCAGGCCATGGGCGGCATCGCCGGTCTCTGCTTCGCCAGCGACTCCGGCGGTATCTAGTCAGCGCGGCCTTCGCGCTTCCCATCCTCTGTGTTCGTCTTCCTCTCACCCCTCCTCCCCCCACACACATACATACATACATACAGTGACTTTGCTTGGAAAACCGCAGCGTCGCCGCCGTCCTCATGTGTGATGTTTTTCTCGGCTTATCTCATTCTGCGTGCGTGCGCGTGTGGCGCCTCCCCTCAGCCCATACGCGAGCTGGTTCCTGGGCAGCGGTCTACGCGGGCACTCCGCACACGCACACGCGCACCTCCGCCCCGCCGCCGCGTGAAACCTGTGTACCACCCATGTGCACACACCCTCTCTCTTTCCGCTCGTCCTCTTCTTTTGCTGCGGGGGTCGTGCTGTCGCTGCGCATACAGCCGGCAGCGCACACCGCCCTCCCTTCATGTGTACAGCCCACTCGCAGTCCTAGCTGCCCCTCCCCCCCCCCCCACACGCACAAGCACGCATACCCTGGCCGCCAACGTCACCCCGCTGCGCCGCAGACGCCGTCGCGTCACGCCCGCCCTTCGCACCAGCCGCCCCGCGGCAGCCCCGCCGGCCGCTCTTGCAGCGGCGCACCGCCCCTGCATCTGCCTGCTATTGCACAACCCCTCTCCCCTGCCACTCCTCGCCCTGCCTCCCTGCCTCCCTGCCTCCGCCCCTCCCCCTCTGCGCCGCACCGCTGCACGCAGCAGCCCATCTGCCCTCGCACCGCACCCCCTCCAGACCACCAATGTCCGCCTACCACAGCAGCAACCCTGTCGAGGCCCGCCGCGCCGAGTGCGCGCGCCTGCAGGCCAAGTACCCCGGCCACGCCGCCGTGGTTGTCGAGGCGGCCGAAAAGGCCGGCAGCAAGGTGCGCTTCCTCGCGCTGCCGCGCGACGCCACCGTCGCCGAGCTCGAGGCGGCCGTGCGCCAGGCGCTCAGCACCAGCGCCAAGAAGGTGACGCTCGCCATCGAGGGCTCCACCCCGGCGGTGACCGCCACGGTCGGCGACATCGCCGACGCCTGCAAGCGGGACGACGGCTTCCTGTACGTGAGCGTGCGCACCGAGCAGGCCATGGGCGGCATCGCCGGTCTCTGCTTCGCCAGCGACTCCGGCGGTATCTAGTCAGCGCGGCCTTCGCGCTTCCCATCCTCTGTGTTCGTCTTCCTCTCACCCCTCCTCCCCCACACACATACATACATACATACAGTGACTTTGCTTGGAAAACCGCAGCGTCGCCGCCGTCCTCATGTGTGATGTTTTCTCGCTTATCTCATTCTGCGTGCGTGCGCGTGTGGCGCCTCCCCTCAGCCCATACGCGAGCTGGTTCCTGGGCAGCGGTCTACGCGGGCACTCCGCACACGCACACGCGCACCTCCGCCCCGCCGCCGCGTGAAACCTGTGTACCACCCATGTGCACACACCCTCTCTTTCCGCTCGTCCTCTTCTTTTGCTGCGGGGGTCGTGCTGTCGCTGCGCATACAGCCGGCAGCGCACACCGCCCTCCCTTCATGTGTACAGCCCACTCGCAGTCCTAGCTGCCCCTCCCCCCACACGCACAAGCACGCATACCCTGGCCGCCAACGTCACCCCGCTGCGCCGCAGACGCCGTCGCGTCACGCCCGCCCTTCGCACCAGCCGCCCCGCGGCAGCCCCGCCGGCCGCTCTTGCAGCGGCGCACCGCCCCTGCATCTGCCTGCTATTGCACAACCCCTCTCCCCTGCCACTCCTCGCCCTGCCTCCGCCTCCGCCCCTCCCCCTCTGCGCCGCACCGCTGCACGCAGCAGCCCATCTGCCCTCGCACCGCACCCCCTCCAGACCACCAATGTCCGCCTACCACAGCAGCAACCCTGTCGAGGCCCGCCGCGCCGAGTGCGCGCGCCTGCAGGCCAAGTACCCCGGCCACGCCGCCGTGGTTGTCGAGGCGGCCGAAAAGGCCGGCAGCAAGGTGCACTTCCTCGCGCTGCCGCGCGACGCCACCGTCGCCGAGCTCGAGGCGGCCGTGCGCCAGGCGCTCAGCACCAGCGCCAAGAAGGTGACGCTCGCCATCGAGGGCTCCACCCCGGCGGTGACCGCCACGGTCGGCGACATCGCCGACGCCTGCAAGCGGACGACGGCTTCCTGTACGTGAGCGTGCGCACCGAGCAGGCCATGGGCGCCTTTGCCGAGTCTCTGCTTCGCCAGCGACTCCGGCGGTATCTAGTCAGCGCGGCCTTCGCGCTCCCATCGTGTTCGTCTCCTCTCACCCCCCTCCTCCCCCCAACACATACATACATACATACAGTGACTTTGCTTGGAAAACCGCAGCGTCGCCGCCGTCCTCATGTGATGTTTTTCTCGGCTTATCTCATTCTGCGTGCGTGCGCGTGTGGCGCCTCCCCTCAGCCCATAACCGAGCTGGTTCCTGGGCAGCGGTCTACGCGGGCACTTCGCACACGCACACGCGCACCTCCGCCCCGCCGCCGCGTGAAACCTGTGTACCACCCATGTGCACACACCCTCTCTCTTCCGCTCGTCCTCTTCTTTGCTGGGGGGTCGTGCTGTCGCTGCGCATACAGCCGCAGCGCACACCGCCCTCCCTTCATGTGTACAGCCCACTCGCAGTCCTAGCTGCCCCCTCCCCCCCACACGCACAAGCACGCATACCCTGGCCGCCAACGTCACCCCGCTGCGCCGCAGACGCCGTCGCGTCACGCCCGCCCTTTCGCACCAGCCGCCCCGCGGCAGCCCCGCCGGCCGCTCTTGCAGCGGCGCACCGCCCCTGCATCTGCCTGCTATTGCACAACCCCTCTCCCCTGCCACTCCTCGCCCTGCCTCCTGCCTCCCTGCCTCCGCCCCTCCCCCTCTGCGCCGCACCGCTGCACGCAGCAGCCATCTGCCTCGCACCGCACCCCCTCCAGACACCAATGTCCGCCTACCACAGCAGCAACCTGTCGAGGCCCGCCGCGCCGAGTGCGCGCGCCTGCAGGCCAAGTACCCCGGCCACGCCGCCGTGGTTGTCGAGGCGGCCGAAAAGGCCGGCAGCAGGTGCGCTTCCTCGCGCTGCCGCGCGACGCCACCGTCGCCGAGCTCGAGGCGGCCGTGCCCAGGCGCTCAGCACCAGCGCCAAGAAGGTGACGCTCGCCATCGAGGGCTCCACCCCGCGGTGACCGCCACGGTCGGCGACATCGCCGACGCCTGCAAGCGGGACGACGGCTTCCTGTACGTGAGCGTGCGCACCGAGCAGGCCATGGGCGGCATCGCCGGTCTCTGCTTCGCCAGCGACTCCGGCGGTATCTAGTCAGCGCGGCCTTCGCGCTTCCCATCCTCTGGTTCGTCTTCCTCTCACCCCTCCCCCCCCCCCACACACACACATACATTACAGTGACTTTGCTTGGAAAACCGCAGCGTCGCCGCCGTCCTCATGTGTGATGTTTTTCTCGGCTTATCTCATTCTGCGTGCGTGCGCGTGTGGCGCCTCCCCTCAGCCCATACGCGAGCTGGTTCCTGGGCAGCGGTCTACGCGGGCACTCCGCACACGCACACGCGCACCTCCGCCCCGCCGCCGCGTGAAACCTGTGTACCACCCATGTGCACACACCCTCTCTCTTTCCGCTCGTCCTCTTCTTTTGCTGCGGGGGTCGTGCTGTCGCTGCGCATACAGCCGGCAGCGCACACCGCCCTCCCTTCATGTGTACAGCCCACTCGCAGTCCTAGCTGCCCCTCCCCCCCACACGCACAAGCACGCATACCCTGGCCGCCAACGTCACCCCGCTGCGCCGCAGACGCCGTCGCGTCACGCCCGCCCTTCGCACCAGCCGCCCCGCGGCAGCCCCGCCGGCCGCTCTTGCAGCGGCGCACCGCCCCTGCATCTGCCTGCTATTGCACAACCCCTCTCCCCTGCCACTCCTCGCCCTGCCTCCCTGCCTCCGCCCCTCCCCCTCTGCGCCGCACCGCTGCACGCAGCAGCCCATCTGCCCTCGCACCGCACCCCCTCCAGACCACCAATGTCCGCCTACCACAGCAGCAACCCTGTCGAGGCCCGCCGCGCCGAGTGCGCGCGCCTGCAGGCCAAGTACCCCGGCCACGCCGCCGTGGTTGTCGAGGCGGCCGAAAAGGCCGGCAGCAAGGTGCACTTCCTCGCGCTGCCGCGCGACGCCACCGTCGCCGAGCTCGAGGCGGCCGTGCGCCAGGCGCTCAGCACCAGCGCCAAGAAGGTGACGCTCGCCATCGAGGGCTCCACCCCGGCGGTGACCGCCACGGTCGGCGACATCGCCGACGCCTGCAAGCGGGACGACGGCTTCCTGTACGTGAGCGTGCGCACCGAGCAGGCCATGGGCGCCTTTGCGAGTCCGTGCTTGTCCGTCGCTTAGACGCTTGGCTCCCCCGAATGAGAGCGGTGCTTCAGCGGTCAGCAAGAGCGAGGCGGATCTCTTTCATACTGTCTTCCCCCGTGTTGCCACGCCCTTCCCGCACTTCTGTCTGCCGCGACCCCGAGTTTTCGTACCTCCCTCTCGCAGCCTCTTTTCTGATGCTGTCGAGTCTCCATTCGTTAGTGATGCTCCGCCTGTTGCCTCGGCTCAGCCGACTACACACATTCTGCGTATACCGGGAGTGCTGCTGGCATGGATGGCGCGTGTTTGCTTCTCCTTTCATTGACCCATTTCGTGAGCGGTGTGTGCTTGCCTTCGTGTGTGCACAAACGTGTACACTCGTGTTCGCGACGTCTGCTTCTCCGCCTTCCGCCCTCGTATCCTGCGTTGCCGGTGCCCCCCCCCTTCTCCTGTAGCGGCGAGCACACTTTTCTGTGACTGTCGATGATCTCAACCCTGTGCTCTAGCCCCCACATAAAGACTGTCGTCGCTGTGCGTCTGTGTGTAGCGTGTGTCCCTACGAGAGTGCGGATGCGGAGGCGAGTGGCGTCACCACACCCCACCGCATGTTTTTCCATGTTCTCTCTCTTTCTGTTTTTACGCCATGGGTGGGCCGTAGCGTCGTCTTTGGCATTTCTTTCCCCGGCGACCTCCGTGGGTGAGATTGGCACCTGGGACTGTGACGTTCGAGATGAGTGGCGGCGCTAGCTTATCCCGTTCTTGAAACCCGCGCCCGTGGCCGGTGCGGCATGGGGAGTACACCCACGCGATGCTCGTTGTCCTTTTTCCGTGGCCGCTCTCACTGCCCTGCGCGTTCTCTTGCTTAAGTTCGCAGTCGAATGTGACTCCATTCTTGTCTTATGTGCTTCGCCTGCGTTGGCGATCTCCCAGTCCTTTCCACGGAGGCCGGCGAGAGACAGGTGCGGGGAGGAAGAGGCAGGAGACCAGTGATTCTTCTCGCTGTGCAACTGGTGAGTGCACGATGGGGCGGGGAGAAATCCAGCGGGGAGGCTCTCCAGTAGCCGCGCCGCCCTCTCCGCCGCTCCCGCTTCCTCCTCTGCCCTGTCTCCCGCACCTCCGCTCCCTCAATGTGCACAGCCTGTCATGCCCCCCCCCTCCCCGATGTTGAACCCCAGATGGGAAAAGAAAGAGGTGAAAAGAGAGGCGTCGACGTGCATTCTCCCGCTCTTGCGCCTCATCCACCAGCGCGTGACGGCGTGTGTACAGTCCTTGTTAGAGAAGGATGGCGCACGTCTCTCCTTCGCCTGGTCAGCAGACTTCACGGTAGCGCCGCGCAACGCATCCCGATGCGTCAGCCTTGTGCCCTCTGTTGAGCGATGCTTGCTGCCGCTCAGCCACACACACAAACATGCTTACTCCACTTTCCCCGCCTCCCTTTCTTCCGCTCTGCCCCTCTGCTCATCTCCAACGATATGGTGCCGTTTATGTTTCGCGTCTTCTTTTACCATTCCGTGATGGCATAGGGAGCACACCTCAGTGCGTGGGGGGTATCCAGGGTCCAGTGCACACACACACACACTCGCACACCTGCTTCCTCCCCATCCCTGCCAATGCCGAGGCACTTCTGGTGATGGCAGGGTCAAGTGCCTACGACGCAGCGGGGTCAGAGCGACTCGAACGTATCCCACCCACCCACCCGACTCTCGCTGCCTACCGGTGTGCAGCCCGCGAGGCGGGGGTGGGCGGAGTTGGAGACAGAGGCCGTGCTCGGGTCACTGAGTCGGCGCATTGCTGTCGCGCGTGTGTCTAGCGCTGCTTGGCAGCACGCGATAGGGCCTGTAACAGGCCTACAGTAGAGCTGACCTCGTCTTTTGTGTGGCAGAGAATGGGGCACCTTGAAACAAACCATCCCCTTATTATCGATTCTTACTCCACCCGGTGGCGACCCCCCTGCGTATGGCATGCGTGCGACGTTGTCCGGAGGCAACCGACTTGTGTACAGCGGTATCCTTCCCCCTCTCCCCTGCCACTCCTCGCCCTGCCTCCCTGCCTCCCTGCCTCCGCCCCTCCCCCTCTGCGCCGCACCGCTGCACGCAGCAGCCCATCTGCCCTCGCACCGCACCCCCTCCAGACCACCAATGTCCGCCTACCACAGCAGCAACCCTGTCGAGGCCCGCCGCGCCGAGTGCGCGCGCCTGCAGGCCAAGTACCCCGGCCACGCCGCCGTGGTTGTCGAGGCGGCCGAAAAGGCCGGCAGCAAGGTGCACTTCCTCGCGCTGCCGCGCGACGCCACCGTCGCCGAGCTCGAGGCGGCCGTGCGCCAGGCGCTCAGCACCAGCGCCAAGAAGGTGACGCTCGCCATCGAGGGCTCCACCCCGGCGGTGACCGCCACGGTCGGCGACATCGCCGACGCCTGCAAGCGGGACGACGGCTTCCTGTACGTGAGCGTGCGCACCGAGCAGGCCATGGGCGGCATCGCCGGTCTCTGCTTCGCCAGCGACTCCGGCGGTATCTAGTCAGCGCGGCCTTCGCGCTTCCCATCCTCTGTGTTCGTCTTCCTCTCACCCCTCCTCCCCCCACACACATACATACATACATACAGTGACTTTGCTTGGAAAACCGCAGCGTCGCCGCCGTCCTCATGTGTGATGTTTTTCTCGGCTTATCTCATTCTGCGTGCGTGCGCGTGTGGCGCCTCCCCTCAGCCCATACGCGAGCTGGTTCCTGGGCAGCGGTCTACGCGGGCACTCCGCACACGCACACGCGCACCTCCGCCCCGCCGCCGCGTGAAACCTGTGTACCACCCATGTGCACACACCCTCTCTCTTTCCGCTCGTCCTCTTCTTTTGCTGCGGGGGTCGTGCTGTCGCTGCGCATACAGCCGGCAGCGCACACCGCCCTCCCTTCATGTGTACAGCCCACTCGCAGTCCTAGCTGCCCCTCCCCCCCACACGCACAAGCACGCATACCCTGGCCGCCAACGTCACCCCGCTGCGCCGCAGACGCCGTCGCGTCACGCCCGCCCTTCGCACCAGCCGCCCCGCGGCAGCCCCGCCGGCCGCTCTTGCAGCGGCGCACCGCCCCTGCATCTGCCTGCTATTGCACAACCCCTCTCCCCTGCCACTCCTCGCCCTGCCTCCCTGCCTCCGCCCCTCCCCCTCTGCGCCGCACCGCTGCACGCAGCAGCCCATTGCCCTCGCACCGCACCCCCTCCAGACCACCAATGTCCGCCTACCACAGCAGCAACCCTGTCGAGGCCCGCCGCGCCGAGTGCGCGCGCCTGCAGGCCAAGTACCCCGGCCACGCCGCCGTGGTTGTCGAGGCGGCCGAAAAGGCCGGCAGCAAGGTGCACTTCCTCGCGCTGCCGCGCGACGCCACCGTCGCCGAGCTCGAGGCGGCCGTGCGCCAGGCGCTCAGCACCAGCGCCAAGAAGGTGACGCTCGCCATCGAGGGCTCCACCCCGGCGGTGACCGCCACGGTCGGCGACATCGCCGACGCCTGCAAGCGGGACGACGGCTTCCTGTACGTGAGCGTGCGCACCGAGCAGGCCATGGGCGCCTTTGCGAGTCCGTGCTTGTCCGTCGCTTAGACGCTTGGCTCCCCGAATGAGAGCGGTGCTTCAGCGGTCAGCAAGAGCGAGGCGGATCTCTTTCATACTGTCTTCCCCCGTGTTGCCACGCCCTTCCCGCACTTCTGTCTGCCGCGACCCCGAGTTTTCGTACCTCCCTCTCGCAGCCTCTTTTCTGATGCTGTCGAGTCTCCATTCGTTAGTGATGCTCCGCCTGTTGCCTCGGCTCAGCCGACTACACACATTCTGCGTATACCGGGAGTGCTGCTGGCATGGATGGCGCGTGTTTGCTTCTCCTTTCATTGACCCATTTCGTGAGCGGTGTGTGCTTGCCTTCGTGTGTGCACAAACGTGTACACTCGTGTTCGCGACGTCTGCTTCTCCGCCTTCCGCCCTCGTATCCTGCGTTGCCGGTGCCCCCCCCCTTCTCCTGTAGCGGCGAGCACACTTTTCTGTGACTGTCGATGATCTCAACCCTGTGCTCTAGCCCCCACATAAAGACTGTCGTCGCTGTGCGTCTGTGTGTAGCGTGTGTCCCTACGAGAGTGCGGATGCGGAGGCGAGTGGCGTCACCACACCCCACCGCATGTTTTTCCATGTTCTCTCTCTTTCTGTTTTTACGCCATGGGTGGGCCGTAGCGTCGTCTTGGCATTTCTTTCCCCGGCGACCTCCGTGGGTGAGATTGGCACCTGGGACTGTGACGTTCGAGATGAGTGGCGGCGCTAGCTTATCCCGTTCTTGAAACCCGCGCCCGTGGCCGGTGCGGCATGGGGAGTACACCCACGCGATGCTCGTTGTCCTTTTTCCGTGGCCGCTCTCACTGCCCTGCGCGTTCTCTTGCTTAAGTTCGCAGTCGAATGTGACTCCATTCTTGTCTTATGTGCTTCGCCTGCGTTGGCGATCTCCCAGTCCTTTCCACGGAGGCCGGCGAGAGACAGGTGCGGGGAGGAAGAGGCAGGAGACCAGTGATTCTTCTCGCTGTGCAACTGGTGAGTGCACGATGGGGCGGGGAGAAATCCAGCGGGGAGGCTCTCCAGTAGCCGCGCCGCCCTCTCCGCCGCTCCCGCTTCCTCCTCTGCCCTGTCTCCCGCACCTCCGCTCCTCAATGTGCACAGCCTGTCATGCCCCCCCCCCTCCCGATGTTGAACCCCAGATGGGAAAAGAAAGAGGTGAAAAGAGAGGCGTCGACGTGCATTCTCCCGCTCTTGCGCCTCATCCACCAGCGCGTGACGGCGTGTGTACAGTCCTTGTTAGAGAAGGATGGCGCACGTCTCTCCTTCGCCTGGTCAGCAGACTTCACGGTAGCGCCGCGCAACGCATCCCGATGCGTCAGCCTTGTGCCCTCTGTTGAGCGATGCTTGCTGCCGCTCAGCCACACACACAAACATGCTTACTCCACTTTCCCCGCCTCCCTTTCTTCCGCTCTGCCCCTCTGCTCATCTCCAACGATATGGTGCCGTTTATGTTTCGCGTCTTCTTTTACCATTCCGTGATGGCATAGGGAGCACACCTCAGTGCGTGGGGGGGTATCCAGGGTCCAGTGCACACACACACACACACTCACACACCTGCTTCCTCCCCATCCCTGCCAATGCCGAGGCACTTCTGGTGATGGCAGGGTCAAGTGCCTACGACGCAGCGGGGTCAGAGCGACTCGAACGTATCCCACCCACCCACCCGACTCTCGCTGCCTACCGGTGTGCAGCCCGCGAGGCGGGGGTGGGCGGAGTTGGAGACAGAGGCCGTGCTCGGGTCACTGAGTCGGCGCATTGCTGTCGCGCGTGTGTCTAGCGCTGCTTGGCAGCACGCGATAGGGCCTGTAACAGGCCTACAGTAGAGCTGACCTGGTCTTTTGTGTGGCAGAGAATGGGGCACCTTGAAACAAACTATCCCCTTATTATCGATTCTTACTCCACCCGGTGGCGACCCCCCTGCGTATGGCATGCGTGCGACGTTGTCCGGAGGCAACCGACTTGTGTACAGCGGTATCCTTCCCCCTCTCCCCTGCCACTCCTCGCCCTGCCTCCCTGCCTCCCTGCCTCCGCCCCTCCCCCTCTGCGCCGCACCGCTGCACGCAGCAGCCCATCTGCCCTCGCACCGCACCCCCTCCAGACCACCAATGTCCGCCTACCACAGCAGCAACCCTGTCGAGGCCCGCCGCGCCGAGTGCGCGCGCCTGCAGGCCAAGTACCCCGGCCACGCCGCCGTGGTTGTCGAGGCGGCCGAAAAGGCCGGCAGCAAGGTGCACTTCCTCGCGCTGCCGCGCGACGCCACCGTCGCCGAGCTCGAGGCGGCCGTGCGCCAGGCGCTCAGCACCAGCGCCAAGAAGGTGACGCTCGCCATCGAGGGCTCCACCCCGGCGGTGACCGCCACGGTCGGCGACATCGCCGACGCCTGCAAGCGGGACGACGGCTTCCTGTACGTGAGCGTGCGCACCGAGCAGGCCATGGGCGGCATCGCCGGTCTCTGCTTCGCCAGCGACTCCGGCGGTATCTAGTCAGCGCGGCCTTCGCGCTTCCATCCTCTGTGTTCGTCTTCCTCTCACCCCTCCCCCCCCCCCCCCACACACACACATACATACATACATACACACATACAGTGACTTTGCTTGGAAAACCGCAGCGTCGCCGCCGTCCTCATGTGTGATGTTTTTCTCGGCTTATCTCATTCTGCGTGCGTGCGCGTGTGGCGCCTCCCCTCAGCCCATACGCGAGCTGGTTCCTGGGCAGCGGTCTACGCGGGCACTCCGCACACGCACACGCGCACCTCCGCCCCGCCGCCGCGTGAAACCTGTGTACCACCCATGTGCACACACCCTCTCTCTTTCCGCTCGTCCTCTTCTTTTGCTGCGGGGGTCGTGCTGTCGCCGCGCATACAGCCGGCAGCGCACACCGCCCTCCCTTCATGTGTACAGCCCACTCGCAGTCCTAGCTGCCCCTCCCCCCCACACGCACAAGCACGCATACCCTGGCCGCCAACGTCACCCCGCTGCGCCGCAGACGCCGTCGCGTCACGCCCGCCCTTCGCACCAGCCGCCCCGCGGCAGCCCCGCCGGCCGCTCTTGCAGCGGCGCACCGCCCCTGCATCTGCCTGCTATTGCACAACCCCTCTCCCCTGCCACTCCTCGCCCTGCCTCCCTGCCTCCGCCCCTCCCCCTCTGCGCCGCACCGCTGCACGCAGCAGCCCATTTGCCCTCGCACCGCACCCCCTCCAGACCACCAATGTCCGCCTACCACAGCAGCAACCCTGTCGAGGCCCGCCGCGCCGAGTGCGCGCGCCTGCAGGCCAAGTACCCCGGCCACGCCGCCGTGGTTGTCGAGGCGGCCGAAAAGGCCGGCAGCAAGGTGCACTTCCTCGCGCTGCCGCGCGACGCCACCGTCGCCGAGCTCGAGGCGGCCGTGCGCCAGGCGCTCAGCACCAGCGCCAAGAAGGTGACGCTCGCCATCGAGGGCTCCACCCCGGCGGTGACCGCCACGGTCGGCGACATCGCCGACGCCTGCAAGCGGGACGACGGCTTCCTGTACGTGAGCGTGCGCACCGAGCAGGCCATGGGCGCCTTTGCGAGTCCGTGCTTGTCCGTCGCTTAGACGCTTGGCTCCCCCGAATGAGAGCGGTGCTTCAGCGGTCAGCAAGAGCGAGGCGGATCTCTTTCATACTGTCTTCCCCCGTGTTGCCACGCCCTTCCCGCACTTCTGTCTGCCGCGACCCCGAGTTTTCGTACCTCCCTCTCGCAGCCTCTTTTCTGATGCTGTCGAGTCTCCATTCGTTAGTGATGCTCCGCCTGTTGCCTCGGCTCAGCCGACTACACACATTCTGCGTATACCGGGAGTGCTGCTGGCATGGATGGCGCGTGTTTGCTTCTCCTTTCATTGACCCATTTCGTGAGCGGTGCGTGCTTGCCTTCGTGTGTGCACAAACGTGTACACTCGTGTTCGCGACGTCTGCTTCTCCGCCTTCCGCCCTCGTATCCTGCGTTGCCGGTGCCCCCTCCCCTTCTCCTGTAGCGGCGAGCACACTTTTCTGTGACTGTCGATGATCTCAACCCTGTGCTCTAGCCCCCACATAAAGACTGTCGTCGCTGTGCGTCTGTGTGTAGCGTGTGTCCCTACGAGAGTGCGGATGCGGAGGCGAGTGGCGTCACCACACCCCACCGCATGTTTTTCCATGTTCTCTCTCTTTCTGTTTTTACGCCATGGGTGGGCCGTAGCGTCGTCTTGGCATTTCTTTCCCCGGCGACCTCCGTGGGTGAGATTGGCACCTGGGACTGTGACGTTCGAGATGAGTGGCGGCGCTAGCTTATCCCGTTCTTGAAACCCGCGCCCGTGGCCGGTGCGGCATGGGGAGTACACCCACGCGATGCTCGTTGTCCTTTTTCCGTGGCCGCTCTCACTGCCCTGCGCGTTCTCTTGCTTAAGTTCGCAGTCGAATGTGACTCCATTCTTGTCTTATGTGCTTCGCCTGCGTTGGCGATCTCCCAGTCCTTTCCACGGAGGCCGGCGAGAGACAGGTGCGGGGAGGAAGAGGCAGGAGACCAGTGATTCTTCTCGCTGTGCAACTGGTGAGTGCACGATGGGGCGGGGAGAAATCCAGCGGGGAGGCTCTCCAGTAGCCGCGCCGCCCTCTCCGCCGCTCCCGCTTCTCCTCTGCCCTGTCTCCCGCACCTCCGCTCCCTCAATGTGCACAGCCTGTCATGCCCCCCCCCCCTCCCCGATGTTGAACCCCAGATGGGAAAAGAAAGAGGTGAAAAGAGAGGCGTCGACGTGCATTCTCCCGCTCTTGCGCCTCATCCACCAGCGCGTGACGGCGTGTGTACAGTCCTTGTTAGAGAAGGATGGCGCACGTCTCTCCTTCGCCTGGTCAGCAGACTTCACGGTAGCGCCGCGCAACGCATCCCGATGCGTCAGCCTTGTGCCCTCTGTTGAGCGATGCTTGCTGCCGCTCAGCCACACACACAGAAACGTGCTTGTCGAGCAATGAGCTTTTTTCTGTTCTTTAATCTCCGTTGATCCCCCCTCCATTTTCACCTCTTCGCGCCTGCGTCGATGCTGACTGCGGGCTTCCTCCTCTATTGGCTTTCTTCTTGCGGCCGCGCTTTCTCTTTCAATCATTCCCTCCTTGTTTAAACATGCTCTTCGCCTTCTCCTCTCCTTCACCTACTCACTGACCACTATTGCCCTCACCTCTTCCCCAACTCTGCGTCCTCACTTCGGTTGTCCGCACTCTCGTTGAAGGAGAGTTAAAACGAAAGCAACAAGCGGCGCACTTTCTGATTCGGCACCTGGACGTTTTTCGTGTTCGTTTTTCAGGCCGGCCATCGGCATTGATCCACCACGAAAAGACGCGTACACACCAGCGACTGAGCCTCACCCTATCCAGTGAGAACGAACAATGGCGTCGAAGTCGCACCTTGAGGAGGCGGATGATAACCACCACCATCTGCTCGCCGATACACCGGTCCTCGCTGACATGGATAACGAGTACTGTGACGAGTATGTCCACCCTGGTGCCCGTCGCCTCTACGCCAAGCTTCCCTTCATGCAGCACATCCCCATCTTCAGCGAAGCCGCCACCTCCTATGGCCCTGGGTGTATTGGGTCCCTTGGCATCTGCTACCTTCTTTGTAAGGGTATTGCCAACAGCATCATCGGTTACGCGAAGCAGCCGCTCTTCATGAACCGCTACGGTCTCAGCGGCCTGCGCTACCAGCGCCTCTCCAGCATTACCTCGATGGGCTGGTCCATCAAGGCCTTTACGGCCATGCTGTGCGACGCCTTCGCCGCCTTTGGGTACACGAAGCGTTGGTACATGCTCGCTTCCTGTCTGCTTGGCGGCGTCTTCGCCCTCATTTTGGGTCTGCTGCCTGCCAAGGAATCGTCCGCGAACACCGCCTGCGCCTTCATCTTCCTTACTGCCTTCAGTAAGGCCAACGTGGATATCCTCTCCGAGGGTCTGTACAGTCGTCTGATGCGCCGTCGGCCCAAGGCTGGCGCTGCCCTGGTGAGCTGGATCTGGTGGTTCATCATGGTGGGTGCCATCATCGCGGCCGCCATCCAAGGACCGCTATCCGACTCCAGCATGGTGCAGGTGGGCATCTTTATCGCTGCCGGCCTGCAGGCGGTTTGTGCGCTGATCTTCTTCTTCAACCTGTACGAGGAGCGCACGAACAGAGTGGAGCGCTGGGAGGATGCGCTTGCGCTGGAGGCGGAGATGCGTGCGGAGCTGGGCATGGACGTGGCAGCAGAGCAGGCTCGGCTGCGTGCTCAGGTGCACCTCGCTCACAAGAGCCCCTGCAGCACCAGCACCGAGGTGGAGCCCATCACCATGCCCATGAAGGATGTCGCTCCCCACGAGGGACAGAGGTTGGAGGTCAGTGGTGCCCTGGTGGCGGAGCTGGGTGACGCAGCAGAGCAGGATGATGAGGACCTACAGAGCCTCGAAGCGGCGGCGCGCGCTCGCGTGGGTGAGCCCATCACATGCCTCTTCGGGGTCTTTGAGGTCAACAGGGATGTCTTTGGCCGCAACTGGAGGATCTTCGCCTACAGCGTAATCATGACGTGCGCCGTCGTCGCCATGACATGCGGCAACATTCTTGCGGACACGCTCGGTCTGCTGATTCTCTGCGTCATTGTCTCCGTTGTCTGCTGTGCTGCTTCCTTCTGGGCCCTGCCCCTTGTCATCGCCAAGGCGAACGTCTTTGGCTATCTGCAGATGGTCTTCTATCTGCAGCTGCCTGGCGCGCTCGACAGCTTCTACCTCGCTGATGAGGAATGCCTCCCCGGCGGCCCGCACTTCTCGTACACCTTCTACAACACAGTGAGTGCCCTCATCGGCAACGTTGGTGGTCTTGCTGGCATCACCGTATTCAACTACATCTTCTCCAAGCACAGCTACCGGCTGACTCTTGTCGTCACCACTACTGTGCAGATCCTTGCCTCCGTCTTCGATATCATTATGGTGAAGCGCTGGAACATCGCAATCGGCATCCCGGACCGCGCCATGTACATCATGGGCGACGCCGTTGTGTTTCAGGTGTGCTACTATCTGACGTGGATGCCGGTCGTGATTCTGCTCTCGCGCCTGTGCCCTCGCGGCTCAGAGAGCATGGTGTACGCGCTGATGGCCGGTTTTGCCAACCTCGGAGAGACGATGGCGACCTCGATCGGCTCGCTGATCATGGAGTACGCCTGGGGCATCGTAACAACCCCACCGTGCGACTTCAGCAACGTGCCCATGCTCTTGCTTGTGGGCCACATCCTGGCTCCCATCTTGATCATCCCACTCTCCTTGCTGCTGCCGGCCGCGCGTGTCTGCGACGACATCAACGTGGACGGAGAGGCGGCCAAGAGAGAGGCGAAGAAGTACATCTCGCACGACGACAGCGATGGCAGCAGTGCCGCCGGCAAGCAGTGAACAAATAAAAGGCAATCCTTCCGAAGAGAGATTCTGGAACCAGAAAGCGGCCATTAGAGGAGACGAGAGTGCAACGTTACTTTGCCCTCTGTTTTTTCTTCAGGGTTGGCGTTGAGGGGTGTGGGAGCATTCTCACGCCCTTTTCGCCCTGTTCCAGTTGTGTGATGAGCAGAAGGGGCATCCCAACACTCTCTCCTCCCCGTATGTCTGCTTCCACGTCTTTGGAGCGCTATGTGCACAAGCGCATCATCTTCTGGGTCCTTTGTTTTTTTCTCTCTGTGGTGCCTCCTATCCTAGCATCGATGCATCCGACCAACACACACAACACCCCCCCCCCTTCCTCCCCTCAACCCTCAGCATCTCCACATCGCCGTCTTCTAATCCTTTTCTTTTCGCCTTGTTTGTGCGCGTGTGCGTTTTCAGGGAAGGGGAGGGGATGTACGACGTCTGTCGACACCCATCTTCGCCACGGTTGCCTTTCTTGGGTTCCTCGGCGGTGTCCTTCTCTACGTTGATGTTAACCAAAGTCGGCCTCCTTCCCCCTCCTCCCTTTCCCTCTCGCTGAGCTGTTTTGTTGTTTTTGGTTTTGATGTGAAAAACATATATATATATATATATATATCGCTGCTGGCGTTTTCTTCTACCCGTTCTCCCTCCGTGTGTGTGTGTGTGTATGCGTGTAGTTATGTGTGGGTGGGTGGGTGTCTTCGCATGCATTTTTCGCAACGCACCCTCTCGGGTGGTCTCCGTAGAGAGAAAGACCCATTTAGTGGAAGCGGTGGACAAGAAAGCGAGAGAGCGTAGCCCTTACCATGTGAAGATGCTGCGGCTGCAGGGGACAACTATACACAACTCCCCCCCCCCCCACCTACCCACACACCCACACACAAGCAGAGAGGGAACAAGACACGGCAGACACTTCCCTTTTGTTTATATCTGTTAAGGGTTCGCCCCTATTTTTTAGTCTTTCCTCCCCCTTCCCCTTCCCCTCCCCCTTCCCCTTCCCCTCCCATTCTTCTTCGCTACGCTTGTGAAATTCCTTGACATACACACGAGACACATCGATCCCTTTCTTGTTATTTGGTGCGGTGCGTGTTGTTTTCGTATATTCGCTTCCTTCTTTCCCCCTCCCTCCCTTCCCCTTTTTTTTTTTTGGTTCATGCATATATATGTCTCTATACATGTACACACACACATATATATATATATATATAGTCTGTGTGCCTGTCATGGCTTCCTTTCACGGCGTACTCTATGTTGTTTGCTTCCTCTCCCCACCCCCACCCCCTTCCCGCCGCTTTTCCCTCTTCGTGTGTTGTGTGTGTGTGTGTGTGGCTAAAGACACGGGGGGAGAGTCCGTTGTAAACTCACTGCCGTGGCACTGGCGTTCCCTTGCTGACGATGTCTACGCCTGGCAAAGGGAAGCTTTTCAACGGACATGCCTCCCCACCTCACCCTTCTCGCACTCACGCACGGCACATCACTGCTTCGCTTCGCTCTTTTTTTTTTTCTTCGCTGCCCGTGTTTCTTCTTCTGCGTGTATGCGTACACACGTCGTCCACGTGGTTGGAGAACGGGCTCAAGGGGAAGGGGAGACATGGAAAGCGAGCACTGGCTGTTGTACACATGATCCTTCTTTGTTTTTTGTTTGCTGTCGGCGTTCTTCTTGGGCTGACGCGTGTGCCTGAACGCACGCGGGCTTGTCCTTTTCCGTTTACCAAGTGCAGATATATATACTTATTTATATTTATATATTTCGCCAAACTCGGCATTGTGCTGATTCTGTGTCTGCGTGCGCGCGAGAGAACGAGTAGCAGAGCTTTTTTCGCGTCGTATTTTTTTTTTCGACATGCCTTCCATGTCGTCTCTTGTTTTTGATTCCACGCATATATGTTTACCGCTACGGTGACATCGTCGTTGGCTACATCATCTCTGGTATGCCGCGCCCTGCCCCTCCCCCTTCCCTCTCCCTTTCGTTTTGGGGGTGTTTTGGCGTCTGGTTTATCAATGGTGGTATTGCGTTGCACCCTCTTCTCCCTCCACTTCTGCCAGCCAATACCAACATCACCACTACCATCACCTCAACTCCTTAGCCCACCCGCCTCATTCCCGCTGCGTCAGCGGTGCGGTGGCTAGCCCTCCCTTACTGTCGTCTTGCGCACTTATCTCCTCCAGCGCAGACCCCGGCGGCGCACGTGTGCGTGTGGGTGTGTGTTATTTTGTGCTTGCTGTGTTCTGTTTTGTGTGCAACCTTACTCCCCCGTCCCCCTCCCCCTCCTTTTTCCCCGCTTTCGAAGCGCGTGTGCATTTACGACCTGCGTCGTCATTCTCTCAAGAACGGTTGCACGGTAGGTGAGCTTCTCGATTCGTTGACGCATGTCTTTCTCTGGAATATGCGTAGGCGCGCGTGTCCAGTCGCGCGAAGACAGACACACATGGGAAAAGCAAAAGCGGAAGGGGTCCGCAGCGCACGCTCGCAGCTTTTTGCCCTTTTCTCTCCGACTCAGCTCCCCTTGCGCCCCTACTCACTCCTCGGTCGCGAATGATGCACTCACCTCGAAGCCGGCGAACCGCCTTTGATTTGTTGTACATCCCCTTACCGCCATCCCCAACGCCGATCCGTACGCACACCTCCACGCGGGCTTTGCGCACCAGTGCCGTCGTACTCAGATCCGCCCCCACCCCTTCCTGCATCTGCCGTACCAACGTGGACGTTGTCGTCGTGTGTGGTGTGTGGTGCGTGCGTTTTTTTTTTCCCACTGTGTCTATAAGTCACGCAGTACGTCCGTTTTTACTCTTCTTCGTGCCCCATTCTCTGCCACACAAAAGACGAGGTCAGCTCTACTGTAGGCCTGTTACAGGCCCTATCGCGTGCTGCCAAGCAGCGCTAGACACACGCGCGACAGCAATGCGCCGACTCAGTGACCCGAGCACGGCCTCTGTCTCCAACTCCGCCCACCCCCGCCTCGCGGGCTGCACACCGGTAGGCAGCGAGAGTCGGGTGGGTGGGTGGGATACTTCGAGTCGCTCTGACCCCGCTGCGTCGTAGGCACTTGACCCTGCCATCACCAGAAGTGCCTCGGCATTGGCAGGGATGGGGAGGAAGCAGGTGTGCGAGTGTGTGTGTGTGTGTGCACTGGACCCTGGATACCCCCCACGCAATGAGGTGTGCTCCCTATGCCGCCAGAGAGCCGCGAACCAGAACGGAAAGGAAGGGATGGGCCTCAGGTCTGCGTGGCGTCACGGTGGCAGATGCGTCTTCTGAAACAGCGAAAAGAGAAGATAGGCAGCGGAAAGGAAGCATACTTTTCTAGATGGGACTCGGAACTCCGAAACGGGATGTGTGGCGAGGAGTCCGCTCCTGCACTCATCTATATCGCCGATGCACCATGTTTTTTCACCTCCCCTGCTCTCTGTATCTATCTATGCTCGTGCTTCACATGCGGCAAGTCGAAAAGACGGCTCCCTTCTCCTTGTCGCTGCGCTGTGTCGGACATCGACCTCTTGAACCGCGCACGCACGCTCACAATAAGATCTCTCTCTCTGCTGCGTACGACTGCACCCGTCTGGTTATTTCCTTAGTTTTCTCTCTCCGGTGGCTGCGACAGTCTCTGTGCATGGATGTCCTCCTCCACGTGGTGCACACCGCAGCGGCCACACCTGCCTCGCATCATCGTTCTCTGGCGACCGCACTCGGCGCGCGAGCCTCAACGCACCTGCCGTCCCGTCGGCAAACATTAGCAGCACTAGTTTCACTGTGGAGAGCCTGTGGCTCTCACACAGAGAGACGCCGCTGGGCAGTAACGTTGCTGCCCGGTGGAGCGTCGCTCTCTGCTCCCCTGGGGAGGACGAGAACGTCGATGGATTCGATGGTGATCCGCCGGTGTGTGTGTCTGCCGCCTCCCCGGGATGCCCTCCAGCGTCACCGTCGTCACCCATCCCCTCCAGTGTTGTACGCATCTCAGCCGCCTCCGTAGACATAACCGATCTCCGTGGGCGACGGCCACCCGATGGCCACGCCACCAACTCCACCGTCAACTTATTGTGTGAAAAGCTGCGTCGTTTGAAGGACGCGATCGTCAGGGCAGGCAATGCCGACACACCGCCGGTAGCACGCGCGGAAACCGTTTTCTTCTGCGGCAGTCGCCTCGGCACGCGCAAAGATGCCCTCTACCTCACGGCGCTGCATCGACTCCTGGTGGAGTCATTGCTGATCGTGAAAGGCCGCGCCTTGTCCCCACCATCACCGCCGCCGCTGGACGTGGATGTCTCCCTCGTGGACTACGACGAAGGATGGGGTGCAGGGGACGTGCTAGCCGCTGAGGTAGTCAGGGCCTCCGCATATGGCACACAAGAGCAGAGGAGCCAGATTACGTGGATGCCACTGGCGAACGTACTGGAGGATGCCCCTCGGCCTAGAAGTACGATGGCTGCCACGTGCACCTCCGCCATAGCAAGGTCCGCCTCTCCGGTGGAACCGAGCGCCGACAGTGACTTGAGCGTCGTTCAGGTGGGGCATCTTGTGCGACAGCGGTTGCAGGTGTGGTTCGACCGCGTTGACAGCGCCACGTCGGCATTTCCCTCCGCGCCGTCGTCGCCGCCCGCCGCGGCGGATCGCCTGCGTCATTTGGAGAGGAACGTTGTTCTCCTCACACTGCGACTGCGGAGCTACACGAACTCATCGACGCCAACCTTGCAGGCACGCGTCAGCGCGGCGTACTTCACGCTTGTGCTGCTACCCGAATACGGGGCGGCTCCGCCTTACGGAGAAACAGGCGCCTCTGGCGCTGCAGAGGGTTTGTCGGCGTGTCGGGCGAGTGCCGCACTCTGGCGCGAATTTGAGGCACTCTCGGCCTTCATGCGGTCTCTGCCGCATGGCCGCCATCGTCGCGATGATGAGGAACACAAGAGAAGCGGCGCCAAAGAGCATGGCCGTGCCACTGCGGCAACTGTGCAAGGGAAAATGTGCGCCGCTGCACTTCGGCGCAGTCGGTGGTTGACCACCATCGCCCGCATCCATGATCCTCTGACACCGCTCATGAGAACGCGAGTCACAGGCACGGGCGAGCGCGGTGCCGACGACGCTATGGGTTGCTTTCTGAAAAACTCTACTGTACGCTCGTTTTCGTGGATCGGGTGCATCGCCGCCGCTGCTAGCCATCAGCGCGCAACGCGTTCGACTCTCGCCTTTCTCTCTCGTCTCCAGCCCTCGCAGACGGCACAGCGCGGGTGGCTGGCATCTGTAGAGGAGCGCTCGCCTGAGAGCGCAACGGACGCCCATGTGGGTAGGCACCATCGCACACACAAGAACGTCGTGGACAACACGAAAGAAAGGGTTGCACCGAAAGCCGAAGCAGCATCGAGCAGCTTAGCCACCTCCACGCCACCGCTCCCCTCTCCTAGGCCCTCTGCGAATGTGCCGCAACCGTACGCCTCTCCTCGTCTCGATGGCGGTAGCGCGACGGACATCAACAGTTCCGGAAAGGTCGGGACGGCTGTTGCATCTCACCTGCCGCCTGTCGACGAGCTCAGCAGTGCTGTAGTTGCTGTGGCTGCTCCGTCGCGAGTCGGTCACGCTCGTTGCGGTGCGGACAACGACGACGACGCTTCCTCTGCAGGTGCCGGTCACGAGCCAGCATCTCGGCCTGCTCAAGTCGATGCGCTGATCGCCTCCGTGCGTCTGTACGCGTCGGTGCTGGAGGAGGAGGTGCGGCGGCTGCGTCGCCGGCTCCAACGATATGAAGCGCCATCCTGTGATGGCAGAGGTAGCACTAGCGAGCCACCCGTCCATTCGACGCTTCAAGAGGTACAGGGATGCGAGTCGGCGAATACATTGATCGGTCTCTCCACCCCCCACACCACTTCTCCAGGCATCTGCGATTCTCTTCCCCAGTCGGTACGAGCTGCTATCGACGACCTTCGCACGGACGCGCGGTTCCCGCAGGCGCTCCATGTAAAGCTCGATGCCCTGACACAGCGGCTGGCGAACTTGTGCACAGCCGCCGTCTGGGTGCAGAGAGGCGGCGATGCCAACCTGCCTACTGCGATGCAGCAACGAAACAAGATGAGCGACGACAGGGACGCCTATGTCGCGCAGCTCGAGGCCAAGGTAGCTCTGTATGAGCGAAAACTGGTCCTCATGGATTACTACGTGGCGCCAACACTGATGCAGTGCGTCGATGACTTGGATCAGTGGCAGAAGCACCAGCACGGTCAGCAACGCACACGCGCCACTCGCACTGGAGGCAACTCTAATCCCTCCACGACCGCAGCCAACGCTGCTTCCGAGGTGACACCGATAAGGAGCGTCGGCGCGGCTGAGCATGCATTCCGCGCATGAGAGGAGGGGGCGGGCCGATCACTGTGTCACCTCTCACCTCAGCAACGTGAAAAGAAACGGGAGGGCGAATGCGTAGGCGTTTGTCTGTGTCTGTGGCAAGCGCAACACATCGGCAGCGAGCGAGACATGCCGAGCAAGGCAGCGCGCAAGTGCCCTTCCACCACACCACACCCGCCAGAGCACAACTAGATAAGGGGCTCGGCCTCCTCCTCCTCACCCTCTTCTTGTCAAGAGGTTTCGGTGGGGGATTCGCTGCAATGTGCTGGTGCTCCCACACTAGAGCAGCGCTGTAGGTGCACTCACGCACGGCGGCGTCAGCACACAGGTGCGAATGTGCAGACGTGCGTAAACCGCTCATATCTATCCCTCACTCGCACTCACTTGATATGTCGCCCTGCTCCTTCCTCCTCATCGTCGACACCCCACCGTCGTCGCGGAAGCATGTGCGCGCACCTTCAGGGCACTTATTCACGTGGAGAGCACGGAAGAACGTGGTACATCGCATTGTGCACCCTCGTCGCTCCCCCCCCCCCACACACACACACAGACAGACTCCCCGGTGTGCCAGCGTCGCGCAACATCCATTCACCATAGGCGTGTCTCCTCTCCGCCCCACAAGAAAAGTGGGCACGCTTCTCCCGGGCGCACGCGAAACAGACAGGCCCACACGGGGACGCGGATGCAAGTGCTTCGCGCACACACGATCTACGATGTCTCATTTCGCCGCTGATCGCTCCTCCGCACAGCCGGTGCCGCCCATCGACTCCTTTGTTGAGGTGCTTCCAGTAGCGCCGCAGGTGGAGCGGCGGCGCGGGATTCTGCGCTTCTACGGCCTAACGGATTTCGCCGAGGGTGAGTGGGCCGGCGTCGAGCTCGTCGGGTGTGAGGGCCGCAACGATGGAACGGTCAAGGGCCTCTTCTACTTCAAGTGCGCAGCCGGCCAGGGCCTCTTCGTTCGACCCAACCTTATTGTGCCCTATGCCCCAGCGAGTCCGACACCGACGTTGGAAGCTGTCTCGGCAAAGATCGAGGCGCTGGAGGACGAGTTGCGGGTGGCGCGCCGCGAGGCAGTGGCGCGGGAGAGACTGAAGGACAGCCTAGAGGCGTCACTGCACAGCATGCAGGCGGAGCTCGAGCAGCTGAGAGTTGCAGCACTGCAAGCAGCCACCAAGGTGGACGCCCAGACGGAGGATGACGATGACGAACTCGCGGTGCAAGTGCAGCTGGAATCGATGCGACTTGAGTTTCAACGCCAACTGGAGACCTGCGAGGCGGAGCTGAAAGCTGCTAAGCAGTCAGCGAGCGAAGCAGCGGCCGCCTGTGCCGCTGCCGAGAAACGGGAGCAGCAGGCAGAGAGCGCGCGGCAGGGCAGCGACGCGGCACAGGCAGCGCTGCAGACTCGAAACGACGAGCTTCAGACGGAGCTGACCCGTCTGCAAGCGGAGCTAGACACAGCAGTGACTCAGCAGAGTCAGTCAGCTCAGAACTCCTCCGAAGCTGCGGCGGAAGCCTCAGCCGCCTGCGCGGAACTGCGGGCTGCATTGCGGGCCAAGGAAGCTGAGCTGCTGCAGCTCCGCGCAGCTCATGCAGAGATGTCTCGCACTCACGAGCGAGTTCAAGCTGCAGAAAAGCGCTGCGAAGAGCAACAACGACGGCAGCTGCAGGACACTGCGCGTGAAGACGTCCTGGCGGCTCACGCGAGCGAAATAGCACGTCTGCAAGCCGAAATCGCTTCCATGAAAACAGAGAAAGAGGCGTTGGCCAAGGCACAGCGCGACAAGGAAGAGCTGCGGGAACTGTGCCAACTGCTGGAAGAGGAGCTCAGTGAGCAGAAGGCGCAGTCTGACGCGCTTACGCGCTTGGTGGAGGAGCTCGGTGCCGCCAAAGCCGCGGCGGAAGCTGCTGTCGAGGGAGCACAGCAGTCGGCTGCGCAGGAGAGGGCCCATCTGCTTCGCGAACTGGAGGAAGCGCGTGCCCCTGAAGTGCAGGTCACGGCAGCAGGCGCAGTCTCTGAGGGAGGAGTAACAGGCCGTACAAGCACGAGCAGCACCGCCACGGCAGAAAAGCCCTCTCTCGAAATTGCCCTTCAGCAGTGTCGGGACGAGCTGGACGAGGCGCGCGCGCGCATCTTGCAGCTGTCCAGCTCCCAACAGGTGGCCCAGGAGCTGCAGCACCGCTGCGACGAGCTGGCAGAGGCGATGCGGGTGCAACGCGCCGCGGCGCAAAAATCAGACGATGTTGCTCGAGCAACACTCGCTGCGGCGCAACAGCACCACGCACAGCAGGTGGCGCAGCTGCGGGATGCTTGCGAAGCGGCACGGCATGAGGCGGCATCCATGGCCGCCCAGCTCAATCTCGCAGCCATTCCACGGGGAGCGAGCAGCGGTCCGTCAACTGCGGCTGCCGCGCCCTTTGTGTCCCCTCTCGACGCTTTCCGCGAGGCCCGCTACGAAGCACGTATCCGCTCGCTGGAGCAGCTCTTGCTCGAGTGCGCCGCGACGCGCATGTCGTCGGCTATATGGGACGTGCCTGTCTCTCAGACACGGACGTGGCGCGGTTCCGAGGTGCCGCTAGCGCTTCTGAAGGAGCCAGTCGGGAGGCTCCTCGACTTCAGCACCCGCGATGCGTGCGCCGCGTCCGCTAAGGCGCTCTTTCAGACACCAACTGCGTCGCCCTAGTTCACGGAGGTGCGGACGGCGCGAGTGATGAAGCGCACATGCTGCGGTGATCGCTGCCACGCCCATCGCCCACTTCAGCAGGTGTGTGCCCCTCTGGTGAGCCTAGGCATGTCTACCACGTGGGGCCGACTCGACGGTGGGGCAGCAGCGCACTCGTTGCCGTGACCCACCTGCTTCTACGCGCGCACTACTCTGCGCCACCAGTAATGTTCTTGTGTGGTGTGGTTTATGCTTGTGTGTGTGTGTGTGTGTGTGTGTGTGTGTGTGTGTGTGTGTGTCACTGTCGTGTATCTCTGCTAGGCGTGTCTCGCCTCTTCCTCCTTCGCTTCAGATCAAGGAGCAGCGCTCACCGAAAACGAAGAAAAGAAACCAAAGGAATTCAATGCATGAGAACCATGTGTGGGGGGAGGCCAACGCCTTATCCGATACCCTTGTCGACGACGATGGTGTGCACTTGCTGACAGGGCGTACGTAGGCGTGGATTGCGAAACTCAACGGCAGCCTCGATTTTCTTTTCCATCCTCCTCTCCCTGCCACCTTCGCACGCCGCCTCAGCCCCCTCGGCTCGCAAAGCCGCCAACCAAGAACTCTCTCTGCTTGTCTGCCTTTCCGCTTGCCTTTACTTGCACTGGACTCCTGCTGCACATCACGTCCTCGTTGCCGCCACCACCATCACCACCACCGAGGAACAACGCGAAAACCCACCTCCATACATAAGCACTCGTGCACATACTTCGCACACATACACATTCACACGCGAGTGTGCGTGGGCCACGGCAAAACAAAAAAGTGGGGGGACAAGGTGTCCGTGGCAGGGATGATGTGGGCGCGTGTTGCGACGCATGCTCTTCTTCGTCTGTTCAGCTTCTAGATCCATCACTCCCTCCCCCCTCCCTTACCTCCCTCCTCATCCCACTCATTCTATGCGTACTGGCCCGCCATTTGGGGGAAGCATCTAACAACAACCGCGGGCGCCCTTCCCCTCCCCCTTTTTCTTCCGTTGTCGTTGAAGCCGAGTCTTTTGGCACGAACCCACGCTCGCATGCCCTCGTCACCCAGTGCGCCGCAACGGGAGCAGCAGCAGCAGCAGCCATGGACCTTCTCGGTGTATCACACGGTGGTGCTCACAGAGTTTGTGAGCGCCCTCCAAGCTGAAGTGCGTTGTCAGCAAGACGCCTACGACCACGCGGTGGAAATGCTTCACGCGAGCGCGGACACGGGCCCAACCAGCGACATGCTGAAGCTTGGCATTCCCCCGTACGCCACACATGAAGAACAGGTACAGGCGCTGCAAGAAAAGTACGCGCTGGCCACGCTGGAGACCGGGGCGCTTGTCGCGCTGGGGCCTTACCGGCTGCTGCACACGCTGAAGGCGCAGGTGACGCGCATCGAAGACGAGCGTCGAGCGGGCGCCGTGGCCGCAGGAAACGGCGGAGGTGTAAGGAAGATGCGCGTGGGCAGGGCTCCGTTTGTGCGCAAGTCGGAGACGAGCATCGACACCGCAGCTCTGGGCGGAGGCAAGGCGGGCCAGACACCACCGCGCCGCGGCGCGCCTCCGATGTCGGTGCGCATCAAAGTGGAGTGCATCGACGACGACAAGTGCGGTGGAGTCGCAGAGCAGCAGCAGCAGCAGCAGCAGTCTTGCAGCGAGCACCCTCCTCTCGTTTCACGGTCACCGCTCTCTACGGCCGCGACGCCAGCCAAGACGGAGAACCCCAGCGCTAAAGGCGCCAGTGTGAGCTCTGCCGGCGGCGCTGGTGGAGGCGGCTTGGGCGACGGATGCCCTCCCTCATGGATGACGCTCAAAACAGAAGCGGCAGACCCACCACCGTCGAGTGAGGCCTACAACGGCGCCTACTTCGTTCCCTGCCCCACCCCGACAGGCGCGCCAATCGCCCGCTACGTGTCCTCGTCGGTTTGCTTGCTTTCCGCCAACAACGCAGCGCAGCCGCTGTCCGCGCCGCTGCCCCCGCTTGTCGCGCCCGTGAGCTGTGGGACTAAAGTGATGGGCAGTGCACGCAAAAGGAAGCGTCCGGCAGCGTTGCCGTCGCAGGCACCCAAGCGGTGTCGCTCGGTGGCCGTGTCGCAGGCGAACGCTGTTGCCACGGACGAGACGCCGTTTCTCTCGAAAGCGCAGCGCGCAAAGATCGTCCGCATGCAAGAGCACGTGCAGTTCCTCGGTCAGACATCGCCTCCTTCATCCCCTTCGAAGGAGAAGCTGGAGGGTGACCGTGCACTGCGGCTGTGGTGGCGCGTGTGGCCCAGCTCTCCATCGATGTTGCCACCAGACGCAGAAGAGAGTGGGCGGCAACAGCGCGCCGCAGCAGCGCCGCCTCCCGCCCAGCACGCGTGCGTTCGGCCAACACCCTCCATGGTCGCTGCACTGATCCAAGTTGCTGAGCAAAACTACAAGCGGGATTGTGAGCGCTGCGCCGCGCAACAGGCGTATCTCGCGACGCTGCTAGTCGCGGCGGAGTCTCTGAGGGTGCGCGGTGCTGCAGCGGGCACGGGCGACACAGAGAACGCTGGGCAAGCGCCTATGGAAACAACGCTGGAGTCGCTGCATCCGCAAACCGTGCGCCAACTCCAAGACGAGCTAGCGAGCAAGCAAGCGAAGCTCGACAGTGCGTACACCGAGCGGCTGGCACTTTTACGAGAGTTGACCGAAGCGCTGCGCGATGACTTTGCTCTGTGCGTCGGCGAGGCCACAGCGTCTGAGGCTGGTGAGGTGAAGCATGCTGCCCCTTCCTCGACGCCTCACTCACAATACCGCGCCACATCGCCATCGGGCGGCCGAAAGAGAAGCCGGCGGACTAGTTCGACTCGCCATGCGACTCGATCCTCCTCCACAGCTGTCGACGTTGAAGTGTTGGATGCTGACCGCCGCGGCGGGGAGCAAGCGGTGGCCGATACATCGACGAGGAGCGCAGCGGCTGGCGCATCCGCTCTGGAACTACTTCACTCCTCTCTCACAGACCCCGCATCTCTGATGCGAAAAGTCCACAAGGCGCGCGAATCCCTTGCGTTCTTTTCCAGCGAAGCGTCGTCCGCGGAGGTGACGCTGGGGTCGCGCTCGCAGGCCTCGCCTGAGGAGACCTTGGATCTGCCAAACGGCATTGTCGGCATCGATTTGCCGTCCTTGGAGCACGACCGCAACGCGCCTGAGCTGGCGGAGTACCTCTGGCCAGAGGATCTGGATGCCCGCATCCGGCATGAGCTGCGCGGCGTTGTGAGTGCCAAAAGCCGCAACCCCGAAGCGAGCAGTATTCACGTAGTGTTGTCAGCGGCGCGAGTGCAGCGGCTCGAGGAGGCGGCGCGCGCCGTGTCCACCGTGGACCCCGCTTCTCAACTACGGACGGTGGTGCCGCCGCCGGTGGTTGGCAGCATCATGGCGCACCCCAAGTTTGTCGAAAGCGGCTGGCTCTACGTGCACGGGCGTGGCGAGACGCTTGTCGCCGACGTGGAACTCAACTAGCGCGTAAGGGGCTCCTACCTTCTCGCAGTGCTGCATCTCTGTCCAAGCCATCTCAGCAAGTGTCGTACTCCTCGTGCGCGGGGACCGAAGTTGAGGGGCAGGGAGAAAAGAAGACTTGGTGCATCATGAAAGTGGTGCCGGCGTGTGTCTGGGAGGAAGATGATAAAAGCTCCCGCAGCACACTCCATACCTTGGCCTGCCACAGGGGCCAGTGCAAGACGCCCCGACCAGCCGAGGCCTGGCCACGCACGCCCCCACCCCTCCTTTTTTTTCTCCTCTGTGGGCTTGTTTGTTGCCGCCCTTCGTGGGTGCTCACAGACTGCATAGATCAACAGCCGCTCGCGTCCCTGTGATGAATGCGTGTGGTGTGTGGCGCTCTGTGGATGCCGCTGGCTTATGGAAGGCTTTGGCATGGAGAGGAGGAAGGGGAGGGGGCCCGGCTAAGCGGGTAGTCCAGCCACCACTTTCTTTCAAGCTCTCCCTCTCTCGCTATGAGTTCATCAACGACCTCCTCTCTCCCGCCCCCCCCCCTTCACAATCCACTCAACTCCAAAGACTTCTACACAAGATAGGCATCGGCTGCTCACCTGACAGCACCACACATGCACACGACGTGCACACGTCGGCTTTCCACCGTCGCTCGCCCGCTCCCTCGCTCTATCACCCACCTGTTCTGTTTTTTTTTTTAGTTGGCGGTCGTGATGTCTGGCACAAGGGTGCTCATCAAGGAGTCTGCAATGCCGGTGGACATGCAGCAAGACTGCGCCGACTGCGCCGCACACGCGCTCTTCACCTTGAAGCTGCGCGAGCAAACCAATTTGGCGCAGTTCATCAAGAAGGAGCTGGACGTCAAGTACGGCGGACAGTGGCACTGCATCGTCGGACACTCCTTCGGCTCCTGCGTTGGCCATGATGAGGCGTTCTTCATCTACCTCGAGATCAACGGCATCTTCTTTAGCATGTGGAGGATGGACATGACGCTCGAAGCGAAGCAGGTGCCGATCAACAGTGCAGGACGCACTGTGCCGGCGTCCGCCTAGAGGCGACGCGTGCGTCTTGTCGTGCACCGGACCCTGGCGAGGCGCAGCACCAGTCATGGTGGGCGGCACCATCGCGACAACAATGCTGCTGCGATGCGCCGAAGGAGCAGAGGTGTCCTGCAGATGAGCGGCAGGGTTCTGAAGCTACAGCACAGCACACGTCTCCTATGTCAGCCCGTTGCTGTGCCATAACCCCCGTTGTTTTTTCTCGATCGGAGAACGGCCGAGCTGTCTCCGCTGATGTATCAAAAAAAAAAAGAGAGATGCTGCAGAACGCTCTCTGCGTTCGAGTCACAGCCGGCCTTGTCTTGCTTCCATGCAACCCGCCAACAGGCTGACGGACAAGCTGGAGCGCGGGTAGTGCGCAGCAGCACACAGGGCAGAGATACCTCTTTCCCTCCCTCCCCCTCTCCCTCTCGTGCGTTCCTGTACGTGAGGAACAGCGGCTAGATGATGTGTGCTACCTCTATTCCTTCTCTCCTTTTTCGGAGGGAGGAGGAAGAAGAGGGGGGCTCCGATGGCACGGCTGAGCGCAACTGTGCCATCCACGTTGCCGCTGCGTTTCTCTCAGTGCGCACGCATCATGTCCAGCGCGTTGGCATTGCCTGCATCTCTTTTCAGCTTTTTGCTCCGTTTTTCTGTCTGCTCCTCTTCACGTTTTCTCTCTCCGCACTGAACCTGTGGCCTCTTGGTGTCCCACACCAACACACGCACACACGCGCATGCATCACTGATGGATCGATCGTTGCAGTGGGAACTTCGCTTGCTGGCTGGCTGAGTTCTTCTCGCTGCTCGATCCCCTCGCGCATCTTTTCGTTCCGCACATGTGCATACCCTCACTTCTTCCAGAAGAAAGATAACTCTACTCCCCCCCCCTCCCTCCCCTAATTAGGTAACCTATAACTTTTACATGGCTCGCTTCTCCTCTCAGCACAGCGTGCTCGCCGCGGCCGCCACGCTTCTGCTGCTGCTGACACTCTGCGTGGTGAGCGTCGAGGCCGGCTACTGGTCAGAGGAAGTGAACCGCGTGCGCACGTACGCGGCGGTCAACTACCTGGAGCGCATTGCAAAGCAGCCGAACGTGTCCGCGCTGCCTTCTGGGCTCCTCTTCACGATCGAGCGTCGCGGCTTCGGCGACCGTGCCCCGGCGGCGGAGGACAAGTGTGAGATGCATTATACAATCCACTACCGCTTTCCCGGCATTGTAGAAAACACGCGCAACCACCCCTACCCGGTGCGGCGCTCGCCGTCGCAGCTGATCCCTGGCATGGCTGAGGCGATGCAGCTGATGCGCGAAGGTGACCGGTGGTACCTCCACGTGCCCTACCTGCTCGGCTACGGGAAGGAGGGCTGCAAGGAGAAGAAGGTGCCGAGTTTGTCGAACCTGCGCGTGGAGGTAGAGCTGTACAAGTGCGAGTCGGCGAGTGGTAAGACGAGCGCCGAAATCGACGCGTATCTCGCCAAGTACATGAAGACACGGATACCGGAAAAGGCGGCGCCGGTCGATTACACGGATTTGTAGATCCGGTCCCTCGCCTGCCTCCCCTTGTGCGTGGTTGTCGTTTTTTTTTCTGGGGTGTCGACGAATTCGGTGCAATGTGTATCATCTCTACTTGAAGCGTCGTGAACGATCACCGTTGCACGTCATTTTTCGCGCTGTGGCCCCTCCCCCCCCCCCCTGTTTGTGGTAGTGTTGGTGGCTACGGCAGTGTCTCGTCGTGTAAGGCGAGATGCGAGGAAAGCGCGAGAGAAGGCGAGAGGGATGGATAGCGGGCATAGCCTTGTGCGATGCCACTACAGCGTTGCAGAGAAGGCGCGCCGTGTCGTGTATGTGGGTGCCCACGCGTCAGCACACAGTCACCTGGTTGTTGGTAGTTTGCTGGTGGTTGGCTTTCTTTTGCTGAGGGGGAGGAGAGGAAGGTTGACGACGTGTGTTGTGAAGACCTGTGCGTGTGCGCTGAGATACTCGATAAGGTGGCACTCGTGCCCGCATCACCGTGCCAAGCGTGCACATAGAAATAAGGGCGTGTACACCAAAGGGAAACGGGAAAAAGGCGAAAGGGTTGAAGTAGGGGCAAACAAAAAAATGTCCGAAGAGTCGAGGCGACAGGGTACCCCGACTGCACCTGGCGAATCTGAGTCGTACGTGGGCATGCGAGCATGGCTGACGTGCAGCAGTTGTGCGTGTCTGCAGCCTTCCTGTCCATGCGTCACCCGCGTGTGCTCGAAAAAAAAAAAAAGAAAAAAACACCCACACAAACAAATCGATGAGCCTTGCCGCACGTGGATGTGTGCCGCGTTACTCGCCAGGGGAAGCGTGCATCGTACAAGGAGCGCAAAGAAAAGGGAGAAAATATATATATGATTGAAGACGGTGTTGGTGGGGGGTGGGGAGCGGAACGCCGGGAGTCCTTGCAACGCCTCTGTGCTCGCTGATGAGCAGGTTTCTTACGCCCTTCTTTTCATGGGTATCATGTCGTGCTCTGAACCTTTTTCTCACGCACCTCCTCCTCTTTGCTGAGCGTAGAAGTACACGGACTGCACCGGGTCTGAGAGACTCTTCCCAGAGTTCGAGCGGTCGCCACGGTGTATGGTTGCGACCCACACGCTCATTCGTCTGCCTCATCTGCGCCGTAGAGGTTACGCCAAGCGTTGTCGCGACCCTGCTCTGCGCAGCGCTCGAGCAACGTAGCGCCGCGTTTGTGTTTTGTCTTCATCACGGTTTTCTTCGCGTGAAAGCGGTAGAGCCGCGAAGGGGTAGGGCAGACCCCGCCACCGCTGCTCGTCAGCCACCCCATGTCTGGCATGCGTGACGGAGCTCATGGGCACCGTTGAGAGGTGGGAGATCCTCTGAGCACAGGAAATATTGCCTGCGTGCTACACTGCAGGCACGCTTGGGCACCGCATCGACGCCCGCGAAGTAACGCAGCGCACTACACCTGTGGCATGCCTCGAGCAAGAGCTCGACTACGCGGTGTGGCAGCTCCCTTTACGTAAAGCCGCGCTGCGTAGGACGCTGCCGAGGAAGAAGGCGCCGTGAGGGGTGGGGCAGGAAGGGCGAAACGAAGCCCAGGCCTAGCGAGCACTGTCCATGGCTCAAGTCGGTGTCCAGCGCGCACATGTTCCACCTGTACTTGTGCTCGAAGATAGTCTTGTGTGGCCCTGAATTGAACGTAATGTCTGCTGCTGAACAAAAAAAAAAGAAGAAGAAAGGTAAAGATGATGATGATGCGGGGCTTCGCTGAGCACTGCAGAACACCGCGATGTCTCTCCCTCGTTCTCTGAAGGCATGCATATGTAGATGTTGTACATTGAAGGGATCCGTACCAGCGCCACCATGCACGTGCGCTACGCCACGATGCTGCGCCACACACAGATGTGTGTGGCACGGGCACAGAAAGAATATAATGAACACAGATGTACGTATATCAATCGATTTGCCTGTATTGCTGAGTTGTTCATTCCAGCATCACCTCCCCCCACCCTCCACCCCTTTTGCTCTACCGACGACCGTCGTGCTCACGCACACGCACGCATACGAAAACGTCTGCAGTACGAGCCGACACAAGCATCATCGTGCGTGCACACGCGTATAAAACCCCCACCCCACCTCTCTCTCTCTCTCTCTCTCTCTCTCTCTCTTTCTTGAACAGACGCGTGTTAAGGGAGAAGAGTTACTGTGCTGCCGAAGCTCACCGTGCCTGCGTCCCCTTTCCCTATCCCTTCTTAGTGGCCGAGCGCACAGCTGGTGCGACAGGCCGAGCTGTGCGTTCCTGTCTCATTGATGGTGGTGGTTACGATCTCTTGCTTGACCCTCTTGTTTCCCTGTCTTGGGCCTCTCCCACGCGTGCTGCCTTCGCGGTGTGTGTGTGTGTGTGTGTGTGTGTGTGGGAGGGAGTCATTATAAACGCAGTGCCTCCCCTCCCCTCCCCCCTCTCCTCTCCTGCGTGGCAGCGCCTTCACTTGAGCTAGAGGAAGACCAAGCAAAGGGAAAAAAGAGCAGTGGAAGCCAGAAAATCATTGGCTAGAGCACGCGCGTCCTCGTCGGCTGTGCTGGTGGCGGTGCCGGTTGTCGTCGTCGTCGCGGGTCTTGACAAACTCCACGATTTCCTTTTTATTATTGTTATGATTGATGTTGTTGCGACGTGTACCCTGCCTAGCTTTTCCTTGCTTGGTGTGCCCCCGTCGGTGTCCTGCCTGGTACGTCTGCACGGCTGCTGCTTCGCCTTGCACGCACGTTGGTGTTGTGGTTTGTCGCCTGTCGCCCGTGGCGATCAAAACTTTTCTAGAAAGGGGAGGGGTACATATAATATAATATAATATAATATATATTATATTATATTATTATATATATTATAGAGAAAGCGTGGCAGATTGGCTCTGCTGTAGTGTGCATCCGATTCGCCTTCCCTTTTTTCCCCGATTGCTGTTGCTGTTACTCTTTTTTCTGTTCTCGCTTCTACGGCTGCTGCTCCTGCTTTCTCTCCAAGCGGGCGCCATCTCGCTCTCCTACATCGCTTCGGGAGGCGCCTGCCGGCCGGCCGGCCTGCCTGCCCTCCTCTCTGACTCGGTGCTGTGATTTGTTTTTTTTCTTTCTCAGTGCTGAGTTGAGGTCGAGAAACTCTCCCTCCTCCCCTCCCCCCTCAACACTCTACCTCAACACGCACGTGTGCACGGGACCTGTGAGTGCGCGGCATGCCTTCCAACCGACGCAAGAATAAGCAGCGGTGTATGCAGGCGTCTCAGGTGGCCTTGCCAGGAGATCTACCAGAAGCCAGCAAGATCAGCGGTGACAGCGGCAGCACCAACGGCGGAAGTGTTGTATCCAATGAGCTCGCGGTGTCGCACAAGACATGCGGGCGGGAGGAGGCAGCGACTAGCGCTGCCTCATCGCTGAAGCACATGAAGCGCACCGCGTCATCGCTCGCCGGAGGAGATGCCGACGAGGACATGACCAACAGCGGCGGCGGCGTCAACGCCAACGGGGTGACGAGCGCCTCGCCTGCGCCTTCGCATTCCTCGTCGTCGTCCAGCGAATCAGATGCGTCGCCGGCAGCGGGTCTTCTGACGGTGACGAGCATGGCCACTCCAGCGACAGCGACGGAAAAGGACCTGGAAGCTTGCACGTCGAGCGATGGAGCAGGGCTGCTGCTCCTTGACGGCGAGGAGGACGCGGAGCGCGACGACGCGGTCCTCGCCGAGGCCGTCGCCGCGGCTGCGGCACCTGCCACCGACAACGTGGGGGAGCTTTTCTACGTCGAACTCGACTCCGAATCGCACGTTATGACCGGTGTTCTGCCTGAGATGCAGCGACTGCATGTGCGGCTGACGCAGCTGGTGCGCGTTCTGCGGCGCCGCGTCGCGCGCCTGTGTGTGCTGCGCGAGCGTGCTCGGCTGAGCGGGGATGATGTCAGTGAGGTGGTACCGGCGTCCCCACTTCTGCCGAGGCGTCCGTCTCCACCGACAACCGCTTCTCCCGTGCCATCCGGTGTGCATCGCCACAGGGACACCGTGGCCAGCAACGGCAGTGCTACACACAACGGCAGTAGCAGGATTCACGGCGGCGTCGCTGCGGCTTCCCTGACCAACGCGGAAGGCACCACCGGCGACGTGGATGCGATCGGGACGAGCGCAAACGGCCATCAGTCACTGCGGCAGGCAAACCCGATGCACGAACCAGGTGGCGTCATGCCCTCACCGCGCAACGGCATCAACAGCCGACTTGCAAGCGCGCGGCGCTACACGCAGCAACAGATCCTCGACAACGACTCGGAATGGTGCGACGCAGGAACCTTTCGCTCCTCGCGCTCCACCACGGCCCAGAGCACACCATCCCTGCAGCCGTGCTTGCCGCCGCCGTCGCTGCAGTTCTTTGAGGAGGACGAGCTGGATGACGACGGACGGGCTAGCCTGCTCACATGCAGCTCCATGGCGGCTCGACGATCGTACACGGCGCGCTTTCGGCCCGAGTCAACGCCGCCTTCGGCGCAGACGACGCCGAACATGCTTCCCGCCAACTCGACCCCCTACGCCCGCAGCGACAACGGGGGGATGCTGTCGCTGCCGCCGTCAACCTCAGCGGTTGGCCGCATGTCGCTCCAACAGCAGCAGCAGCTCACGTCGTCCGCGAAGCCTTTCTCGGGGGTGCGGACCGCGTGCGACCCGGCCACGTCGCCGCTAGAAGGATCCGCGCTGCCGCTGGCCCTCATACCAGCCGCGCCTGAATCGGGGCTCTCTTCGTCGAAAGCCACGCCGCCAGCCGTGGTGGACGACACGCAGCAGCAGGAGACACGGGCAGCCCTTTCCGCTGGCGCGCCGCAGCCGCTCGCCCTCACGGACGAAGAGAAGAAGGAGCTGCATCGACTGAGTCGGCGCGTCGCGGAGCTGTACAGCCGGCGCGGCCTCCTGCTCCAGCAGGCAGACCGACTTCTCTGCCGCCACGCTCAGCAGCACGAGCGGTGGGAAGGCAACGAGGAGCGCCGCGGGTGCTACCGCTGCCGGCGACTCTTTTCGTACCTCACCCGCCGCCACCACTGCCGCCGCTGCGGTCGCCTGTGCTGCGCCGAGTGCAGCCGGTACGTTGGCAAGAAGCAGGACACGTCCTACGTGGCGGCGCCGCAGGATACAGGGCGCGCCTCCGTGGGTGTGGAGCACCGGGTGATCATCAAGTCCGAGTACACCGCCCATATCACCGCCGAGGACACGCATGAGCTGGTGGAGGAACGTTTCGACGAGCACACATACCCGCGTCGCGGCTACGGCGGCGCAGGCGACTCGCCCAACTTGCAGCCGGAGAAAGAGGCGGAGGTGCAGGACACTGTCCTGGTGCTGGACGGCAATGATGGGCAGCTGCGCGGCCCGTCCTTGGAGCACACCGAAGACGCGGCCGGCAAACTTCACGGTCGCTGGAGGCAGCACAAGTGGGTCCGCGTCTGCGCACCGTGCTACCAAAACTGCCTCCGCGCGCGGCGCAACAACGTGCTGCAGCACCTGAAGAGCGCCAACCTGTGCATCCTCGATGACGGCTTCTACTACTACCACGTAATGACCACCGAGGAGCTGTGCCGGCTTTCCACCGCCCTGAACAAGCCCGACTCTTTTAAGAAGCAGGTGGAGCTGATGTCGCATGTTGTGGTGGAGCGCTCCGCCGACTACGTTGCGGCGGCGCCAGGGTACAGCGCCCACACCCTCACCGCAGCGGCGCAGCACACACCCGACGTCCTGCGGACGCTTGGCAGCATTGGTGCCTACGCCTTCCGCTCCGCACGGCAGACAGCCAACGACTACGTTGGCGGCTACTTCGCTGGGAGTCGGACCATACTGCCTGACAACCACATGGGCACAGCGGCGGCAGCGCACTCCCTCTCAGCCGGCAACGAGGCAGGTGGCGGTGGCAGAGACGACGACAACGATGAGGCGCGCAGCGAGGTATCGCTGATGTCCGTAGATGACGCGTGCAGTGATTTGCAGGCCCCGCTCAAGGGCGGCACGGAAGACAATGCATACGAGCACGAGGATAGGCCGGACAAGAACACGGACGAGGATGCTCGGACGGAGGACCCCTGTGACGACGGCCACATCGATGTACAAACATAGCCGACAACAAAAAAGCAAGAGAAAAACGCAGCCAGCGAGACTGCCGCCACGCCCGTCTCGCTGAGGCTTGGCGAAGAAACACAGACGAGAAGAAAAAGAGTTGAAAACCATAAACCATACAAGAAAAACAAAATTGAGTATGTGCGTAACGTTAGTGAAGTTGACAGAAGCATTCCTATTATTTCCTTTTCATCTGCGTCTGCGCTTCACACTCCACCACCACCACCACCACCCCCTCTCTCTCCCGCTTTTCCTCCTCCTGCACCCTCCTTTTCCCCCCTGCGCCCCCAGTGTGTGTGTGTGTGTGCCGTTCAGTCTTTCTGTTTCGTTCTTTACCTGCTGCTGCTTCATTATTTTGTTGTTGTTGTTGCAAGCACCCTTGCTTTGCTTTGTGGTGCTTGCACTGTTGCTGGTCTGTTAGCTCCTCCTTGCTGCTCGTTGAATGCTTCCACTACGTGCCCATTTCCATGCGTGTCCTAAACGCGTACCTTTTCTTATTTGACATCCTCTGCTGGTGCTACTTAGCACGCGTGCTGCTCGTCTCTTGGTGTGAATGTATGCAGGACCCTGAAGGCTTGACGGGCGTGACGCGCACGCATACGTGCGTCCTCCTTTCTCTCTTCGCCAATCCGCTTAAGTGTTTGCGCGTTGCACTTTTTTGTTGGTTTGTTGTTGTTTGTACACGTATGCTTGAGTGCTGGTGGTTGGGTGCTGTTGTTTACTTGCTCTTTTCCACCATTCCTCCTCGCCTGCTCCTCCCCCGCGTGTGCGCTGTACGGTCCCGCGTTATGTAGCGATGGCGTACAGGTACGAACCACACCGGCCTCATGGAGTTGAGACTCGTTGCCTCATGCTCCTACGTATCTCAGCTACCGACCTCTGGAGAACACGAGCACCGAATACCAAAACAAATACCAGGCAAGAGTGACAAGCAAGGCACCGAGTGCCGTGACGGACGGTCACCCCAGGCACCTGCCACCAATCACTCTAGCCAACGGTTCCTCTCCGCGCCGCGCCTCTTTCCCGCCAACCCCCTCCCCCCAAAAACACCCCCGCCTTTTCCCCGAAACCCCAGGCCCCGCCCGGCCTCCCTGGGACGCAGAAGGGTGGCCCGGGCCCGCCTCCACCCTCACCCAAAGCGCAGGCCCTGCGTATCCCCCACCCACCCAGCGGGGCCGCGGGGGGGGGGGGGGCACAAAAGAAAATGCAACCCCACCCCCACGCCGCCGAGGTCCAAAAAACATCGCAGCCACAAGAACGACGCCCCAAACCCGAAAAGCCGGCCGACCCAGCACCCCGAGGCACCGAAGCCAAAGCCACATGAAAAATACCGGTTGCGAAGCAAAGCCCATACTTCGTACGCGGAAAGGCACCCAGCAAATCGTCTTGTTGCTCGGCGCTTTCGCTAGCGATCCATAGTGTGGTGTCGTCTTCGGAGAGAGCAAAACACACGGACCGGGCGGCATGGAAGCACCGTGTCATCTGCAACCTTTCAAGAAAGCAGTAAGTTCTCGAAGCAATAGCCGCTCTGATAATCAAGGGAGGCGTTTGCTTCATATTCAGATAGCTCTGCAGTTGAGTTTCTCTCCTGAGTCTCACACCGCTTTCTGTCAACTCTCCTGTCTGCGTCACAGAGCAAACTCTTCCGCAAGACTGAAGCGAAGGAAGACATGTGAATCTTTAGTCTGCTGTGATGCGTTCTCGATAAAAGGAATCCCTATTTTCCATTTCCGCAAGACGCAGGAGCGACTCACCTGAACTGTGGCATGAATATGACAAGCAATACTGAAGCTTTTTTTCATTTTGCGCAGTACAGAGCAGAAATCGGCAGTAATGTTTGTCGCCTACTGCGTATAAGCAATAGCTTGCTTATTCGTAGACTGCTCAATACCAGACTGCTAGTGCATCATCCTCCGAGAGTTTGAGCCCCGCTACTTCTAGCTTCCAAGACCACACGCAGATCTAGAGTCGTGGAGTGGGTTTACTACGCAGCTGTTGCTGAACCAACCAAGGCCTCTTCTCCCTCACGAGGCTTTGACTTTCTCATCTTTTCGCTTCTCCTCACTTCCCGCTCCATGCTTACCATTCTACCGAAAAAAAAAAAGAAATTTCAGCCGCAGCATTTTCGTCCTCTACAACCACGATCACCAAAAACCAGAACCTACAATTTTGACCAGCGCTACCTGCTCTTTGCGTTTCTCCCTCACGCCCTCCAGCACAGCCACTTCACAACACCACCACCGCCACACCCACGATGTTCCGCTTTGCTGCCCCCAAGTGCCAGGCCGCCGCTGTTGCCGTGTGCGCCACGCACGTGCGCTACAACAGCGGCAAGAGCCCCGTGGACGTGTCGGAGCCGAAGGAGGATTTGAGCCGCCCAAAGGGTGAGCACGAGACGCCGGTGCGTCTGCCGTTCTGCTTGTGAGCGCGCGCGGACACGTACGCACAGAAACACTCCGCACACCCGCTGCCACCGCGTACGTATGTGCGCCTTTGCGCGGCGAGTGCTCTTGCAGGCGTGTGTGGTGTGCCTGCAGCGGGTGGTGCACACCGCGCCACGCAACCGCTGCATGAGCTCGAACAAGTGCGCACACACACGTCGGCAGAGTCGCACGACTCTGCCACGAGCGCCAGCGGCAGATTCTGCGCGAGCGTTGCCAACTCACACTCCCTCCCTATATAGTGTTTCCTCTTTTTTTTGCTTGTTTTCTGTCTCGTCCGCTGACTAGTACATAATTCGCTTTCTTCCCCACTCCCTCACTCCTTTTTTTTGCTGTTTTTCGAATTTTCTTTTCTACCTTTCTTTTTCGCGCTCTCTCTCCCTGCGACGCATTACTTGCCTCATGCCTCGGCACTCCCCCAGGTATTCTCCTTTATTTCTCTCTCTCGCGATGTGGCCGCGCAGACTGCGTGTATGTGCGTGGATAGGACTAGCGTTTGCCGCCACTTGCGACCCCACCAAAACGGAGCCTCCAAAGAAAGATGGAGCAAACAAATATAAACCACCCGACTGGGCGCCGGGCCGAGCCGCCGCAGGGCACTGCAGAGCTGAGTCACACGATCAAGGCTGGCGCCCCGCCTGCTTTTTCGCGCTTCTCGATGCTGTGCGTAGGCTTCTCTCTCAGTCTCCGTGTGCCAGTGGGGTGCATCCGCCCTTTGTGCTGTCTCTCCCTTGTTCCATCTTTTTCATTTCTGTTCAGAGCATCTCTCTGCTGTCATATCCGCACCTTGCGCTACGCGCGTGCCTGCACGCTTGTGTTTCAGCTGTTGGTCTAACTTGGCACTATAACTGTGAAAACGGGAAAAATACTCCAAAACGTATGAAAAGTGCCGCCACCACGCTATGCAATCGCCATTCTTCTTTTTTTGTTGTTGTTTTACGCTTCTGGGAAAAAAAATTCATATGACCACGCGACGTATGTACGGTGTCCTGTGCATGTGTATGAGCGGATGTGGCGTGTGCTGACGGTGCAATGCTGGCAGCCACGGACAAGTTCACGCGATGGTACGCAGAGAGAGACGCGCCTGTGACGTAGCCGCTCGCAATACAGCCATCGTAGCCATCGCCGCGTGCCCTCTTGTTTCCCGCGTTTTGTATGTGCTTCTCGTGAATAAATTCATTTGCTATACTTACGCTTGATTGTGCTGGCGTGCGTGGTGGCAAGCGAGGGTGTGAGCTGGAGGGGAGCGTCGCGCGCATGTGTGGAGGTGTGTGCACGGTCTTCGTTCCTTTGTTTGCTTGTCATATACCTCACCTCCACTCACCAGCCCGCCTACTCCCTTCCGCGCTTGCTGTAGTTTGCCGTGCGCAGGGCTCATCAGGAAACAGCACAGCAGTATGCCGACATATTCGCTATATATTCTGCTTTTTGCGTGTGTTCTTCAATTTGTCTCGTGTTCTCACGTTGAGTTTGAAGCTGATAAAAAATCGGATGCAAATCTGGTGAAGTGCAGTGTACGCCGTGGCTGTTCGAAGCGTGTGTTCAGCTGTAAGATCCCTCCCGTGCAGTCTCAGTGCTATAGCTCTCAGGGCCATGCGCAGCGTGTACGTCAAGTGTGGTGGGCCCGAGCATCCAATACAGTCTGTCGCAATATGTATGCTGCACTGTATGATGATTCCGGCGTGTTGTTGCTCTATTTCGTAGAGCTTGTGCTTCTTGCAACGCTTTTTCACTCCAACTTATGTCGCTTCTCCATTGTGCTCTTTTTTTTCTCGCCCGTGCTTTCTTGCTTACTGACTTTACTTCTCCACACCTATACGCTGAGGCTACAATGGCTGCACTCTTTCACTGCATCTGTTTCACACTCGATATGTGATCTGCGCATTAAAACTCGCACACATACGCAGGGACACACCGCCAGGCGCTCAAGCTCTTGAAGGATCTTCCTCCCTGCAGTGTGATACCGCGTTTACACCGGGTTCGCTGTTTGCTTGCTCACGACTCTTTTGAGAAGCTAATTACGAGCTCCCAGAGCTGCGTGATTACATACTTGATTTTTTTTCGGGGTATTTCTAGCTCTCTCTCTCTCTCTCTCGTTCATACTTCAGCCGTCTCTTGTGGTATCGATCGCCGTTTCGCGTATCTCTGCTGCCTCTCTTCTTCTGCCGTTTTTTTTTCGCTCTCCTTTTCTATCTCTCCTTCTTTTACTCCTCATACGCCCGACACTCTGTGCGCTTCGTCGTCTAGATTTATATATTTTCATGGGCTCTTCTTTTTTCGCACCAACTGTAGCTCTCCTCTTCCCATCTCACCTCCGTGCATCCAGCCTGTGTTACTCGGCACCGCCATCCCCACCACTGCCTCTCAAACTCGCCGCTTAGGTGATCTCAGTGGCCTAAAAAGCCACACATCACGCACACGCAGCACTCCCCTCAACCCCTACAACCATCTCCCCTTCCGAACTTATTTCCGCCCTCTGTGAATCCACTAAGAATCCACCCTTGTACAGACGCACGACTGTGCGAACCGTACCCGCAGTGTGCCGAGCCATGTTTCCCTCTTGCGCGCGTCGGTTGTGCGCAGCCGGTCCGGTGAGTCGCCTCGGCACCGCGAGCGCGGCCGCCGTATCGACACCTGTGAGGGCCACCTGTTCCGCGAAGTACATGAGAAAGGTAAACTGCGGGAGCACCACCAGCGGCTTTGCCTGTGGGCTTGCTGCGCCGGTGGGACTGCATCAGCCGCGGCGCTGGTACCTCATGTCCGCGGCGGCACCGCGTGCGACGGAGGACATGCGCATCTACAAGTCGAAGCTGCCGTCGGTGATGGACAAGGTGAACCAAGAGACGACGCTGTACGGGTATCTGATGAAGCGCATGGCGGCGGCGGACCCGAAGAAAATCGCTGCGGTGCAGGCGGAGACGGGCAAGACACTCACGTACCCGGAGCTGATGAAGGCGACGGAGCACGCGGCGAAAGCACTGTACCAGCACAGCGTGCGGAAGGGCGATGTTGTGTGCCTGTGCACGCTGAACACGATCGTGTACGGCCCGCTGGTGTACGGCACGCTGCGCCTCGGCGCGATCGCGTCGACGGTGAACGCCGTGGCGACGGCGTCGACGCTGGCGTACCACTTCAAGGCGAACGGTGCGAAGGTGGTGCTGGGCATGCACTTCTTTCAAAAGCAGCTCGCGGAGGCCGTGGCGCTGGTAGAGCAAGAGACCGGGCGGAAGGTCCAGGTGCTGTACCCGGAGGAGTTCTTCAAGACAGACGCTCCCGAGATCCCTGCGGACTACGACGGGCTGAAGGGGGCCACGCCGAACGACACCGTGGCCATCCTCTTCTCGAGCGGCACGACCGGCATGCCGAAGGGTGTGCAGCTGACGAACCGTGCGCTCATTGCGTGCTCGGAGCAGTCCGCCGGAGCGTTCGGCGTTGGCTCGCAGGACACCGCCGTGACCGTTCTTCCGCTGTTTCACGTCTTCGGGTTCACGGCGTGCATGAACTGCATGTTCGCCTACGCCGCGACGCAGGTGGTGATGTCCAAGTACTCGGTCGAGGACTACGTGCGCGCGATTGAGAAGTACAAGGCGACGGTCAACCTCGTCGCCCCGCCGATCCTCATCTCGCTCCTCAAGAATGCGGACAAGGTGAAGCAGCACGACCTGTCGTCGCTCAAGCACTTCTGCTCCTCGTCGGCCCCGCTTGGGGCGGACGTGGTGGACACGGTGGAGCAGCTGATCCCTGGCTGCGCTGTAACCCAGGGCTACGGCATGACGGAGATGGCGCCGACCGTGACGGCACCGCTGTGGGGCCAACGGTGCACGCCAGGCGCCTGCGGGAGCCTAATAGCCGACACGGAGCTGCGCATCGTGAAGGTGGACGACAGCCAGCAGAGCGGCGCGGATACGTCTTCCGGCATCGACGCAGAGCCCGGCGCGGAGGGTGAGGTGTGGGTGCGTGGTCCGCAAATGATGAAGGGCTATTTGCGCGATGAGGACACGGCCATGTGCATGCAGGACGGCTGGTACCGCACTGGCGACATCGGCAAGATGCTGGAGACTGGCGAGCTGATGATCACGGACCGGCTGAAGGAGCTGATCAAGTACAAGGGCTTTCAGGTGTCGCCGGCTTCCCTGGAGGCGCTCTTGCTGACGCACCCGTGGGTGAAGGACTGCGTGGTGGTTGGCGTGCCGGACCCGCGCGACGTGAGCTTCGAGAACCCGCGTGCGCTCGTCGTGCTGCAGCCCTCTGTGTCCCCAGAGGACGCCGTCCGTGCGTCGGACGAGCTGTACCGCTTCGTGATGATAAACATGCCCCCGCACAAGCGGCTGCACGGCGGTGTGCGCGTCGTGGACGAGATTCCTCGCAACGCCGCTGGCAAGGTGATGCGGCGTCAGGTGCGCCAGGATGAGGTGGCGCTGCTGAAGGGGCAGAACAGCGATAGCGCTGCACCAGAGACTAACAAGCAAGGTACCACTACTACCACCGCTGCGGCTGCCTAGTTTGGGAGATGATTCAAGGCGAATATGCCACAGCCTGTGTGGGTGTGGGCGTCGAAGCCCTCGTGCTCGTTGTGCTACCTGGATCTTACTCTGCCTCAACGCGAAAGCAGCTTGCCCCTCCCCCTTCCCCGAGTCCCCTCTGCCAGTGGGTTTTCGCGATGTCAGTGCGTGCGTTTCTCTTTCGTTTTTCTGGTTGCATTTTGTTGTAGTGTTGCGTCTGTGTGCTGTTTTGGGTTGGAACACGTCGCTGCCATCCGCAGACTCACTCGCGCAGCTGTTTGCTTCCTTCTCCGTCCGATGGTGTGCTTGTTACTTCCGTCTCGCGTAGCCGGCATCACCACCAACTTGTCGGGCGGCTCACATACGTGTTGGTACCGCTGCTTGCGACACTACCCTCTTCCCCACCGCCAGCCCCGGCCTTTGTTCGCTCTCTTTTTTTTTTCGCTCGCTCTCTCTTCGCTTGCCTTATACCTCAATAATCGAGCTGCTGATGGTGCGTCGCCCTCTTGTTGTTTGTTCGCTGTTTTCTTAGAGAGCTTGCTGTTCCGTTTTTGTCCCCTGTATGTGTGTGTGTGTGTGTGTGTGTCAAGTGCTGGAATGGATTGCACGGCACTTTCTGTTTTTTCTCTCCATCTCTCTGATGGTGCTAGCTGATTTTTTTTTTTTTAAAGAGGGGGGTATCTGTGTATTTGGATCCCCTCTCTCTGTGCCTGAGGCTGTCTGCATACCAGTATCATCACGTTGCCTTTTCTCCCTCCTCCTCCTCCGTCCAGCTCGCTCTCTTTCTCTCTCCAGCGTGGCCTTGCGTCGCCTGTCTTGCTGCTTGTACACTCGTCCAAAACGAAACATATTTTTGTGGTTGTTTCCGCCCCCCCCCCCCTCTCATCTTTTCGCTCCTTTTTCAAGTGCCCTCCCTCCCCCCCCCCCCTACCCACACACACACACACACCTTTTTTTTGCTTTTTCTCGGCTTCCTGGTTGACGTTTTCTCCCACTTCGCCCCCTCTCCTCAAGTCGATGTGCTTGTGTGTATGTGTATGCACATGTGTATGTGGAGTTATTTCGAGCGGCGCAAGGGTTTTGCTTCTCTTTTTCACTGTCCTCTGCCGCCCCCACCCCTAGCCCCCGCGGGTACCAATGGGCCCTTAAAGCGTTCGACAAGCTTTTTGCAGTCCCCCCTCTCCATCGAGGTGCCTTTCTCTTTGGCGTATTCCATCTCGTTCTCGCGTTTCTTTTAGTTGTTGTTGTCTTCTCGCCTTCTCCTGGTTTGAGTCGCGGCGTTGAGAATGAATGTAGCTGGTGTTGCATGCGTCTGCATGTCTGTGCCTTCCTGCAACCAAAGGGTGGTTGCGACAGCGACTCCGATGCTGTATGATGGGATGAACGAAAGGGGTGAGAAAACGAAAATGGCAAAAATAGAACGCCGTGCCGCGTCGCAACCAACAAAAAAAAACGTCTGATGAGCTGTCTCCGTTGATGAGCAGCTCTCTTCCTTTGGGTGCCGCATCTCTCTCCCCTCCCCCTCGCCCCTAAGTGAGCGGGGATGCACGCAGTGGCTGTGGTGATCGCACATCCCACGCGCTTTTCGAGGCTCGCACGGCGAGCATGTCGGTCGACAGTACGAGGCAAGGAAAGAGAATGCCAATAGATGCCTTTTTACAATACGAAAGAACCCTGTGTCCCGCTGCAAGGGGTGACGTAACGCCGTTTTTCGTCCATTTCGTTTTACTCTTGTCGGCAGTCGCGCAGTACCTGGTGTTGGCCACTGTCTTTCGTTCTGTTCCTCCCTCTTCTTAGCAGAGGCCGCAATCATGTCGCTGCACCGCACATCTCACGCCCCACCCTCGTTCCCCCGCTTCCTGACTTTCCTTCTCTTTTCTTTTTAATCACCTATCCAACGGCCCCATGCTTCCATCACGAACGCCGTTTCACCCACTGGCGGCATTATCACCATCACCGTGCCTCCCCCCTCTTCTCTTCTCCTTTCGTTCAGCCCCCCCCCCCATCACCGCGTGGAACGGTACCGACGCATCACCATCGTGAATTACGAACGAGGAGAAAAAGTTCATACGGCCCTCTCCTTCCACTGGTATGCGCATCTTCTGAGCGCGACGGGCACGCAACGAAAGGCAACGAACGAGCCCCCCTTAGCCCGGGAAAACGCAATGAGCGACAGCCACCGCTACAAGAGCAACAACGACACTAATAAGAAGTCCAACGTTATCGCTTATATCGAGTTGTACATCCACATCGGCTGCGCTGTTTCGTTTTCGTTTCTTTGGCTTTGTGTCACCATCTCTCACGCTCGCTCTCGCTCCCTCCCTCTCTCTTCGTTACACACACACACACACACACAGCCTGATTCCTTGTTCTGATGTTCTGCGTGTGCATAGGTACACAGATATAGATGCAAGTAGAGAGTGTGTCGTGTGCAGGTCTATCGAGGAAGGGCGACACAATGACGCATCTCGCCTCTCTTCTCCTCCCTCTGCTTACCTCCTGCACCGAGTAAGGGATTACGCGCTGCAACCCCCCTGCAGCGGGGACAAGGAAAAGGGAAAACGCGAAACAGACGACCCGGCCCTTTCGTCGAGGGGGTCTCCGGAGAGCGGACGTGTTGGGCCTCTCCTCGGGAAGAGGCGATCAGGAGGGGCCACACGCATGCATCTCCTTCCGTTCCCCTTCTCACCACGTTCTGCTCCTCACACTTCAGTCGCGAACTTTGCTGGCTTTTTCTCGTCGTCGACGTTGTCTTTCTTTCTCAGTGCAAACGGGTTTCGCCTTCGTGTGCCGAGGGAGGGGGCCTCCGCTGTTTCTTTCGGGCGGCCTCCGGCCGCCACACGCGGGTGAATATGTGCATGTGGGGCGTGGTAGCTTTTTTTTTTTTTGCGTCCCCCTTACCTTAGGGAGGATGTCAGCTGGTGTTTGCTATCTTGTCTGTGCGATCAACTTGATCCCACCCCGGCCAGCCATCCCCCCCCCCTCCGTTGTCTCTGCCGCCGGGTGAGAGGCATGATGGATGTGGGAAGGAGTGGACCTAGCACTTTCGTGGAAATCATCGAAACGATAAGCATCAATGCCGTGTGAGCGGAATGCAGAGGTCAGCTGCCCGGCCTACCTGGCGACGTCAAACACGTTTGCGGCATCGCCCTTGACCAGGTGAGAACATGGGATGGTACTCCTCAACGGAATAACTCCACTCCTCGCTCGCCCTCTCGCTCTGATCGCACACGAGCGAGGGCAACAACCGCGCATGCATGCACATGTCACGCTGAAGGCGCTGCCTCGGACAGCGAACACTAACGACGGACCCCAGCGGCGCCCCCCCCCCCTCCTCCGAAGTCAGCAGGTGCATGCACGAGTCCCTGCGGGAACGAAAAATTGCATTTTTTTTGTTGTTTTTTGCTCGCTTCGCTCTTGTCCCGCTTTTCGCTCTCTTCTCGGGGACACAACGGCGCGACGAGAGATCAAGGGAAGGGCGGTTGAGCTGCTCTTCTTTCTCTCACACACACGCTCTCTCTCTCTCTCTCTCTCTCTGCTGCAAAAGCTATCTGGGTTGTATCTCTCAGTGGCACCTCCAGTCTCCACTTCCGCTGAGAATGGGCCCCAGTGGACCTCGTGGCCCCTTCCCTCTCGTTAGTTTCACTGTCCGTGCCCTCTGAGTAGGACTCCCGCTCATCCGAGCCCTTCGTATCTCCACCCGGTGGGGCAGGAAACTAGAGGGATGGACGGCACGGCATTCTCGTGCGCACACAAGCACAGGCATACACGTGCATCTATACTCTTGAAGAAATGCGCTCTATGCCTGCCTGTATGGACCTCGATGTGCAAGCGGCACGACCGCACACACCGCCCCAGAAGTCGGATCGATGAAGACAGTTATGCTGACGCACTAACGGTGTCGGTGTAACTCTCTCGCTTTTCCTCTTCCATCTCTCTCGCCCCCTCCCGCACGCTGGCGAAGGAAAAGGCGTATGCGCATATGTGTATATCTGTGTGTCTTCGTCAGTGGAAAGCTCGCCCCCCCCCCATGCATGGCGACATGCCCCGGCATCCTCCACTCCCCCCTCCCCTCCTGCTCCTTTCCACACCTGCCCTTCTCGCTTTCACCTGTTTTGTGTTTCTGTTTCTCCTGTCGTGTGACTATCCGACTCACTATCTCCTCCACACACATACACACACACGTACGCACGCACACGCACCTCTCTCTCGTTTCTCTCCGTATGTCACGTGCGGCTATCCCTTTGGTGGGGTGTGTGCCTTCATCGGTTTCTGTGCTCTTTTTTTTCTCGTGTGTGTTCGTGTGGTCCTTCTCTCACACCCTCACATCCTTTCGAGTCAAACACGTCCCTCTTCCCCCTCCTGTCGCAAGATTAGCTGCATTGCGACGTTCCCTTTCTCACGCACACGCACACACCCACCCTCTCCTCCTCCCTCGCTTGGTGACTTCTCACTGGATTTCGAGTAGTTTCTCTGCGTGTGCACCCATCAAGCGATCTCTCCCCCTCCCCCGTCGTCTGTGCTCGCCCTGTAAGGCGACAACGTACGGACTGGTATAAATAACAAAAAAAAAATCGCTCTGCCGCTGGCCCTTCCCCGTTTTTAGCTTTCCCCTGCTCCTGAAGTTCATAAAAAAAACGAGACAAGTCTTCTTCTGTCCTTTCTTCCGTCTTAGTCCACTAGTACAAGACAAACTCACAGCAAAGAACAACAGACACACGCACAGGCACACGCACACGCTCAGAGTCGCAGAGGGCGCCTACTTCAACTGGACGGTGACACCACGCTCTCTCATCTCTACGTTTCGCACCACACACCCGCACCCTCGTCATCCTTCTCTCTCGCGTCCATACTTTTTTTGCTGCTGTTGGAGCGTGTGCTCAGCCGTTCGGCCATCTCACATCGGTTGTGCTGTGTGCTTGTGTGTGCGACGTGACCTTCTCCCTCCTCCCTCCTTCCCTCCCTCCCCCTTGCCTTTCTTTGTTTTTTCCGCTTTCTTTTATCTCCTCCTCCTCCGCTCTGCTTGCCATCGACTTGTTCCACCCACACGCTTCCAAACGCAAAAAAAAAAAACGGAAACGGGCGGCTCTGTGACTTGATCCGTCCTTTCTTTTTTCCTCTTCTTCGCCCCACCCCTTTTCGAACGCTTCGCTCTGCTTCGTTTTTGTCTCGTTGTTGTTCCCTGCCTCGCTCCCTCGCCCTGTGTGTGTGTGTGTGTGTGTGCGTGCGTGTGTACGGCCCCCCCCCCTCCCTCCCGCTACCACAATTCGACGTTGCTTACTGCTTACGAAGTTCCCTCGCTATTTCTTCTCAGTTCTGAATTGTTCTTGCCCTTCTATCAGCCGCCTCCCCCTTCCCCCTCCCTCTATTTGTGCTAGAGTCCGTCATTGACAGCCTCCCCTCCCTCCCTCCCTCCCTCCCCCCATCTCTCCTCTCTCTCTCTCTGAGTCCCTGCATTACATACAGTCAAGCATACGACCACCAACCGAGGAAAACTCCATCAAGCGTGCCTCCTTGACACGCGAGCTGGACGCGATCGTTTCTTCTTCATCGCTCCATCTTTTCCTCTGCTTCAAAGACGCTTCTTCTTGTTGTTTTTGTTGTTGTCGTCCGCGTGTTGCCTAGGGCCATTCCCTCGGCCTCTCTCGTGCCGCCCTCTCCCCCCCCCCCCTTCTCCTCCCTGTCTCTTCGTCGGCTCGCCTTTTTCAGTGCTGGCGTGCGCTGCGCCTCCGCTCAGATTCACGGATAAAGACACGTTGTCGCGCCATCATAGCGCAGCGGCAACGGGAACGAAGTTGTGCCTCGTATTATCTTGCACCCATACATACACTGTCAGCATGCTCCGCAATACGATTCGGTGGGCGAGCGTCCTCGGTGCGCAGCGCTGCGGCAGAGGTGTTGCTTGCCGTAGCAACAGCCTGCTTGCTGGTCGAAGCACAGCCGTTGAAGCACCGCGCGCGTTGACGGTGTCGTCGTCTTCACATGCCCTGACGCCGTTCTTGAGACCCGTCGCGGCAACCATGGCGCTGAAGCAGCAGGCCCGCTTTGCCTCCACAACGTCGACCCCCTCCGCCACAGTCACAGCCACGTCGACCGCCGCAGATGCGGGAGCGCATATCTATAAGTCGCGGTTCCCCTCGGTGATGGACAAGGTGAACACGGAGAGAACCCTCTACGAGTACCTCATGAAGCGTATAAGGGCGAAGGACCCGAAGAAAATCGCTGCCGTTCAGGCGGAAAACGGCAAGGAGCTGACCTACTCCAAGGTCATACAGGCCACCGACTGGTGCGCGCGAGCGCTGTACCATCACGCCAAGGTCCGCAAGGGCGATGTGGTGTGCATGTGCATGCTGAACACTATTATCTACGGCCCTGTGGTGTACGGTGCGTTGCGCCTCGGCGCCCTCGTCTCCCCGGTGAACGCAATCGCGGAGCCGTCGCTTCTCGCATACTTCATGACAGAGGCCAACGCCAAGGTCATTCTCGGCATGCGTTACTTCCGCAAGCAGCTTGAGGAGGCCGTCGCCATTGTGGAGAAGGACACGGGCAGGAAGGTGGCCATCCACTACCCGGAGGACTTCTTCAAGAGATGGTACATCTGGCCTGTGCCGCGCAGCTACGATGGGCTGAAGGGCGCCTCCCTCGACGATACCGTCGTCATCCCCTTCTCCAGCGGCACCGGCGGCTTGTCCAAGGGTGTGAAGCTGTCGAATCGAGCACTCATCGCCAACTCGGAGCAGTTGGGGGCGGCCTTCGAGTTCTCGCCGGACGACGCGGGTATCACGATCCTGCCATTCTTCCACATCTACGGCTTCACTGCCTGTCTCAACGCCGGCTACGCCCACAGCGTAATGCAGATCGTCATGTACAAGTACACCGTCGAGGACTACCTAAAGGCGTCCGAGAAGTACAAGGCGACGATCAACCTCGTCGCCCCGCCGATCCTCATCTCGCTGCTCAAGAACGCGGACAAGGTGAAGGGGCACGACCTGTCGTCGCTCAAGCGCTTCTGCTGCGGGGCAGCCCCGCTCGGCCCCGAGACAGTGGAGGCGATAGAGAAGATGCTGCCCAGCGTGTCCGTCACGCAGGCCTACGGCATGACGGAGATGGCGCCGGCCGTGACGGTGCCCAATGGGCTGAGGCACAAGGTGCCAGGCGCCTGCGGTGTGCTTGTGGCCGACACGGAGCTGCGCATCGTGAAGGTGGACGACAGCCAGCAGAGCGGCACAGACAAGTCTTCCGGCATCGACGCAGAGCCCGGCGCGGAGGGTGAGGTGTGGGTGCGTGGTCCGCAAATGATGAAGGGCTATTTGCGCGATGAGGACACGGCCATGTGCATGCAGGACGGCTGGTACCGCACTGGCGACATCGGCAAGTTCGACGCTGAGGCCGGCGAGCTCGTCATCACGGACCGGCTGAAGGAGCTGATCAAGTACAAGGGCTTTCAGGTGTCGCCGGCTTCCCTGGAGGCGCTCTTGCTGACGCACCCGTGGGTGAAGGACTGCGTGGTGATTGGCGTGCCGGACCCGCGCGACGTGAGCTTCGAGAACCCGCGTGCGCTTGTATCTCTCCAACCGTCAGTCTCTCCCAAAGACGCCGTCCGTGCGTCGGACGAGCTGTACCGCTTCGTGATGTCGCGCATGCCCCCGCACAAGCGGCTGCACGGCGGTGTGCGCATTGTGAGTGAGGTGCCGCGCAACTTGTCGGGCAAGCTGCTGCGTCGGCAGGCCCGCAAGGATGAGGCGGAGCTGATCAAAGCACAGATGGAGAAGGCGAGCGCGACCAAGCCGAAGTCAGCGAAGGAGGCGGCGAACGCGTCCGCTTCGGATTGACGGGACACAGAGAGACAGAAAAAGGGCTCCCAAAGTCTCATGACACGTATGCGCTCCCGCTCTCTGCGTATGGGAATGTGTGTGTGTGTGTGTGTGTGTGTGTTTATGTGGGGAGGCGATTGGTGAAATCAGGCCACCCCCCCCCCCCTCTCTCTCCCTTTTCGCTCGTGCCGCACGTCTCATCACAGCTCACTCGTCTCCGCTGGGCTGTCACACACACACACGCGCTTGTTGTATATGGTACTGCTCTCTTCCTCTCTCTATTCTGAATGTTTTTCTTTTATTATTATTTGTTTTGCACGTTGTGTTCGATGGTTTTTTGTTTTTGGGGGGAGGGGAGAGGGAGGGGGCGTTGTTGCCGCTGGTGTATATCCCTGCCCCCCTCCCCCTCCCTCGTCCGGGAAGAAGACCATTGCATGTCATTACGTGCGTGCGTGCTTCCGTCTTCTTCTCGTACTCCCTTAGATCTTTTTTTATTTGTGCTCGATGTCTCCCTTCGACCTGTGATAATCTCCTACCTCTCTTGGAGAGTCGAGCCCCGCCCTCTTCGTGGCAGCACCCACCCACCCACACCCACACACACACACACGCACCCTTCACCTTCCGGTTTTGCTCGTTTTTATTTTAGGGCACCGTGCCACTGACAAATCACCCTTTACTTTGTGAACGCTCTCTCTACGTATACACTCTTGTACCCCTGCCACCCCTCCCGTGGGCTCGCACATGCACATACACCCCGCCCCCCTCTCCCTGCAGCCCTTCCCCTCCTCCATCTCGGCTTGCCTTGTGTGTATGCCTTGTGAAACAAATCCCCCCCCCCCTCTCTCTCTCTCTCTCTCTCTTTCGCAACGATGCCGACCACACTGACCTCGTCTCCCGCCCCTTTCTCTCTGCCTAACATGTGCTCAGTCCCCACCCCAAATCTTTCTCGGACGTCCGACTCTTTTTCGTTCTCTTTCAGCTTCCCCCTTGTGGCCTTCGCCTCCTGCTCGCCTACCAGCCCACCCGCAGCGAGCTCGCGCACAGGCCCACTCGCGCGCCTGCGTGCAGAAGACGGCGTCCGCGCCCGCGTGCACCGGATGGGCATCTGTGTGCGTTCCCGTGTGCCCTTCTCTACCCCCGCCCCTCCCTCTCTATGTGTTCTTTCACTCCGTCTCTTCTTGTTTACGCTCTTTTCTGTGAATCCCTGATGATGCGGGCCACCTCAGCGCGGCACCACACTTCGAGTGCCCGCTCTGTATGGGGAGGCCAAGCAGCCGGCAGCCTGCCCTCGGGCATGGGCAGCGGGCTCTTGGTGTCGGCGGACAGGTATGGGTCAGCGCGGTGCCGCAGAGACCCACGGCCATCATCGCGTTCGCACCCGTGCGCTGCGAATCGTGTCGACGGCTCCACAAATATGCGCATCCACCTCCTGTGCTGTCTCTGCTCTGGCTGCGCTGCGGTGGTGCTGAGCGTGATCCCGGGCCGAGCCTGCGCTGTGTGCTGCCGTGGCCTTGCGCTGGACTGAACGACGCCGAACGGTGCTGGTTGGGCCCGGCTCCACCCCATAGCCGTAATGCAGCAGAGGCAGGTGAACGGTGGTTGCGTATGCGTGTGTTTCCTAACATGTTCATGGTCGTATCGACACGCTGAAAAGAAGTCCTCGCTCGGCTTTACACATCCGTCGTCTTCTACTCAGATGCGCGTACTACACTCACGTCGACAAGCCCCTTCCAAAAAGAGAGAGAAGCAGGTGTAAAGGGACGTAGAAAGCGGGGCGCACAGCGGAACGGCGACGCATGCGTTGCAGTCGCCCTGAAGAAAATGTGTGCTCGTCTTCGGTGTGTGGCAGCGGTAGTGCGCGTGCAAGCGCAGCACGTCTGGCACAGCGAATGGAGCACCTCGTTTCCTCTCCAGGGCTTGTGCAGCCCGTGAAGACTCTCCCCTTTCCCTCGCCTGCAGCTGTTTAGCCTCACGCGCGCACCTTGTTGCCCTTCGTTGGCCGGAATGCAAGAGGAGTCAACACGCGCAATGCCTCTTGCGTACTCTCTTGTCTCACCTCTCTCTTTCTCTGTGTGTGTGTGTGTGTGTGCGTGTGTTATCAACTCGCCACACCTTCTCCTGTCGTGTTCATCATGTCACACGCGCACAACTGCACACGGTGTTGCCACTCTCGTCGCACCAGCGTTCTTACTCTGCTACAGAAGTGTCATCGCTAACTACCGCCTCCACATCCCTCGCCGGTGCTTCCGCTCAACCCCACCAACACGACCACCCCACTTCCTCCCGCTTTCGGCGTGTTTCCTCTTGAGGAAAGCCTGTCAAACAAACAGAGGGGACTACTCCGGCATCATCTGTAGCGGCCAACAAGCCGCCACCGCCCCCTCCCACCCCACCTATCCTCTTGCTCGCGTCATGCAAGCGTAGCAGATAAGCGCCTCCAGAGCAGAAGCTCAAGGAGGGAGGAGCCCATGGGCGGCACGTGTGTGCTGCTCCGCTGACTCAACAGGTGCCCAATGCGGCGTCTGCTGCGGGGTTCATGTAGTTGCCCATGGCAACCCACGTGGCGGCTCCATCTATGCATCCACTTCCGGCATTCATCGGTTGATTGGCTGAAGCGGCGAGGATGCCGCGTCGGGGTGTTCACTGACCTTGTTCATCCCTGCCTCTCGCGTGCACCGCGGGATGCATGCGCAGGTGCGGGGCCTCTGCTTGAAATGCGCAGCTTCGCGTCTTTTACTCACTCGCCCATGTCTCCCTGTTTCCCTGTCGCTCTTGGTCTCTGCACCATCACGCTCACCTACTCGTTCAACACACAACCCCCACCCCTCCCTCTTTGCCCCGCGCACCCTTCAAACTACGCGCATGCCTCCCCTCCCCTCCCCTCCCCCCTCCCCTTCGGCTCCCTCACCCTTTTTATGTATGGGATCGCATGGGCGAACGCTTCATGTCAATGAATGACGCCTCACTAGTGTACCGACGCGTATTCGAGCACCAACGCGCACGCTATAGTCGCCCCGGCAAGGATGGCCTCTGTGGTGGTCGTATCCGCGTCCTATGACAAGCAGATACGGCTCTGGGACGCCACCTCGGGTCGCACCGTGAAGAGCTTTATCTTCCAGGACTCGCAGATCAACAGCCTCTTTCTGCTGCCTGACACGGGCTATCTGGCAGTGGCAGGCTTTGGGGCTCTGCGCCTGTATGACCTCGGCACTTTCCTGCGCAGCGGCGGGGGCGCGGGAGCGGGCAGTGGCGCAGGCACCGGTTGTAGCAACACCAGCAGCAGCACGAACCAGGCACCGCCGGTCTACTCCTCGTTCGAGAGCCAGAGCTCGATGAACTTCACGAGTCTAGCGGCAGTGCCGCTAGCGCACAACTACAGCAAAGATGAGCAGAGCAGCACCATGTCCGGCTCGTCGCGTCAGCTGACGGACTCCGCAACGTCGACGATGCTAAACGATCAGCTGCTCAGCACTGCCGCCATGGTGGACACAGCTGCGCTTCTGGGCAGCGCGCCGTGTCGCGAGGCCGCCTTCCTCCTTATCGCAACGAGCGAAGACGGGCACATCCGCTTCTTCGACACCCAATCCGCCGTAACACTGCGGGTGCTAAAGGACATTGCAACGGGAGCCGCCATCACCTGCAGTGCCGTGTCCCCAGACCGTCGCTATCTGCTGACGGGGAACCAAATGGGCCAGGTGTCCATGTGGCACCTCCCCTCCATCGTCGCCAGTGTCGCGTTGGAGATGAGGGGCCTCGCGCACCACAAAACAGCCGCGGCAAGCAAAAGCTCGGATTGCAATCCAATCACCGTGTTGGGCGAAGCAGGCACCAAGGCCGGGGAGGCGCAAGCCGCCAAGGCTGCAGCGGTGGCCACCGCAGAGGAAGAGCGCGCAAAGGCTTTTGGTCGCGCGCCGCTGCAGGACATCAACTTCGCCAACGACTACAGCGCCATCCGCAGCATCGCGATAGAGCCCCTTGGCAGGTGGGCGGCCGTGGCGACCAACACAGGCAAGGTGCATTTCATCCGACTCGCCCGCGACGCCTCGGTGCGCGGGAGTAAGGCGGCTACGGCCTCCGGCCGAAGCGCGACGCAGCCCCTGATCATCGGCGTTGCCACCAGCAACGACCTGCCGGTCACCCCGCCAGGGCAGCAAGACCCGAACGCCATGAGCCTCTCCGACTCTGTGCAGCCATCGCCCTATAAGAGCCCCGGGAAAATATCGGCTTCCGAGAGCACCTCTGGTGTGCCACCGCTGCGTCTGACACTGACGGGGAGTGTCAGCTCATACGGCGAGGGCGGGGCGGCCAATAACAGCTACCACGGCCCGCGTGAGACCATCTACCGCTCGGCTTTGGTGGTGAACGAACTCAGCTCAAACGCGCAACGCGCCTCGGACATGAGTGGGGATGGCATCGGCGGTGAGCTGGCGAACACGCGCAGCACCCCCAGAGGCGCCGCCTCGCACCTGAACAGCATGGGCGCCGTTCTCCTGGACCACGTCGAGCAGCAGCAAAATTCGAACAGAAGTCGCAGCAGCTGCCACGATGGACACGCCTCCGCCGCGCAAGACGCGCAGCACGAGCAGCTGGCGCAGCCATCGGCCGCGACGAAGCTCGCCGAGCAGCTCGAGATGGAGGTGTTCGACACGATTCAGGCGCATTACAAGTACATCCTGCGCGTGCTCATTTCGCCCAACGCAGAGCTTCTTGTGACGTGCAGTGCCGACTACTCGGTTGGTCGGTTCTTGGTGCCGACCGCCCTGCGGATCTCGTCTTCAGCGGCGTGCGCCAGCACAGACACAAACGCCGGCTCGAAGTCTTCTGCACTGGCAGCGGCGAACGCGCCTTCGCAGCCTGCCTCCACGCGCCCGAGTGGCAGTCGAAACGGCGACGAGGGGGCGGAGGGGAGCGAAAACGTTGACGAGGCCGAAGTGCGCAGCGACGCACTTATGCCGTGTTTTGCGTCCACGCAGGCGCTGGCGCCGACCACGGGGTCTCACACTGGTAGCGGCGGCGATCCGGAGGTGCCAGTGCAGCAGCATCAGCAGGGCGGCACGACGGACTCGAAGACGGACAGCATCTCTCCGAAAGAGACTGAGACGGCCGCTTCTGCCGCCGGCGATACCAACAACGCCGCCGCTCTCGACGCGGCCGCCTCTGGTCCTCTTATCTACTCCTTCGACGGCATCGCCAGCCGCGGCCTAGGTGACGGCGTAAGCGACGAGTCACCGAAGCCACGCATGGAGTTCCAGCCCCTCAAGCCGCTCACCGGGCACAACCGCTGGGTCTGGGACGGCGTCTTCAGCGACTGCAGCAATTTCCTTTTCACGGCGAGCAGCGACAACACCCTGCGCATGTGGAACGGGCTCATGACGGAGCGCCCGCAGTCTGTCAGCTTTGTTGGGCACACCAAGCCCGTCGTGGCGGTGCTGCTGTGCTACGACAAGCGGCGCTTGAGCATTGGATAGCGCACACGCTCCACTGTGAAGCGAAAAGGGGAACAGAAAGCGAGAAGAGTCACGGTACACGATGTGAAGTGGCGGGTATGCATCATCATGGTGACTAAGGCATGGATCTGCGCGTGGGTGCGCCCTATTTTTTTTTTTCCGACATCTAAATGTGCTTGTTGGCGAGAGGGGGGGGGCAAGGGAGGTGGATGAGGAGATGGAGTCGCCGCCATCGCCATCGCGCGCATCCTCTCATCTCCCGCCCTCCCTCTCCTCGAGCGGGTGCGGGCTTAGAGCGTTCCAACACAACACAAGTCAACGGAACCCTCCCCCCCCCCTCCAAAAAAAAAAAAACTTTTCTTCCTGCTGTAGCTGCGGCATTGGTGGTGACCCGTGGTCTTCTGCAACGCAAGAGCCCCCTCCAGATGGCTAGGCGTGAGAGAGAGGTAGGGGGCTGGAAGGACTGGTTAGCGTGTGGCAGAGTGGGGGTGGGGAGAAAAGCAGGGCAAGGTCCAGGGGGAGGAGGAGGGGCGGGTGTCTTTGCGCATCCATTTGTGTGGGGAGTTGCCAGGGAGCAGCCCTGTCCTGTTGTTGTCGTCGCTTCTCGGACGCTGTTGCTGCTTGCGACGCTGCATGCGGCGTTGGCGAAGCACTGCCGGTGGAGCTGAGCACCGCGTCTCTCTCTTCTTTCTCCTCTCCGCTCACCACCGCCGTTCACTCCATGGTGCGTGATCCGGGGTGCTTGAGGGAGCTCAGCGTCACCTTTCCTTTGCTGCGTGGAGTGGTGAGGTGTGTCGTGCCATTTCGTGGCGTTTCATGTTGCCGTTGCTGTTATTCCCACTTGGGCTAGACACGTTTACCCTTTCGTTTATTTTTGCATATACATATATATACATATATATATACGTGTGTGTGTGTGTGTGTGTGTGTGTGTGTGTGTGTGTGTGTGTGTGTGTGTCGCTGCCTCTTCGGCTGACGGTCCCTCCGACCCACCCACCCACCCACCCCCTCTCTTGCGGAGTGCGCTGTGCGCTGCGTTGCTTGTGTATGTGATGGACGGGCCGAAGGCTTTGTTGTTCGGTACTCGGTGGGGGTCTCATGGCGCACTAGGGAGGGGTGGGGCGGCGGCAGCACGGACGGTCACGTGTGTTTGGGTGCTGTCCTCTTGCTGGTCTGTGCGTATGTTGAACGAAACAAAAAAAAACATTTTTTTTTCACGCTGAGCCCCTCCGTCCCCTTTTTTGTTTGTTTTCTGAATGGATGTCACTGAAAAGACAAGATGGCCGGCGGCCTCATCACTTGAGGGAGGGACAGGAAGGGAGGGGCTCCGCCAGTGTGGCGAAGTGGCGACGGCGTGTGGCGGAGGCGATTTACTTTCGTCATGAGCGACGCTGGCTGCGGACTGTCTCCGCGCTTCGAATGCCTCCCCCCGTAGAAGCAGCACAACAACAAAATGGGTGTGGGGACAGACGTGTGCGCACGTGCGTCGCCCCGGGCTGCTTGCCTGATCCCTCATCGTGCCACACACGCACACACAAACACACACACACACCTCTCGTTCCTCACGGCAGCCTATGGATGGCTGTGGCTCCAGTGGACATCGCCTCCTCGCCCCTCCTGCTCCTCTCTGTCTCCCGTTGTAATTATCTGTGTTTGTGAGGGGGGTCTCTTCCAGGCGTGCAACCCCTCCCCCACCCCACCCACACACACACGCACACGCACAGATACATGCACACACTGCAGCCCCTCACTCGCACCCGCTCTGAGAAGCGCCATTCAAGTCTCCTTTATACGTCACACAGCGCGTGGCGAGAAAGAGACCCGTTTGCCGGCGTCATTCACGCCCTCGGCTCACGGTGGCCGTCATGCACGCACCGACTGCGGTGGCACACATGTGGCGCACGCCTTCCGTCAGCGCGCTGCGCCTGCGTCGATGCCTTTGCGCTTCGGCAGCGGCGGCATCACTCTCCTCCGCGCTACGGGTAGCTCAGCGCTACGTCACGAGCACCACTGGCTCTTCCAAGGGTAAAGATGGCGAGAGCGATCATACGAAGGATCACGCCGACGGCAAGGGGGGCGCTGTGTCTCCCTCAGGCACTACAACGGCTACAGGAGGTGCTGCCAGCCACGGCTTTCAAGGCTGGAAGCGCTTTGGCTCGTTCACCAGCGGCCACCACGATGTAGGCGCTACAACGAGCCCGCGTAGCTCACCGCCGTCACCAGCGTCATCTTCGTCTGCCTTCTCCCCAAGCCAAGATGCGGCCTCCATCGTTGATGGCAAGACCCGCGACGACGAAGCTCGTCGACGCGCAACATCGGCGCGGCTCACGGACATGTTCGCCGACAGCGCGCGGCACTCGCGATGGATGCAGGAGCAGCTCCAGCAGTCGCGCAGAAGCTCGGAATACACGGAAGAGACGGCGGCGCCCCGGCTAGTGCGCTCTCACTGCAGCGCCGTAAACGCCAATCAACGTGGTTACGCTGTCGACGAAGACGAAAATGGCAGTGCCCTATCGGGCGCGGCAGATGCAACGCCACCCACAGCGTTGGCGGCCACCACAGGTGCCGACGTGTTGGAGCAGGAGTTGCTGGACGACAACTTCCTGTACTACCCGCCGCTGACAGCCATCGGCGAAGCGGGAGCTGCCGAGGCGACGCACACTCTCCCGAGCGGTGAACCGGAGAGGTACGTTCCTGGTCAGCAGGTCATTCCGCCCGGTACGACGCGCTACCGGGTCGATGTGCAGTATCAAGGCAGTGATTTTGACGGGTGGTACAAGTCTGTGCAACGGACGCGAAACAGCAAGGATGCTGCACCAGTTGGCAACACCACTACTGCTGCGGCAGACTACGGCGCCGGCTCCCGCCACTTCGCCAAGGTCGTGCTGGAGGAGGCGCTGGCTGTCGCGCTGGACGTGCCGACGGTGAGCGTCGTTGCCGCCGTCATTCCAGAGACGGGCGTGTCGGTGCGCCGCCTAACGTGCCATGTAGACGTGCCGAGCGAGGTGGAGCTGCAACCTCGCACCATCCTGCAGCGCGCCACGCTGTGGCTGCATCAGCGTCGGCAGCCGCTCGCCGTTCTCAGCTGCCACCCATGCCGTAACCAGGATTTCCATGCCCGGCACAGCGGGGTGCGGCGGGTGTACTGCTACCGTATTCTGAACCGCATTGCACCTCCCCTGTTTGACGCGGGGCTGCAGTGGCACGTGGACCGCTGCCTCGATGTGCCGCGCATGCAGCGCATGGCACGTCTCATGGAAGGTACACACGACTACGGCTTCTTTGCCGACAGCAAGATGGCGAACGCACTGCGGCGCGCTGCGGCCTCTTCTACCGGAAGCGGTCGAGGGGGACCGGTGGTGTCTTCGGCGTACAGCGCGGAGCATGAGCCGCTAACTAGCCATGGCCTGAGGCGCGGCGAGGCGCCAGCGGCGCCGAAGGTGACGGTCGAGCGCGGTCTTTCTCAGCTCGAGCGCGCTGCGGCCTTGCCGACCTTCAACGAGTACGGTCAGCGCGTCATCACATACCAAGCGAAGCCGCACGAGTACCACAAGGCCCGCACAAACCTCCCGACCATCCGCACACTCGACAAGATCGAGGTGGTGCGGCAGGAGGACGAAGTCCTTATCTGGTTCGTCGGGCAGTCCTTCCTGCGCCATCAGATCCGCAACATGGTGAGCGTGCTCAAAGCGGGCGGGCACGGCCTCTGGGACGATCAAGAGCTCCAGCACGCCTTTCAGAGCGGCTTCGAGGTATCGCGCAAGAAGTTCAAGCGCGAGCGCCTGTCTCCAGCACCTGCTCATGGCCTCACGCTGTGGGATGTCGAGTACCCGGCGCAGCACCGGTCAGACTTTGTACCCTACTTAGATGCGGGACCTTACGAGCCCGTGGACGTCTCCACGCAACACTAGCGCTGTCGCAACGACTGAAGGCGAGGCAACAGGGTGCGAAGGACGGAGGGAGGCCGAGCATGGTGCTTCGCGCGTGTGCGCAGATGTCGGCATGGTGATGGGAGACACGGCGAGAACGCAGAGGGCTGTCGCAGATACGAAGGCAAGCAGGGAGAGGGGCGCTCTCTCGTCTTGCACTGCAACTCCTCCTTCCCCCCCCTGCACCCTTTTCGTGCTTGATATAGAGCTGGGTGGTCACGCATGCATGCGTGTGTTTATGTGTGCGTGTTTGTGCTTTCACAGAGGTGTTAAACCCCTAAGGCTAACAGAAACATGAGCAACAAGGGCAAGTCATGTGCGCGACGCGATGGGCTTTCCTTCCTTCCTCGCTTCCTCCCTACTCTGTTTCTCTCATCGAGCGCCGCAGGCGTGCTCGGCGATCAGGGTCTCCGAAAGCTAAGCGAGAGAGAGAGAGAGCAAGCGCAGGGGCAGCGGTACTCCACACGTCTCTCGGCTTGCCTCCGCGGGTGACGTGTCTGGTAATGTGCGCTTTGGCAAGACAGGGAGGAGGAAGGAAAGGGCGGAGGCTTCGCATGCAGCGCCCTCTCTCCACACACTACCACCACCGCCCCTGCCCCCTCCCCAGGTCGCTTGGAATGCTTTTATGCTAGTTGGGTGCGTGCTTCACCCTTTTCTTTTTCGAGGCGAAACCAATCGTTGCGTCGGTATTCCTCCTCCCCTGCCACTGTCACTGTTACTGTCACGACCCTCCCTCCTTCCTTCGTCTTTCTCTCTCAGTGTAGTGTCATCAAGCACGTCAGCTCTCACACACACATACGTATATACACGTCTCACAGAGCAGAGCCTGACCCCCTCTCTCCCAGCGCTTTTTTCCCTTGCGTTGCTGTCGAGCTGTATACGTGTATATGTGTATTGCGTGCTGCCTTGCTCACCCGCTTTCTTTTTCGTTTCGCGTTCGTCAGCAGTCACAGGCAGAAGCGTTGACAGCTTCGAGCGATCGGCCTCACGGGACCCATCCGCGCGCACGCGCATACCCCCCCCCCCCCTCTCCCCTCCCCCCTAACAAAAGCGAAGAGAAAAAACGGCCAGACGACCACCACCGGCATACCAGCACGATCACCGCTACCTCATCTCCGTTTACCCCGGCCCCATTCCAGCGCTTCTCGCCAAAGATGTACCGCGCGCATAGCAAGGACATCAACCGGAACAAGGTTTTCCACCCCTTGACGTACCGCAACCTGCGCCGCGTCGAGCAGCTCAAGGAAGAAGCCGAGCTCGACAAGCAGAAGGCAGAGGAGCGGCAGAAGGAGCTGCAGCGCGACCAGGAAGAACGTCGTTACGACGAGCTGGTGCTGGCAAACTCAGCGGACTCGCTCAGCGGCGAGCTGGCACGCTACCGACAGACGCGCAGCATCTTCGCCGCCGAGTACGAGGCAGACGCCAAAGCAGCCAAGGATGCGTCTGTGGCGTCACCGCCCTCGCCACAAGTCAGCGAGCCGGAAGTGCAGCTGAAGACGTCCACCGGCGCGTCGTTCCCCGTAAACAGCTTCCTCAGCAAGTTTAAGAAAGCGGAGTCCTACGGGTCGGCGTGTGTGATGGTGAAAGCAGAAGCACGAGACGACACCGCCGCTGCTGCTTGTAGCGCAGTCACCTCCGCGGAGGCAGAGACGTCCGTGCGGAAGCGGCCACGAGACGACGAAAAGAGCAACAGTCCCTCGAGCACCCACAGCGGCAGCGGCTATGGCGAAGGTGTGACGAAGAGGAGAGGCGACGGTGGCGAGAGTGCACCCGCGACTGGCTTTGTTACGAGCGCGGAAGCGGCGCAGCTACGAAAGGAGCTGAACCTGGCACAGAAGCAGCGGCACGACCCACTCATGCGAGTAAAGGAGTACCACAACAGCTGCGTCGCCGCCGCCGCCGCCAGGCAGCTGCACCACGAGCAAGCGACCGGTGCGGTGGCAAAGCACGAAGACGATAAAGACAAGCTGCAGAGCCGCATCCGCGAGCTGTTGGCTCTCAAGAAAAAAAGGAAGTAGCGCCACGAGGCGGAAAGTATGCGTAACTCAACGTCCTCACTTTGTTGGACCGAAGATGCGAGTGCCCCTGTTGCGTTGCGTGGACCCACCGGCCCTCTCCCGTTGAATTCGCTTCTCTGTGCGTTGGATTCTTCCCCACCCTCCCCCCACCCCCACTCTTCTCACGACGACCTGCGCGCAGGCAGACAGCACACCGGCTGTGCGCGAAAGGAAAAGAAGTATGCTGCTGAGCAGAACGAAAGTGGACGTGAACTGCGCAGTGAGCGCGCAAGCATTGATGGGCGCTTCGACTTCCTCAGCAGCGAGGAAGAGCGTACCGAGAACACCGCAACTTCTCAGCAATTTGCTCCGCTCTGTTCTTGGTCGACGTGCTCGTCTGCGCGTCGCCAATGCCGCCTTCCCCACCCCCACCCCCCACCCCTGGCGCGCCCACCCTGTTTTTCCTCGTGCCGCCGTGATGACGCACCTCTTTTCCACGTCGCAATGGGCAACAACCTCGACAAACACCTCCACGGCCTTAACGTCCCTTCTTCTCTGTCTTCAACTGCGTATTGTACCCCTGCCCCACCTCTTCCCTTCTTGCCGCTGCTGCCTCGGTGCAACGCATCTATCGAGCCACGGCGGTGATGGCGACGACAACAACACGCACCGCCGTCTCCTCTCCTCTCTTCTCGTTCTCCAACCTAGAAACGCGCACGCAGGCGCACATCAGCTTGCTTGTTTGCTGTTGGATCGAAGGCTTCTCCTTTCGGTGTTTCTATTCTACCCACCCATCACTCCCTGCTCCTTCCTTGCTGACGGCGTCGCTTCTCTTGAGCTCATCATCTCGCATCCACGACCCTCCCTCTAGCTGCCTCTTTTCCTGTTGAACGGAAGTGTTACTAACACACACACACACGCACGCACGCACGCACGCAGAGAGATTCAGGAAGATGCCGACGCTGGCCGTGGCGAAGGACTACATCTGCCGGCTGATCGGCAAGTCCTACACGGACGAGGAGTTCAACGACCTGTGTTTCCAGTTCGGGCTGGAGCTCGATGACATTACAAGTGAGAAAGAAATGTTCGTGCGGGAGCAGGGCAAGAGCGCGAAGGCGAACGTGGCTCCGGCGGAGGCCCCTGCGCACCTTTCGGAGGAGAAGCTCTACAAAATCGACACCCCGGCAAACCGTCATGACCTTCTCACGGCGGAGGGCATGGCCTGCGCGCTGAAGGTGTTCATGGGGACAATGCCGCTCCCCAACTACCGCGTCCTCAACCGCGCCAGCCCGCTCTACCGCATGGCCGTGGAGAAAAGCGTGAAGAACGTGCGCGACTACGTTGTGTGCGCTGTCCTGCGCAACATCCGCTTCAACGAGCGCAGCTACAACAGCTTCATCGACTACCAGGAGAAGCTCCACGCCGGGTTGGCCCGCCGCCGCACGCTGGCCTCGGTTGGCACCCACGACCTAGACAAGGTGAACACGACGGACTTCATCTTCGCCTGCCGCCCGCGCGAGACCATCCGGTTCGTCCCGCTGCGGCAGACAAGGGAGCTGAACTGCGCAGGCGACGGCCTCGCGCAGTACTACGCCGAGGACCGCCACATCGGCAAGTATGTACCGCTGATCTCCTCCTTTCCGACCTACCCGGTTGTGTACGACGGTACCGGCCAGAACGTGCTCTCGTTGCCGCCGATCATCAACTCGCACTACTCGGCCATCTCCGTGGACACCAGGAACATCTTCATTGAGTGCACGGCCCCGGACCACTACAAGGCGCAGGTGCTGGTGAACCAACTCGTGTGTGCCTTCTCGGCCTACTGCGAGGATCCCTTCACTGTGGAGGCGGTGCAGGTGAACTATGAGGAGCCGACGCCGGACGGGACAAGGTCGCTTGTGACGCCAACAATGGAGACGAAGGAGATGACGCTGAACATCGAACGCCTCAACTCGATCATCGGCATCGAAATGAAAAGTGGTGCTGAGTGCGCGCAGCTGCTGAAGATGATGATGTACACGATCAAGGAGACGACGGAGAGTGAGGTGACGGTGACGGTGCCGCCAATGCGCACGGACGTCATCGGCGTCGCGGACGTGATGGAGGATGTCGCCATCGCGTACGGCTACGATAACATTACCTACGTGGAGTGCAAGACCCATGGCCCTGTGACGCAGACGCCGCTAAGCAAGGTGGCGCAGCTGCTGCGCACAGAGATGGCCTGCGCAGGCTACACGGAGCTGCTGACGCTGTCACTCTGCTCGCGCGCCGATGCGTTCGAGAACCTCGGCCGCTTGGACAACGACGTCGCGGCGCATATCGCCAACCCGCAGACGATGGAGTTCCAGGTGTGCCGGCCATCGCTGCTCCCCGGTATTCTGAAGACGCTCGCGACGAACAAGTCGAAGCCTCTGCCGCAGCGCTTCTTCGAGTGCGCGGACGTCGTCCTGCTGGATAACAAGCGGAACTTCCCACCGGTGCTGGAGCTAAAGACAGACTACGCGTCCTGCGGTGCCCGCAACCAGAGACACCTCGCCGCCGCGCACTGCAACGGCAGCTCTAGCGGATTTGAGAGCATTCACGGCCTCACCGAGCTCGCCCTACTTAAGCTTGGCGTCCCGTCGAAAGCGGAGATAGCAGAGGACTACGAGGGCAACTACTACACACTGGAGAAGGGCGAGGACGGCGCCTTCTTTCCTGGCCGCACTATGGACATCATTCTTCACCGCGCTGGACAGGCAGTGCGCATCGGGCACCTCGGCGTCATCCACCCGAACACGCTCAAGGCGTACGACATTCCGAACCCGTGCTCGTACATGGAGCTCAACATCCAGTTCCTGTGCGTCCCTCTGTAAAGCGGGGCGCCGTCCGGGTGAGAGGAAAGGAATGAAGGAAGGCGGCCGTTGATACGCGCACGGAGAGGGTGAGGCGACTTGACCGAACGGCAGGAGGGAAGCCGGGAGCCGAAACGGCACGTGGGTGTGATTCTGTGTGTACCCACCGACTCACTCTTCCTCTCTCTCTGTCTCGCGACCCACCCAAAGAGTGGGCATCTTGGGTTCGTCAGAGCGCAGAAGGTCGCGCAGAGTGGTGTGTGCGTGAGTGAGTGCGTGAGTGGAGGGGGAGGGGTGCACGCTCCTTCGCCATGCTGCACCTCACGCATATCGAGCTGGCGCTATCCTAACACCCTCGTTCCTCTCACTCCGATCCCGCCACGCACACGCACAAGCCACCCCCCTCCCCCGCCCTCTCCTCCAAAACTCATTTCTATCTTGATGAAGCTGTGCCGCTTCTGTTCTCGTCCCCGTTTGCTGCGCGCGTGTGTGCGTGTGTCGAGACGCGCGAACACACATGGGGCGCACAGCGGAGCAGACGAACAACGGGGGAAGCAAGCTACGGCGGGTTAATGTCTAACTGGTGTTTAACGCATTTTTCGTTGTATTACTGTTGTTTATCGTGCTGTGTGTGTGTGTGTGTGTGTGTGTGTGTCTCCCATCCCATCCCTCGTCCTTGGGGAGAAGGCGGGCGTGACACCCGCACCTCAGGGCGTGGCATCTCAGGGTTCCGTGTACACACCACTCTGTGTGTGTGTGTATGTGTGTGTGGGGGTGCCTGTCGCGTTCTTGCGCGGGCGCTCTCGGCCTTTTCCTCTTTTTTTTTGCTTCTGCAGGTGCCAAGTGCGAAGGAGGGAGAGAGAGAGAGAGGGGGGGCGGCTGGAGGGAGGAAGGGGATTGTACGCAGCATGTGAGAGCGGAAGGGGGGCTTGGATGCCGCACATGTGTCTGCCTCTATCGTTCATTTAGCCCTACCACCACCGCCGTACACGCGCGCCGGTGCCCCCGTTGCGGTACGTGCTTCACTGAAGCGACATCGTACCATTTCGCTTCTCGCGTTGCTTGTGCTGCTCGCCCACCCATCACTCGGCAGAAGGATGCGAAATGCCGGGGCGAGGGAAATCGATGGTCATGGCGAGAGATCCACGGTTGTTTGGAGAGGCACTGGAGGTCGAGTTCCCCGGCGTCGAGCAGTTGTGTGCGCGTGTGTGCGCGCGCGTTGGAGCCAATAAGGAAAGAGAAGGGAGGGATGGCGGGAGCCAACTGCGCACACCTTCTCCGCGCCTTTGAAAGGACTTGTAGGCGAGTGTGCCCATGGGCCGATAGCTGCGGACTGCGCCGAGTCGCTGCACCCGTACACATGCAGACATGCTGACACTGCACAGGCAGCACTTGGTCGGGGGGTGCCCATCGATGCAACGTGAAAGGCTGCATCGCCTCCCCTCCCCCCACCCACATACACACCTGACTCCGCCCTGCTCACTTCCATTGTCTCCCTCTTACCACCCCCTGCCTCTCCGCATAGCCGATCCAAAAGAAACGGCGATACGCGCAGCTCTGCGACAGAGTGTCCTTGCTGCGGTGCTGCTGCCGGAAGCTGCGGACTGCTTGATTGTCCTTCGAGGTGCGCAGCCGCGCGCACACGCCCACACACGCAAGCACGCGTTGCTCCGGGGACGCAGTCGTGGAGCTCGCCTTCTCCGCGTCGTCCTCCTTTATCGACGTCACCCAAAGCCACCGGCTCACCGCTGGTATAATCCGCTCGTTGCCGCCACAAACAAGCAGTGCATCCGTGTCTGCCGTGCACTTGTGGCGGGCACAGCGAACTCGGCATTTAACTGTAGCATAGAAGGCCAAAGCCCCTCCCATAGACGCCAGCACCTCTGGTGCTGCTAGCGTACACGTGCACAGGCATACACACACGCCGTTCGCTTGCGCGTGATTGGTGCTCCCCCGTCCCATATCTTCTCTTGTTGTTGTTCCTCGCGTGTTGCGTCATCACGCACCTCATAGACGTTACCTGTACGAGTGGTCCCACCCACCCCCGCGCCTCGCCACGGCGGAGAGGCACCCGCATTGAGCGCTGCCGTTGTTCTCTTGCGTTGCCTGTCCTTCCGCATCATCTTTTTATTTCACATTCGACTATCGGAGGAAAAAGGCTCGACTTTTCGTTGTGTTCGTTGTCTGCTGCGAAGTTCACCTGTATTGTTGCCGTGTGTGTGTGTGGGAGGGGTGGGGGGCTCTGCCTCTGCTACCGCCTGCGCTGCCCTGCGCTGCTCTCTCCCTCTTTGAGGAGGCGGTACGGACAGACAAGCCAGATGCTGAGGCGCGCCTTTGTTAGGAGCTCCCGTCTGGGCCCGATGCGGCCGCGAGGTGTGAGGGGGCCTGGAGGGCTGAGTAGCTGCGTACCGCACACTATTGGCTGCGCGAAGTGTGACGGCTGCGTTGTTCGACGTGTCGATGTACTTTTCTCGCCGCCCCCCATCGCTGCATCTTCCATCCCTGCGGCGGCGGTGGCGGCGGATAGTGTATCGCGCGCATGGCGGCGGTGCTGTGGCACGGTGTCTTCAACGCGCGCGTGCGCCGTCGCATGTCAGCGGCGTGCCATCAGCTTCTCCTACGGCGACCGTGTTCCCTGTATTCGCTTTGGCATAAGCACGGAGCGGCTGGCACGCGCGACTGCGCAGCCGACCCTGCCAGCCAACGCAAACATCTTCATGATTGATGTTCGCAAGGGCCAGCGCAAGTCGAAGCGGGTGAACCCCAAGTCCACGATGGCCTCCATCATAACCGCCCACCGCGCCGAGGCGCAGAAGGCGACGGAGGAGCTCGACAAGGACGACGCCTACACCCCGCCGCTGATTTTTCTCTTCAGGACGGACGACACGAAGAAGCAAGCGGCGCGGCGGCAGGAGCAGATCGACGCCCAGCTCGACGCGCTCGGCGCCTTCGGTGAATTCCGAGCGTGTGTGCTCGATGGCATCAAGTCCCGCCACTGGACGCGCTACATCGACTCGCCAGCTACGCCAAACAGACCCGCTCCTGACAAGGCTGAGAGCGCCTCCTCGAGAGATGCGCCGCATACCGCGTCTGCGGCCGCGGCGGCCGCAGCAGCTGTCGACCTTGCGGTCGTGTCCGCCAATGGTACCGGTGATGCGCCGGCGAGCCCTTTTCCGATTTCGGGGGACTTTGCTGGAAGAGAAGGCAAAAGCAGCACTGGTGCAGCGGAAGCGCCGGCTGCCGCTGTGTCTCCGCGTGTGTCGGCAGCCGGCGCAGCGGAGGGCGCGACGGGTGCTGCCAAAGAGGCCGACGACGTGGAGGGCGAGGATGAAGAAGTGTGGGAAGAGGTCGAGGTCGAGGTCGAGGTCGACGAGGGTGAGGAGGTCGTCGAAGGCGACGACGGCGGTGGCGGCGGCACCAACAGTGCTGCGGATCACAACGGCGCCGGCGCCTCCCAGCCCTGGGGAGCAGCCACTTACGTAGATCACGCGGCGGCGCCGGCCAGGCGGGCGGAAGAGGCCCGCGCGACAACGCCGGTGGATGAGGTCGTCACAGCACCATCGACAGCAAAGAGGTGCGTTAATACGGTCTGGGCCCACGTGAAGAATCAGACCCACTCTGGTGGCAGTGCAGCCAGTGCTGCAGCGCTGGTGGCCGCTGCAGAGGTCTCGTCGAGGAAGCACGATAACACGGTCGAGGAGGAAGCAGTGGGTGTGGCGGCTTTGGACGGCTACGACGGGGCCACCGACGCAGCATCGCCGGCGGTGCCAAGCCCAACTGACTACATGGACAACGCAGATGGTGTCAACATCCCTGACGCGCCACGAAGGAGTGTACCTGAGCGCCACAACGGTGGCAGAGTATTCCTCGCCACAGCTCATGCACCTCCACTAGCGGAAGCAGATGCGAAAGCAGCTGCTCTGACGCGCTCAACGGACGCAGAGACACTGCTCTCTCTGGAAGAGTTGGAAGAGTTCGACATTGACGGTCCTTTAAGTGAAAGCATTACTGCAGAAGCACCTGCAGCATCGGCTGTGTCAGCGTTGACCGATGCCACGCCCGAGGCTTTGAGCGCCGCAACAACGAAAGACGCAGAGTCCTGGGCAACAGAGCATGTCGCGGCTGTAAGCGTGTCGGGGGATGACAGCATCTCTGCCGCTGAGGAGGCAGCGGGAGAAGAGTCAGCTAGTGACCATACCAGTGCGCCGGCGGCACTAGACACCGCTGCCAAATCCCTCGCGGAGGTGCTGCAGGAGAATGCAGCGGCATGTGTAGCGGCGGGAGCAGCAGACGATGGGCCGGCGTTGACGGCCTCCGAAGGTGACAGTGCAGACACTGAAGTGGAGGGAAAGGACGCAGAAGAAGAGGCAGTAGCGACCACAGCCGCCGAAGACAACTCGGACGCAGCAACCTTCGCCGTCGCTGCGCCCGAGACCCCCATGTCACGGCCGAAGCCATCTATTTCCATGCCGGTGTACCCACAAGTTCTATCACGGCTGTATTACGGGGCGACGACGGTGTACCTCTCCGACCGCGCCTTCATTGAGCTGCCTCCCACCGCGAACGTGCTCGTGATCGACCATCTAGATTGGGACGATGCTCACCTGGCGGCGATCGATGCAGCGCTGGAGCAGGTTGACCCAGTCGCCGGGCACGTACTGCTCTACCCCGATGCCTATGCACCGCAGAGCGAGCACGTGATAGGGAGCATACACGCATACCGCCGCTCCCTCCTGCCCTTCATCTTCGTATTCCGCACCCAGCTCTCCAACGAGGCCGCGATGGCCGTGCAGCGCCGCCTCGCCACCGCCCTGCATGTGCGCCCCACGCTGGACAGCGCCGCGCAGCAATCGCTGGTGGCGGGGCAGAACGATCGCACGTCTGTGTGTGTGCTGAGCGCCGCGGAGAGCGAGAAAGGCGGCGAGAACCCGATGCTGGCACCGCAGCCGCGCAAGGCAACTCCGGCATCACCGAAGCCTTCACCGGCGGAACTAGCTCCCGCGCGCAATGCCACGGCAACGAAGGTGGCGGAAGCACCCCGGCGCGCAGCCAATGCGCCGGTCGGCGAGAGCAGCACCGCCGCGACAGCCTCAGCGTCACCCTTACCTCGCACACACCCAGGGGCGACGGAAGGGAAGCACACGGGTGCTAGTACTCGCGGCGTGGCAGACGATGCCGTTCAACGTCTGTGGGACCTTCTCAACAGCGTCTCCTTCGATGCCTCCTCCTCGAGGAAGTCGGTGGCGTCGGCAGCAGCGCCGAGCGCGCAAGTGGAGGTTCAGCGAAGCCACCATGGCGGCTGCAGCGGGAATAGCGGGCGGCGGCGGAATGGCAGCAACGAATCTCCGCGCCAGGCGCCTCCGCTGTCCGGGGGAACGCTGATCAACCAGAGCCGGTTTACAGGTGCCCTGCAGAAACCACAACTAACATACTGACTAGCACCAGCGACACCGGAGAGACCGGCAATGGACACATTACCGCGAGCACTGTTGTGGACAACGCTGCACCCCCACAGTCGTCTCGACTTGCATACGCGTCGAGTCTTCTGAACTCGGAAGTCGCCGCCCCGTTCCTCAACGCGAGCGCGAGAGCCGATGCAGCCGGCGGCGCAGGCGCTGCACACCGAACGCTTCCTGCGACGACGCTGCTGGCCGAGTCGGCCGAAGTACACGGAAGCACCACCATGATAAAGGGCGGCCTCTTCAACTTTGGTGCCATCGCTTTCGGCAGAGATAATGGGTACTGCACCGCAGAGGTGCCGCGGCTTCGGCGAGCCTCCGGTTCACGATGGGGCATGAACGATGATGACGACGACGTCGACGGCGAGCACAACGCGACAGACGCGGCAGACGGTGCAGCGACGAGCTCAGCTCTCGGCAGTGTGAGTGATTTGGGCCTGTACCCCGTAAGTGAGAGCGTGGCTGCCGCGCGTGCGGAAGCAGCGCGCATCAACAGCCAATGCGGCGGCGGCAGTCCGTTCACTGATGAAGAGATCGCCAAGATCGAGGAGGAGATAATCCTCGCGCAGCTTAGGAAGCAGGAGAGGAAGGAGCGGCGCAGCGAGGCGCGCAGGGCGATGCGGGCGAAGGCCAAGGAAGCCAAGTCACAGCTTTCCTGCAAGGCCGCATCATTGCCATCGCCATCGTCGTCGCCTGTGTCGTCCGCGCCCTCCAGCCCCAAGGGCTCGCGCTTATGGAAACAGCGGCTTCAGGGCAGTCGAAGCGTGTCCGCCTCGTCGAAAGCGACCCCCACAGCGCGGGAGCAGGAGCTTGCCGAGGACGGTCTTCTGGAGGACTTCATCAGTAGCTTGCTTGTCAGCCGCAACCGCGGCAGAGGGCTCAAGGCTGACAAGGTGAGGGTGTCCGTTGCGTCTGCGCCGTCTCGAGGAGTCGCGCGCTCTGCCCGCCGCACGCTAGCAACAGCGACATCCTCGACCCGAAGAGGGGTCAAGCAGTAAAGCCACGCGCACGCGTCCGTGTTGGAGTGTACGAGTCTTATCATGCGTTTTACCGGCAGCATCGAGTCATAGAGCGGAAGAGTCTCCGCGGGTGGAGAACGCGGGCTGACGTGTGTGCGTGTGCGTGTGTCCATTGTTCCTCTCAAACTCAACTTGGTCAACATCAAGTCACAGCCAAGGGCATCGCCCGTGTGCACGGGCGAAAACTCGCGCTCTTGCACAAGTGTCGCTGTGGGTGCAGGTGTGATGCGCTCCCGTAAGTCCCCCTCCCCCGCCCTTCCCCTCGCGAATCTCCGCTCTCGCGCTCCTGCGGTGCCGAAACTTATCCGTCTCTGCGTACACACGCGCACGCATCCCTCTCGACGGACTGTCGAACGGGCTACTCACTTCTTCCCCTGCATCCTGAAATCCTGTCATTCCACGTGTGCGTCTTTTCTGATAAAAGTCCACGAAACGAAACCGAAGCAGGGAGGACGAGGACACAGAGAGAGAGAAAGCGTGTACACACACACTCATAGACGGACGCTGAGTTCTCTTCTCTCCTCTCTCCCTATATCTGCAGCCCCCGTGTGCACCGCCGCACCACCACCAACACGATCACCACCACTACCGCCGCCCTCCTCCCGTAACGCCCACACGCACACGCACACGCGCAGGAAGGGAGGGACAAGGTGTGCACTGTGCGCCGAGGCCGCGCGAAGCGTGTACGCGCCTTTTTTGTTTCTATCGCGAGTCTGCGAGAGCGAGGATACAAAACAAACGAAAAAGCTCTGCTGTGTTCGAGGCACAAAATCGAGGGTGCGGCGGTCCTGGCAGTCTTCGCTGCCGCGCACACCCGCACATCTGCCGCGCCTCTCGCGCTCTCCTTCTCCCTCTCTGTCTCCACTCACTCTAATCATAGACAAACCCGCGCTGTGCATCACAGCATTCTGCGTGCACATCACACGCGCGCGCACCGGCGCATAGATTACGACAATCATTAGCCATCATCATTACTTCGCTCCCCGTACGCGTCTGTGTATGCGCGCGCACGCCTGAGGCGCACCGAGGCCTTTCTCATTGCATTCTCTGCTGTTGAGAACAGTTTCACACTCTCTTTCTTCTTCAGGCACGCGCGAGGCGGCGGTCAGCGGCGTCGACTAGCGCCACCCCTCTCCCTGTTTCACTTTGGTGCAGATCTCAAGCGCAGAGGAGGGGAAGGGTGGAGAGGGGAGGGGCGTACCCCCATAGAAGCTGTATTCCTTCCCCGCTCATTCGTGTCTTGCTCGCTTTTCCTTCGCCCCTCTCTCTCTCTCTCTCTGCCGCGCCGCGCGTCTCCGCGCTGGAGCGAACGCGGTCTTTGTGTTAACGTGAGTGAACCAGGAGAGACGCATGCTTCGTCTTGTCGGCTGTCGCCTAGGCGGCCGTGTAAGGCGACGCTCGAAGAGCGTCATCATCGACGCCGCCGTTAACGCCGTCCTGGCGGAGCTGAGGGCCAAGGCAACGAAAGCGAAAAAGTCGAAGCGGGCAGCCGCATCAACGCCTCGAGCTGCGGTGAAAGCGCCTGCGAAGCGCGCCGGGCAACTCGAGCCGCCACCTGCGGGCGCTTCACCCCCTCCCGCCGCCACGGCAGCGCCTGCCAAAGCAAAGACACGAAATGCCAGCAAGAATCTCGTTGACACTGTCCTCTCAGGTGTGAACTGCACGCTGCTAAAGCACGTCCTCTCCTCCTCGTCGTCGTCTTCGACGTCGACCGACATCCCTGACGTGGGGCGAGTGTTGCGCCTAGACTACACCACCATCGCAAAAAAGCACCAACTGGCGCACCTCGCGGACATCCTGCTGGTCAACCGCATCCACGCCGCCGTGGTCAACGACACGCATGAGCGCACAGCCGACGGCACAAGCGGTGCGGCAGCTGACGCATCGTCGCCGCTGGTGGTGCTCGTAGAGACAACCCTCCCTCGCGAAGATGCCGAAGTACAGGAGTTCATCATCCGCAATGCCCTGAGCATGCACCCGCTCCCGCCGGAGGTGGCAACCGAAGACGGGGAGTCTGTCCACACCCCGCCCTTGACGGTCCTGGTTCTCGGCGACGAGCAGACCAAACGCGTGCGCAAACTGGCGGAGCTGCCGCCCGCGCCGCCTCGCGTGCCGGCGGCAGCCCCTCTGGCCACTGCTCTTGCGACCAATTTCCATGGCAGCGCCCAGGCTGTCAGCGCCGCGCCGGCCTCCGATCGCTCAGCTGCTGCGGAGGCGGCTCCGTCGACAACATGCGATAACCCCGCTCGGTGCAGCCTCAGTGGAGCGCCGGCGCAGGGCACCCCGCAGCGCAGAGAGAACCCAAAAGAGGCGAACAGCTCGACGCCGCCGAAGGCTGAAACGGCAACGGCAGCGAATGCCGTGTTGCCCTCTGCGTCCTCTCCGTCTTCGCCAGTCGCTGCGGCTGCATCTGCAGAGCCGGTGCCAACGTTAGCAGACACGGCTGCAGCCGCGGACACCGCACCGCCGGCAAAGACGGCAGCTTCAGAGGTGAACACTAAGCGGGTGGAGCGAGTGGTGCGCCGGGTGGCACGCGTCTCTCTCAAGGCGCTCGCCGCTCAGAAGAGGCGTAGACCAGCGACGCCGTCTCAGGCGCGCCTGGTCGCCTCGATCGCGGCCACTGTCTCGGGAAAGCGTGCCGCCGTAGCGCGACCGCCGCGCCTGCTGTCCGTGGACAGCTCGAAGGAAAAGTTGCTGTGGGCATCTCAGCCTGGCCGACCGCTGCCCATCCGAATACTAGAGCCGTTGGTCAGCCCGGCTGTGTATGAGGAGGTGCGCACTGCTGCCGCGGCGGATGCCTCGGCTTCGTCTGCTGCCTCACCGCTCACAATGCACATGGTGGTCTACGGTGTCAGCAAGGAGAGCAGTGCCTCGACGGTGTGGCTTGGTGCCCTGCAAGCCGCTGCTGAACTCACCAGCGCCATGTCCAGCGGTGCTTCACAGCTGCCGGCAGAGGTGGCGGAGCTGGCCGGTCTCGATCCGGCGCGCGTCAGGCGCGTCTCCGAGCGCAAGAGCTCGCGAAAACGGTGTAACATGAAGGCAGCGGCGGCCTCCTCGGTCTCTGACGATGGCACCGCTGGCACCGCCACCGCGGCAGCGCCGATGTCACCAAAACCGTATGTTTACATACTCATCCACACGCGCCTATCCAGAGAAGACGCCGCTGTCCTACAGCAGGAGCTGCAGTACCAGCTGATGCAGCTCAAGGCGACACCGGCGGGTGCGGAAGTGGCGGGCATGTCAGTGCTAACGGCAGACGACGTGTCGCCGGCGCATCTGTCCTATGTGCTGGAGCACTCGACGGTTGAAGGTGGCGGCGACAGCGTGAAGATGAGTGCGATGCGCCGCGGCTGCAAATCTGGGATGGTGCCATCCGCGGCCCCGACGCTCTCTGCCGAAGCCGCCGAGGTGAGTAACACCTTTCAAGAGGTGTACCGTCTGCTGTCGGAGCAGCCGTGGCTGCTGAGCTTCCCGCTGCAGTGGGAGACGCCATGCTCCTCTTCTCCACGACAGCAGCATCCGGACACGCTCGTCGCGGACGCGATCCGTATCGCAGCCCTCACACAGGTTTTGGTGCAGCGCAAGGAGGCGCAGCTGCGCGGGCATTTTGAGGCGGCGCAGCAGTCGAGTGCAATGAACGCAGACAGCGAGGCCGTCGCCCGGGCAGCGCAGCGCGTTGAGATGAAGACAATGGTGACGGAGGCGGTCGAGGAGGTGTCGGTGCGCCATGAGCAGGCGACTGCCCACCTCGTCAAGACGCTGTCCAGCATAGTGGGACAGTGGTCGCTGGAAAAGCTATCGGATACGCTGGAGGCGATCGTGCGAGACGAAGTGAAGCCAATCATGGATGTGCTGGAGGAACGCCTCGCCAGCACGCCAGGGCGCAACGCTGAAGCGGCAAGCGGCGAGGCCACACCAATCGCCGCAGCACCGGCACTGATGGCGGCGCCTGCATCCACATCCCCGACCGACAGCGCTGACACCGCGTCCTCTGTGCTCCTTGAGAGGCAAGACGAGATAAAGGGCACTATGTCGCAGGCCTTGGCGCAGCTACGCGAGCTGAGTGAGCGCTTGTCAGCACTGGCGGCGGCAACAACGGCCGCGGCCGCGGCGAAGACTGAAGGCTTGGTAGACTCCGCTGTGGCCCACCCCCCAGAGACCGCAGCCGCTCCACCGAAGAGCGAAGAAGAGGTGCGCCTTCTGAGAGACCTCCATGAGTTGCAGGAGCAGCATCACTCGAAGCTCAGCGAGGGGCTAGAGAGCCTGCGGAGCGACCTTCGCTATTTCGCAAACCAAGAACGCGCGGCGGCCGAGGCACAAGCAACCGCGCCTGCCGCAGCGTACGCGGCCACCCTCTCGAGAGAGTCGCTGGATAGGGCCGTCGCCGACACTGTGCACGAGATCACGCACGCGATCCGGCGAGACATTCACACGAGCGTTGTGGAGCAGCTGGACGCCTACTGCGATGTTCATCGCAGCACCCAAAGCAGCGCACGCGAGGACAGGCGTGATGAGGAGCCGTCGACGCCGGTGCTGCCCGTTACGTCGTTCGAGTTGGAGGAGATGCTGACCCGCGTCGTCGACCACACCGTGCGGACGTCGACGGACAAGCTAGAGGACCACGTGCGGGCAGCCATGCAAAACGTTTACCGAAACGAGCGGGCAGCCGATCCCGCCTCCGTGACCCCGGCTGCGTCCACGACCAGTGCGGCAGAGTCGGACGAAGCGTTGAAGGCTGCGCTCGAGGGCCTGTGGGCCCAGGTGCGCGCGGAGGCGGCCGAGGAGGAGGCAGTGAAGGTGTCGCAGCACAATCGCCAGCTACTGCGCCTCTTGCGTCGCCAGAAGCACCTGCAGTGGAGCGTGCCTGGCTGCCAGCCAACGTCTGCGCCGGCGTCGGCCTCATCGCCAGCGTCGCCCTTGTCGTATGTGGCGCTTGAGGAGGCCATGCGCGTGGTCATGCACCCGTACATGGCGCAGATGCAGGCCACAGTAGCTGCAGCCGCAGCCGCAGCCGCAGCCGGCTCCCCTCGCACCTCTGTGGAGACGTCGTCGTCGATTACATCGGCTGACGATGGCGTCGAGCAGGACCATGTGGCACGTCCCACAAGCAGGACGTAAAGAAGAGGGATGGGGGCGAGGAGGATGCCGTAGCCTTCGCAGTGCCGCTGCGCATAGAAAGGCATAAAGGGCATAGACAAGCGCGTGCGCGCGTTCGATTGGTTCTCGCTGTTTTAGAGAAAGCAGGACACTTTGGGAGCGCAGGAGAGGGCTCTCTTGCGGCGTGAAGGCCGTCCAGCTCCGTGTATGGCTGTGGGGTGTGTGGGGGTCGGTGGAGACAAGAAAGGAGCAGCGATGGAATGGCGAAGAAGGGGCGGTAGGAGAACACACCCGCGCGGTGGCAGAGGATGTTAGCGTTCTTTTCTCAGCTCGTCGCTTGCGCGCGTCTGAGTCTGTGGGCGCGTGCACTTGTGGGCGTGAATTCTTTTCGTGTAGTCGGCGCCGCCATTGCCCCGTCCTCCCCCGCCCAACCAATCAACGAATGCCGCCCCGGTGCGTGTTTAGCTCCAGAAAACATACGCTTCTTCTTCCTCGATCCTTCGCGATTGCTGCCCACCCACCCACTCACTGTCACGGGCGTACACGCCTGCATGCACACCCTTCTGGAGGGCGTCTGTTGTTGTCCCCGTCCCCTTCCAAACCCCCTCCTTCTCCACTCCTCCATGGCAATACGCGGCGGTGTTGGCAAGCGGCGCCACACACGCGCGTGCACGATCGTGCCTTGGGGGAATGCATGCAAACATGGATCGATTCAATGAAGGATGGGGCCCCCAGTTCTACGGACGTGGTGCGTGGCGGTGTGCGGCATGGCGTGCGTGTGCAATCTTTCCGTCGTGGGGGGGATGTCTGGGCACGTTCTTTGTTTTTGTTTTGGATTTCTCGCGCGTTACATTGGGGGGCTTTGTGTTGTTGGCGTCTGCTGGAGGAGGCGTCTCGTCGTCGTCGTCGTATCTCTTTTGTTGGCATGATTTGTATGTGTGTGTGTGTGTGTGTGTGTGTATCGGCCTGTGTACTTGTATCTGTTTTCGGCTGCGATAGCGTTTGCAGTGGTTGTCCATGCGTGCCCGGTGTCGAGGAGGAGGAGAGAGAGAGAGAGAGACGGGAAGTGGAGATTGGCTACCGGCGCAGGTGCCGCGTGCGAGAGCTGGGTTACCTCCTGTGTGAGCGTGCAGGACATGCACACAAGGCACACCTCTTCCTCGTCTGCATGCCCTGTCTCTCTTTCTCTCTCTGCAACCCCACCCGCACTCGAGAGGGCGGTCTTGCTTCCGCGATCCGTGTCGTTGGCCCTTGCGCGCCTGCACGGGTGTGTCCAGTCCCCTCTTTACAGCTTTGGTCCGCTGCATTGCGGACGCCTCGCTCCTGGTCTCGTGTGTCGTGCTTTCCCGTATATATATATGTGTGTGTGTGTGTGTGTGTGTGTCACTGTTGGTCCTCGATCCCTCTCCAGACCAACGGTGCTGTTGTGCGGCTCCTGGGCTCTTTCCGGCTCTCCGTCTTGCGGGTGTTGATTGTGTTGAGGCTCTCGGAAGGGACCAAAGGCAGAGATCAAAATTCAGGATCGCTGATTTTCTCGTGCGTCCTTGCTCTCCTTTCAGAGATCACTTGCGTTGACCTGATGATGCGGGCCACCTCAGCGCGGCACCACACTTCGAGTGCCCGCTCTGTATGGGGAGGCCAAGCAGCCGGCAGCCTGCCCTCGGGCATGGACAGCGGGCTCTTGGTGTCGGCGGACAGGTATGGGTCAGCGCGGTGCCGCAGAGACCCACGGCCATCATCGCGTTCGCACCCGTGCGCTGCGAATCGTGTCGACGGCTCCACAAATATGCGCATCCACCTCCTGTGCTGTCTCTGCTCTGGCTGCGCTGCGGTGGTGCTGAGCGTGATCCCGGGCCGAGCCTGCGCTGTGTGCTGCCGTGGCCTTGCGCTGGACTGAACGACGCCGAACGGTGCTGGTTGGGCCCGGCCCCTTGGCGGACCCTCGGCGCAGGTCTGCATTCTGCGAGAGGGGGGCGTGTCACGACGGCAGGCCTGCCACGGCATTTGGCCTCGCGGGTTATCAGCGTGCCGGTGCGGCAGGAGGAGAACAGCGCAGCTGTCGGAGTGAACGGCCGCATAAACAGGACATGCGCACAGGTGTAGGCCCTCCCCCCTCCCGCCCCAAAGGACGATGTCTCAGCAGGGGCGCTCTGACTTTGCCGCGGTGGCCCTACTAGACGGATACGCACCTCACGTCCGGCTGCACGCCTAAGAGTGACCTGGTGACACGGGAAGCTCTCTCCATCGGGTGCCAAGCGACATCGCGCTCAGCTCTCGCATGATTCGAGTGGGCGCCAGCTCGCACCACCCGGCGTGGGACGCGAAAGGACGATCCGACCGGGCAGGGGCCACCCCCGCACGACCGGCTCAAGGGCCAATGCCTGGCCTGTGGAGGCGATAACGACACCCCGACATGGCGCAGCGCAGACGGGGCCACGGAGGCGTCACCGGACGCCACCACGGCGCCAAGCGACCCGTGCGCGGTCCGGCCCACTCTCCACTTTGAGTAGGCTAATGTCGTGGTGCTGCCAGCGACGACAGAGCCGCGATCATGCGCTTTCCATAACGCGAACCGGAAGCCGCATCCTGGAGCAGGCCGCAGGACGTAGAAAAGTGCGAGGACTGTGCACACGCGCCGTCTCGCACAGCTGGCATGGTGCATCGCATCCGAACAAGGCATCCAGAGGACCAAAGAGCACGAGGGAGAGACCGAAAAGGCGCGAAGAGATGCGCACCGATCAACCTCACAGCGCATTTAGGGGAACCGTGACGCGAGCACTGGGAATTTCACCATCGAGTCGTCCGAACTTGAATATGGTGAGCCTCAACACAGCATGGCATGCCGCCGCTTGAAGCGAACCGGGGGGAGGGAAGTATGCCACGCTGGCCAAGCACAGGGTCTCCGAGGGCCCTGACCTGAAGCTGGGCGACTCCCTCCTTGAGCTCCTCCGGCATGCACATGGACCAGCCCTTGTTGCCCGCACGGTCGACGCCGCCACCGCCGTCGCCCTCGAGGGCAGGGCCCTGGACGCGGCATGCTTTGCATCGAGGCATGCTACCCATCCGGGTCGCCTGTCTGGCGCCGATCGCACCGCACGCATCCGAGGGTAGGTGCGAGGAAAGGACAAGAAGAGCTGGTTGGCCGCATGGCCCCGATGCGAAGGCAGGGCGGCATGTCCCAGACGACGAGGATGCAGCTGTATCCCTGCGAAGGCGGGTGAGCTGTGGTTGTGTGTGTGTGGTTGTGTGTGTGTGTGTGTGTGCGAGTGCACTCGTGGACGTGGCTGTGGTGGACTTTCCGGACACGCTAAAAAAAACCGATTTTTTTGATCTTCGGTGCTCCCTCTGAGGTAACCGCGGCTGTGCACACGCACAGACGCTCGCCCGGCACGCGCGATCGCTGGCGTGCCCCCCCCCCCTGCTGTCTTTTCAGACCTCAGGGATGCCTCTTGTGGCCCCGCCGTGAGCGGGATGGTGAGCGAGAAGGATGACGGCGCGTCTGCGCCGACCCCTCTCCGCTGGCGCAGCTCCAGTGCACGCACGCCATGGTTCACGGGCGTGAAAGGAAATGGAGAAGAGGTGAGGGACGCGCGCGACGGATCGAGCTATGCGGTCCTCTGTACCACGGGCTCTCACACCCTTTATCGCATTCATTCTTGTTCTGCGAGTCGGGCAAGGCGTCACAGCTGCTTCTCACCGTTACTCCTGGACACTCTTGTGCTCTTCCTCCATCTGTGTCTCACCATCACTCTCACCACCCCTCTCCATCTCATGTGCGTTCTCGCATATGCTTGCACATGCGAGCACACGTAGGGCAGAAGAAGAGGAAGCTCGCAGAGCATCCGAGGTGGAGAGAGACGGACGAGGATAAGCGAATCCAGCATAGACTTCTGATTTTGCGTTTTCTAGGTATTTGGCCTTGCTGCTGCCTCCGCCATCGCCATCGACACCAGCACACACACATACACACATACACACAAGAGCGAGTCGTACCTCTTCCCTTCTCTCTCCCTCTCACAAGCGTAATACATGGCGCTCGCGTTATCCTCACGGAAGGCGGATGCCGGTGCCTTGGCGGCCATGACGCATGTGGCTGTTTCGAATCCAACCGCGCACACCACGACGTTGCCGCGGAGCTGCTTGTACGTGTGGGTGGTGGGCAACCCGACCAGTGGCGGCGAACGAGGTGCGGCGCTGCTGGATCAAGTTGAGACGCTGTTCTGCCAGTCTTTCGGCAGAGATACAGTGCACACCGCCACCAGCAGCAACCTCTTGCGCATCCTTTCCTTGCATCAGCCTGTGCCAGGGTCTTCATCGGAAGGGATGGAAAGTGGAGAACACGGGCACAGCCCCGAAGCGCCATCGGCATCAGCGTGGGGGCCGACGGCTGATTCAGCACCATCATACTCGTCGGCTGTGAGTGCTGTGTGGAATGCCACAGCACCGGCCATGCCGGCGACCCCAGCTGACTGCGCACTGTCCTCCGTGGCATCCTGTGTTAGTGGTGTCGCGCTGCGTACGCTTATCACTCGCACGAACCAATGTGGGCACTTGAAGCTGTTGAGTCAAGCGCTCAGTCAACTCATTCTGTGCTCTCGTCTCGACGATCGCCAGTGGCCGCCGCAGGGCCCCATGCTGTCTTCCACGCCGCACAGCGCCATCGCTTCGGCAACTCTAGGGAACGAAAACGGCAAGCGCGAATCGCCGCGGCTAGACAGCGAAAGAACCTCCGCCACTTACCAGCGCGCAAGCAGTAGTCGTCCAGAGCAGCCGTCCACGCATCACGTTATTCTCGTCGTTGGTGGCGACGGGACACTGAGCGAGGTCACGAACGGGCTATGCGAGGGAACGCTAGCCGGGTTCGCACAGCTTGCACTGAGCCGTGGCTCTAGTGCCGACGCTGCCGCAGCCACATCGCACGCACACGTTGAGCGCGAGGCCGCGGTGTTGTCGCACCTTCTTCCCGCTGTCCTGTACGTGCCGGCAGGGACCGGCTCCGACTTTGCCAAGCTTGGATTATGCTGCCGCACTCCAGAGGACGCTCTGCGAGTCGTGCGTGACGGACTCGCACGGGAGCTCTGCCCCGTCGCGAGCAGCCGCGGCGGCGATGATGTAGCACACGTTGATAGCGAGGGTTGCAGGTCTATGGCTTCGAGCTCACCTGCTGCGCGGCACAGCATATCTGCGCCATCCAGATTGTCCGCGTGTGCTGCGTACGCGGTGGATGTCGGCCGCATCGAGTTTCTGCGCACCGGCACACGACACTTCTTCATGAATGAGTGCTCCGCTGGCATGTCGTGCGATGTCATCCAGCGTGGGGAGCGGCTCAAGCACTGTCGATGGATTTCCATGCTAGGCGGTCTAGTGCTGTTCGCCGCGTCATCCTTTGTGTCGCTGGTGCTCATGAAGCCGAAGCCACTGTATATCTGCAAGCTGCCCCCACGTGTGCCGCTGTCCGCCGCCTCGGCGGCCTGGGCGGAAGACGTCGACACGGACGGCGGGGCAACCGAGACCGACGCCACCCAAGAGCAGGCGAGCAAGGAAAGCATTGGCGGCAGCGACAACTACGCAGCTGGGGTGTGCAGTAGCGACATGGACTGCAAGTCCATGTCTACAAACCCGCTCTCCGATGCGGCGTTAGACTCGCCGTTGGGACGGCCTCACTCCCTTACTTCGCTTGCACCCTTTGCACCCTTGAGCAAGCAGCTGGGCCGGCTGTGTGCGCGACTGCAGCGGAGTGCGCACGTGGAGCCGAGGCCAGACGCTCCTGGTCACCGCTCAGACGGTTCCCGGGACACATCTGCAAACTACTGCACTCGGCTTGCAGCGCCAGCGCCTCCAGCCAAGGACGGCGCGGCGGCGTACACGCTGCATGCACGCACCCCAATGCCGCCTTTACATGCCAAGAAGGTTCGATGTACGCTTCAGACGCCCTCCCATCAAATCGTGCAGCTTCTCGACATCAGCCCCGACGAACTTGAGATGCACCGTATGCGGCAAGAGCAGGGTGATACCGGGGCGCCGGCGGTCACTTCAAGCGCCGACCTCACCACAGCCACCTCGATGAAGGGCATGGGTAGGGACGCCACCAGCAAAGGCACCGCCGCCGCCACGAGCTCGGGGGAAGACATGGCGCAGCATGAACGCGTACACCGCAAGCGGAATGCGCAGATTGGCAGCGACGACCACATCGGCGAGCACCACTGTTGCGTAAACAGTGGGGCCCTGTATGTCGACCCCGCGACCGGCAAAGGTGACAACGCGTGGCCACGCGACGTCGGCGATGATCATCTCATGTCGCTGACGTGGGTGGAGCTGCCGTCGTCCATGGTCGCCTTCGCGAACGGCCGCTGGTACGGTGGAGGTATGCTCGTCGCACCGCACGCAAATCCAACAGATGGACTGCTCAGCTGCACGAACTGGGTAGCGAAGATCCTGCCCTTTCTCTTCAGCGCTTTCTCCCTCTACACGGGATGGCACGTGCGCTGGCGCAGCACGAGCGTCTTTGACGGCGAGCGGTTTCTCATTACGAGCGGGCCCCCTCCCAGTGCCGCCGAGGCTATGACAGCATCTCTGCACAGCTTGGCAGACGCGCCTTTGGACGCAGAGGAAGCGCTTTACATGGAGGCGGACGGCGAAGTGCTGGAGGCAGCGCCGGCCATTGTGGAGCTTGCCGGCAAGCTTATCTTTCTTGTTCCAAGCACAGCTACGGTGTGCCTGGGCAGTGCGGCTCCCGGCACAACTCGCGAGCGTGTCGCCGCGCAGCAGCACGACGGCGGCGGCGCGCGTTTTTTATCGGCCGACTCCGGCGTGGCGTTGCGCCCTCTCGGTCGACGACTTGGCGGCCTTCGCGACGGGCTCGGCAGTTTGCTGAGGCGGCTGGCGAACTACGCGAAGCAGCGGATCGGCAAAAGGCGCTCGTAGATGCGCCGTCAGCAGCAGCGACAGGGCTAATACGCGTGTCTGCAGCACATGGGCACATGCTGCATGAGAGCACGTCTTCTCAGACGCACGCGATGGCTTTGAATGCGTGTTTATATCTCTGTGCACACTGTATGTTAGGGGGAGGGAGGGAGAGAGGGAGGTGGCATGAGGAAGGCGCACGCAGCACGCGGTTCATAGCTGGAATGGATGGCTTTGTCTTTCTTGCGTCTTTTCCTCCCCCCCCCCCCGCGCTGTCCCTCTTTCTCGCCCCCCCCCCCTTCCCTCCCTGCGCGTGCATGTTTGCATCACGGATGCCCACTCGTACGCCCTTCTTCCGCTGACTTTTTTGCGTTTTCTTTTCCCCCAGGCCCCCGCTCGTCCACCACCCCTCCTCCTCCTCCTCCTCCTTGCGGAGACAGAGGCAGAGCTGCTACACGTCTGGGCACGGTGAATGGCATGCGTCGCGCATGCAGACACACGTCCCACCAGCGGTGCACGTACGCACATCGCACGCGCACTGGCGGACGTGGGCGCACCGGCCAGCATGAGTGGGCGAAAGAGGGGAAGGAGCCTCCCCCTTGTAGGGTATGTGTGTCACGGCCCCAACCACCCCCTCTCGTCTTTACTTTTCTCTTTTTTTGTTGTTATCTCGCCTGCATCTCCTCCTCAGAAGCCGCGCAGAGAACGGAAAGAGGAGCGACGACATGCATGCGGAGCACGCAAGCCTCACGGGTCGAGAGGGTGGGGGTATGAGCACCACACACGCACGCGCTCGCGCTATGAGGAAGGCAAACACAGAGAGAGAGAGAGAGAGAGAGAGGGGGGGCGATACCAATAAGGTTTGTACCTTGGCTGCCCTCAGGTGTGCGCGTACGCCCAGGATTCAGAAAATGCAGCGGCCGCCTCCTTTGCCCTTCGCTCGCGCGGAGATGCACACGTAGCATGTCTCGCTCAACCTATTCACCAGCCCTTATCTGAATGTGTATGTGCATGTGTGTCTCTTGCTACTGTGCTGCAAAACACAAGATGTGATACTGCCCCCTCCCCCCCCCCCTCTTCTCGCTCGCTCACGCTTTTCGAGCATCTGTGATGGGTGGCTTCGCTCCACCCTCTTCCGCCTCTCCCTTGTCCCTCTTACATCCCTTCCTCACCATCTCTCCCCCATCATGGCTGTGTTTGGCAGCGCTAGCATGACAGACGGGCTCGTCGCTGCTTCGCGTCAGACACTATTCAAGGCTGAAAACGTATACGCGCATACACGCACGCACCACCGGCGGCATCCACGTTGGGCGCGCCACCCGGGCACCTTCATGCCCTTTTCTGTCGTCGTTCCTTACGTTGGCTTGTTTGCTTGTTTTCTCTAGACCCACTTAGAAGCACACCTACACGCGCACACATCGACTTCCCCGCACACCATCCTCAGACCTCACCCACCACCCACTCACCGACACGCGCACACATACACCTTTGTACCGGGGCCGTGGTGTCTGTTGTTTGCCGCCATCGCACCGCCTCATCTCCCCCCCCCCCCGATCTCTAGCTGTCTACTTTCCTTTGCGCTCGACGCATCACCGTCGTTGACGCACACGCAGACAGAGAAGCGCATCTGCGGCGCCTTCGCCGACCCTTTCCTCTCTCTCTCTTGGCGCTGATTTTGCCTTTCGGGGAGAAGGGGTGCGCACTTGGCTCGAGTTCATTGCACGGGAAGCTGCCTCGTGCGCCCCGCATGAAAACCCCCGTCGTCGCCACTGCGTCCCCCACCCCTTTAACTAAGCGACCACTGCAGATAGGATGATCTTTATCGAGCCGGATGTGGACTACTTCCGGCTGCACCTGTGGGACGTGCGCGTGCCAGTACCAGTTCTTGAGCAAGGCCCGGACGCCATCGCGGCTGCAACGGCCTCAGCGCCAACGTCGGCACGCGCTACGGTGGTGCCTCAGTGCAAGGAGCCAAACGATGGCGGCCACGACGCGCTTCTGCCACACAAAGCTTGAAGGTGGCGACAGCGACGGAGACGGCAGGTGCCAGACGCTTCGGCTCTGCCGCGCCCTCGGTCTCGTCCTCTACTGATCCCTCGAAGGTTTTGGCAGCCGAGGGAGAGCACTTGCACCGGTGCGAGAGCGGCAATGACGACTACCGCGGCCTCGTTGAGGATGAGGCGGCCTCATGCGCCAAGATAACCCTCGAGGAGCGCGCCGACGTTGTGCATCGAGCACTGTTGAGCGCGCTGCACGCCCGCTTCCCCTACGAGGCCGTCGACACGCTCGAGTACGCCTACATTCTCGTTGTCACACACCACGTCGCCCCGTCGCTTGCCAGTCAGGCCTTCAACGAGGGCGAATTGCGCAGCCTCACCTCCCTCAGCGGCCTCCTGCCGAAGGAGCTGCGCGACCGCACTTTTCCATCCCACCTCAACGCCGTCCTCGATCCGGCGTCAGCCTTCGCAGCCGCAACGACCTCCGCCAAGCCGGTGTCGCCAGAGTCAGCGACTGGAGTGGCAGCTGACTCCGCCGCCGTGCCATCGGCGACTCGACCGTCCATCCGCGTCACGGACGACGATGCAGCCGCTCGCGCGGCACGGGAGAAAGAGAGCGCCGCTCGGGCCATCGCGCAGGTGCTGCACAACGTTCCCACGACACCTCACTTCTTCGACTCGATCTTTCTGCTCTCCCGTGCCCTGACCCCAGAGCAGCAGGCACTGTATTACGAGGTGCAGCGCTGCGGCTGCCGCCTTGTCAGCTGTGAAGCCGTGCACCACGCCAGAGCGTCCGCTGCGAAGGTGCGCCGGGGCAGCGGCGCCAACCCGCAGATGGAGTCCTTTTCTGTCATCCAGGGTCGCTTCGTCCACTGCGTGCCAGCGGACGGCGGTGGCGGCGGCAGCGCGGGGACGCAAGCCGCGAGCACCGCCACTTCGAACAGCGGCGTTCGCCGCGTGGCAGGTGAAAGCCAACGTTACAGAGTGCCCTCCTCGGAGCCCAGCGGTGATGGGCCTGCACAAGCGGCATCGCCGCCAACGTCGTTGCCGGTGGCTCGCTCGCTCTACTTCTCCGTCTACCGTATTCCTCTTAGCCGCTTTCGCCCTGCCGAGCAGCAGTACTACGCGGACCAACGTGAGGAGCTGCGGTGGCGTCAGCGGCACCGCTGCCGGTCGAGCTACCGCAAGTTGCAGCGAAAAGGGCAGCCTGTCGAGCAGGCGTCCGGTGCTGCAATGCCGTCGTGCGGTTTGTGGCGTCACCCTCAGCAAGAGAGCGGCAGTGTCGACGCTGCTCGCGACGCGTGCAGTTGCAGTTGCGGCAGCGAGAGCGAGGGCGATGAAGAGGATTGGGAGGGAGAGGTAGATCGCTCAACAGGGAAGGCAGTTTCTTCGCTATCCAGCGCCAAGTCACGGCGTACCCGCGACGCGGCCGATGCGATCGACAGGCTGCTCTGCAGCGAAGGTCACGGTGTTAGCGACGCGGCGGAGCAGACGTCAACGGCGGAGCAGCGCTGCGCTGCTCGCTTCTTTCGAACCTGCCACGAGGTGCTCACAAACTACGCCATCGCGCACTCGCCGTATGCGGCGGCGGGCGCAGTGGAAAAAGAAGAAACGGCAGCGAGGACAAAGGCGGCAGCACACGGAGCGCCTTCTCCGTCGTCGCCCGCCGCCACAGCAGCCGTGCCTTCTTCTGCACATCAGCAGCAGCAGCACCCCCGAATGCCGTGGTTCCCACGCCGATTTGCTGGTGTCTCTTACGTTGGTGTAACCCGTCTCCTCTACTCGCTGGCCCCGTGCGACTGCTACCACTTGGTGATGAAGGACCACAATCCTTTCTATTACGCCCACTCGAGTCGCGCTTCGTACGAGCCGCATACTGTGACGCTCTGCCTCGTCTCGGACCTCTCCTCTGAGACCGGTGGCGACGGAGGCGGCGCGCTGCAGCTGGCACGACTGAAATTAAAGCCGTTGCCGCGCGCGACGGCTGCACCGGCGACAGCCCCCGCTTCCGCAGCGGAAGCGAGGCGCGGTCGATTCGGTGAGCAGAAGGTTCAGGTGGCGCCGCCGCGCGCACGCTCGCCTGAGCCGGGCGTGACAGAGCGGGTGTCGTTGCCAGGTTGCACGGCACCAGGGCCCAGGGCCGACACGCTGGCCGTTGCCGATGGCGCTGGCGGCGCGGCAGCTGGCAGTGGCCGGGAGGGCCTAGTGTGTACTCCGTTTCCGTCTCGTGCGCCCTCTTCAGAGCGTGCCGACCAAACGTCCTCCGAGGCCCGGGTAGCGGCAGCAGCGACAAGGCACGCTACGTCGAATCCCCCGCCCTCGTCAGCGTCGCTGGAATCGCGCGGCAGCCTCGTCTCGGCCACGGACGGGTTCCTCCGTGTGTCGGCGTCTCTCATCTGCAACAACATCTCCGGGAACCCACAAGCGAGGCAGCAAAGCCTCACGGAGAAGGGGGTGCACGTCCCCAGCTTTCTCTTGCCTGATGATGTGCGCACCAGGGGTGGCACTGACGCGGGCCCGAGTTGTCGTAATCCGCATGACGCCGCTTCGGCAGAGGGCGGCGCCGCTGCAGCCGCCGTGAATCTCTTCAAGGCACTTTCGCAGTCGTCGCTCGCGCAGCACAAGTTGCGGTACGGCTGCATACGCTCCGTCATCTCTGTCGCTGTGTTGGACAGCTCGCAGCGGATGTCAGACGACAGCCCCGCCGTCTGCAGCAGCGGCGGCGCGAGCTCGGACGGGGCGCGACGGTACGGCACCCTTGAGGCGACGCAGATGCAGCTGAGTCAGCACTACTGCTGTCGCGGCCTCGTCGACCACACGTGGCTCTCCATCCCCGTGCAGCGCACGCCGGCGGAGCAGGATGCGATTCAGTGGATGCCGGTGATGCTCGGCTCCACAGACTGCGTGAGCGACGTCGGGTTGCGGACAGCCGTGCATCTCGGCATTTTCCCGCGTGCGTCGCCGCCGTCGCGCGGTGCGAGTGGCAGTCCTCCCAGTCTCACGGCTGCATGCTCGTCGACGCCATCAGACCAGCTTGACGGAGTTCTGCCGACCCGTGAAGATGCGCTGTCGTCGCTGCAGCCGTTTAAATTCAGGAGGGAGAACCCTACGGCGGCACTGAGGCAGACGGTGAGCAGTGGTGCCGCCGCTGCTGCCGACAACGCCCTCGCCGGCGCCAGGCTTTCGAACAGCAAGAAGGGCATGAGCACAGCAATGCCTCCAGTGGCACCACTTCGAGCGCGCCCCGTCAACAGTGCTGACGACGGGGCCACTGCTGACATCGATGTCGGAGCGGCTCCACGGAAGATTCAGGAGAACGGTCCATCGGCGCAGGGCGGAGCAGAGTACGGCAGAGAAGCAGCCTCTACACCCGCTACTGCGATCACCCAGGCGCGGTCGTCCACGTTCAGCGCGGTGGGCCGATTAGAGCAAGCCCGCACACCGCTGACCTCCTTCACCACCCTTCATACAAAAGGCGGTGTGCCACTCGCTTTCGACTCCACTGGCGGCCGCCAGTCTCACGCGGTGCCGCGGCGTGGAACCACACCGTGGGACCGCCTATCCTTTACGGCGACGACGACGGCCGAGAAGGGCGAGATGGGCAGCGAACATGCCCGCGTGGGCATCGATGATGAAGAGGAGCAACTGCGTGCCCCGACCCCTCCTGCGACGGCCACATCGGTGCGGGTCGAGCGTGGTGGTATCGCGCTTACCTTTGACGCCGGGCCAGCGCAGCAACGGAAACCGCCGTCCTCCTCTGCGGCCGGTGGCGCACCAACGACACGGCGACGGAGCACCAATCCGGCTACTGTGAGCGCTCGCTGCTCTGCGGAGTTTCCGCGCGGCTGCAGCATGTATGAGGACGGTGCGATGAAGGGCAAAGACCACAACGAAGAGTCCGTCGAGGTGGCTTCCGACTTCTCTGATGGCGACAGCGATGATCCTGAGCGCCGCCTGTCGCCGTCCTGCGCGTGTACACCCGCAAGAACGCCGCGGGCGTTGGCGTGGACACCACCGCGAGGGAACGAGGTGGCACGAGAGTTGGCGGCGGCCGAGGACGCGGACAACGAACACCGTCGTGGTGGCGGCGGTTGCAAGGCTAGCGAGCGAGTCAGCAGCGCCATCACAGCGGCTCCAAAAAGCTATTCCGCCGGAGCTCGGGGTTCACCACAGGCGGCAACGAAGACAATCAACTGGGCCGACAAGTCGCTTCCAAACGCGACGGCAACGAGGGCCGGCAGCCGCAGCGGCGGAAGCCTCCACTTTCCATCCGTCTTGCACACTGCAGTGGAGGGCGCGGCAATGGAGGACAAGGAGCAGCTCGATGCGAACCGCAGCGTACGCGGACGTGGCGCGGCGTTGATGCCGGCAACGTATGGGGCGGCGGCGGAGCGCCGTGCCGGGGTGTTCGGCACCAGCGGCAGTAATAGCATCAGCAGGAGCAGCGGCCCTCTGCCAGCCAGCCTTCCGGCTCCCCGCTCCAGCCCCTTTCTTATGCAGACTCACAAGACGCCAGCCGCCAACAGCAACCAGCCGTATCACGTAGATACGGGCACACCACCGCGTCCCTCGCCGCTACCACGCTGCTTCGCGGCATACAATCCATTCCAACCTGCCAGCGGACTGCCCCAACACGTACCGCAGCACCAGCAGCAGACACCAATCCCGACCAGTCGCGCCACAAGCGTCAGTGCAACGCCAACGCAGCGCTTCTCTGTTCCCTTCACACCGTTTGGTCAAGGTGCGGAGCTGCGCTACCAAGCAACTGCACCGACGCTGGAGCAGCAACTGCTGCCGCACTCGCGCGTCCCGCCGTCGACTGTGGACCTCTCCGCCTCTGGTGTGTCGCTTAGCAGCAACAGCGGTTCGGGGAGCATGTGCCTGCCACTCCGGCAGCACCCGTCAGCGTCGCCGCCGCCGCAACAGTGCTTCTTCGATGACCCCGTTGCCCTACGGGCAACGTGCGAAACGCGGGTGCCCCGTCGTGGCACTGCGGGCATCGCTACACCGACGACCACTAGCGACGGCGGCACCGCTCCGCGCGGTGCGCAGAGTGCAACCAGCCCATCAGCCTACTTTGCCATGGCGTGGAACGCGCGGAAGACGGCGCCGCAACAACACCGCCTCTCAGGCGGCATCGCGGAGCACCCCTCGTCCTCCGCTTGGCTCTCTCCTCTGCCACAGCACGCAACACACGAGCAAGCGCGGGCGCCACAGTCGCGTCCCCGCATCTCCTTCTACCCTCCGCTCGCCGCGGCGCGGAGTGCGCCGTCGTTGTCGGCGCAGCTGTTGAACCCAAGGGCCTACTGCACGCCCCCAGCCCGGCAAACCATCGGCGCTGGTCGCCTCTCGCTGTTCTCGTCTCCTCTGGCACCACGGCGTGGCAGTGGTGGTGGTGGTGGCCCAGCCGCCCCGGCAGTCGATGCGTGTGGTCTAAGTCGCAGCCTCTTCATCGACGAGTACGACGACACGGCTGTGACAGCCGGCTCAGCGTCACACCTCCGCGGCGACGCTCGGGCGGCAAGCCGTGTGCGGCCGCGTGGTGTCTCGGCTATGGATGCCGCGTGGTGGCAACCCGTTCGCGAGTTAACCTCCGCACCGAACCTCCGCCACGGAACTGCAGCGCCGGCAGCGGGTCATTCGCGGTTGAGCACGAGCGCGCTGCGCTTGCCTGGCGCCGACCAGCCGTACAACCTCCCGCTGGGTTCCACCTCGAACCCTCACAGCCATCACGGCAGCCTTTGTGGCGATCGCGGTGGATGTCGCAAAGACTGCGCCACCGCAGCCGGCGATCCCGCCTTGCAGCAACGAAGTCGCCACTCCTACTACGACAGGGAAGCCTCATCGCTAGTCCGTGGAACGGCTACCGCGCCTGTGCGCCCCGGCAGGGCCGCCGTGCCGCCGCTGCCGACATCGCGTCTCGGTGGCCTCCAAATCGACGCGAGGAACGCCGAAAACCAAAACGTGGACGACGCCTACGTTGAGGAGCTCTCGCTCTCGCCCTTGACGCCGCACCGCACGCAGATGCGGACGCCGTTCGCAGTGCGTCGTGCCCGTCGCACAGCTGCCACCACAGGCCACAGTTTTCGACTGTCGTCCCGTCGTCGCCCTCCTCTTGCTCCGCGCAGTGCCGGTGGCGATGCCGCCCGCGGCTCCTCGTGTGACTGTGCGGAAGCGAATGAGCGGGACAAGTTTCGCGCTCACTACGGTGCCGCGACGCCATCGTCCACAGCGGCGTGGCGCGATGGCTTGTCGGTCCGTGAGCGAGTTCAGCTGCGCCGGTGGCGGTTGGACAAGGAGGAGCGACTGGCCAGCTATCAGGCGCACCTGCAGGCGAACTACCTCTGCGGGTCGGTGCCCAAGCGCTACTGCTTTGAACGACAGACAGGCGGCGCCGCAGCCGACACGAGGCCAGCTCCCCTGAGCGGTGGCGTAGCGCGAGAGAGTGGCGTGACCGGGAGCAGCGAGCAGCCGCAGTCTGCCGCTGGCGGCTACGCAGTGTGGACACCGAGGACGACCGCTGTGCCGCCCATGGGACATGAAACAGCAGCGGTGTTGCGGGTGGGGAGAAGTGCGCGGGACTTCAGCCTTGGTGTGCACTCCTCCGCGCCCGTGTCGACGGCGACGTCAGCGCCACGCGACGCAAGCTCGCTCCTCCAAAGACCGCCAGCGACGTCTGCTTCGACCGCGTCAGGGGCCGGTGGGCCAGACGTCGATGCAGCGCGGGTCTGCCAAGCCGAGGCACATCTTCGTCAGCAGGCAAACACGCAGTCCCAAATAGAAGCTCGGCAGCAGATGGAGGCGCTCGCCGATGGTGCTGCTGCCGCCCGACTTGCGACAGGGGTCAACGTGAGCTTTACGCTGCGCGACGTGGCCACTGTCTTCCTTCGACTGCCGAGCACCTCCCTGCACGCGTCGCGGACGCCCGGGACGGAGCCGTGGCATGTCAGCGGCGGTGCTCGGCTCGACGTGCTGGATGTTTGCGACGCGGTCTGGCGCACCGAGGGTGTGTCGTGCTTTCTCTCCCGGAAGCCCACGCAGCTGCGGGGTGGGTGGGCGAGCTATCTGGAGCGCATCAACCTCTACCAAGAGCCCTTCTTCCTGCGTGATCAGGCGTTTGTGCTCCTCTTACCCGTCCCGCACGCGCCAACGCTGAAAGTGTGCGTCGCGATCCACAACATCAGTGACCTGCTGGCGCTTGTGTGCCAGACGCCGGTGGCGCGCATTTTGCCGACAGCTGAAGAGACGTGGATGCGGCAGCGCGAGTACGGACTCGAAGACGCGAACGGCGATGCAGAAGGACGACAGGATGGTGCGGTGATGGTTGTCGCGGAGCGGCGGTGGCTCTTTGGGCTTTTCACAACTCGACGGCTCGTCCCTGCCGCTGGCGCACGTGCGTCGCGCAAAGCCGACCAACAACTGCCGTCACCGAAGGACGATGGCGTGACACGCCGAGAAAAGTGCCGTCGGCTGCGTCGCGAGTATCAGGCGGATGGGCTGTGCCTCACGTGGCGCCATCGAGCCCGACTGTGGTACGCGCTGCTGCGGGCAGGGTTGAGCTGCCTCGCACTTCCGGCATGCACGTCGCCACTCTTGATCGACCCCGTAGCGTGCAACGCGAGGTGCGCGCTGCTGTGTGACCGCATCGCCGCCTACGCTGTGGCGCATCACCGGCTTGAAACACTCAAGGCTATACGGCAGTCGTACCTTGAGACGCGCGCCGCGGAACTGTCGAAGGAACGGGTGGGGAGGCTTTGTGAGCGCACACGTCACGGGACGGCACGCGGAATTCAACTTGGTGGGACGGGTGGCAGCAGCAGCCGTGTGGCGGCGAGCCGCTCGCGGTGCACTCCGTCGCCGCTGCTCCCGTCTGCGCCCACGCGACCGCAGCGGCGGGTTTCAGGTGTCGGCGATGATGGGGTCGATAGCATGGTGCACCAAGGCCGCTATCCCTTAACGTGGGACAGGGTTTGTGATTCAACTCTGAGGATGGGCCTTCACGACCGCTTCAGCAGCAAGGACGAGGCTGCCCGAGACCCGCGAGTGGCGCACAGCGGAGTCGTCTCCACCCTCGAAACACCGTCGACCGCGTGGGACAGGCCGCTATTCGCCCCTTCGACTTCAGCAGCGCCTCTCCACAGCGGGCACTTCGAGACCAGCAGGCAGAGGTTTGAAGATCGCGGTGACGAGCGGCAGCAGCGGGCAGGTACACCGATACCGCCTCGACTCTCCGCCATCGGAGGCATCTCACGCACTCATCCCTCTCTGCGACAGCGTAACTCTTCGTGCGATAGGTGGGCAACGCCTCCACCGCCGCGCATGACGCGCTCGATGCAGCTGCGACTCGCCGCTAACCAACGTGTGGCCGCCGGTGACGCGCCGGTATCTTCCCTGCGCCATGCCACACACGCATCGGTGCTGGGAGAAGGTCGCCTGGCATCCAACGATGGCGAGCAATGTAGCGACGCGTTCGGTCTGCACTCGCGGCGTAGCTTCACGCCCCCTCCTCGCCCGCCTCCTAGTCGACCACCCCCACCACAGCAGCAGCAACTGCAGCCTCGATGGGACGGTGACTTCGGCGCTGGCGCCACGTCGACGTGGACCGCCAGCGGTCGAGATGGGGCGGTCGGCGTTCCATGGCAGCATGCACACACCTGCGGCGACACCGTGGCGACCAGCTGCAGACGCGGAAGCAGCCTTGCTAGGCCGGTGGCGGGAGCACCTGGAATCGCCTCCGTCAACGTCCCCTACGACGTTGAGGCAGGCAGCCACCCGTACGCTAGCGACGGCGCGCGTGGAACGATGCGTGCCGCTCGCAGCGCGACGGTAGCGGCGGCTGACGAGCGCCACGCGTCGAGTGCTGCGTCACACGGGTTGTTTGCACCCGCTGCGTCCACTGTGGCGCCCTACGCTAGCGGTACGTCTATCGCGCCGTCATCGGACGCGCAGGCCACGGCTGCGGCAGAAAACAGGGCGCAGCGCGTCATTCTCTCCTCGACCGCCGCCTCCAGCCTTGCACTCAGCGCGGCCGCGGCATCCACCGACTTGGACCTTATCCTGCGTGTAGATCGCGATGACGCCTTGGCGAGTGCGCAGGCCCGTCTCACCGAGCACCGCGCCGTGAACATTGCGCCGCCGCTGGTAACCGTGCTGTCCGTTGTGCCCCTCGCAGCGCAGCCCGTGCGCGGCGCAGGTGCGGGCGTGGTCGAGGACGGTGATAGCCCAACGGTCAACCCTGCTGACACCGGTGCAGCATCGCCACTGTACCCTGGCTTCATCCCAACCCCGCTGGAGGTGCAGCAACGCCTAGCTCAGCCGTTCAACCTCTCCATCGCGCAGGTGCAGCAGCTGCTCCAGTGGCAGTGGGAGCATCATCAGCATTGCTACACGCTGATGCCGGTGCCCCTCTTCACTGGCGCGGCAGCCGGTCCCACGAAGGTGGACTTCTCGCTCAGGTTCTGGTCGTCCCCGCAGAGCGTGGACTCGGTGAGCCGTGGCGGGCTGGATGAGCGGGCATCGGCTGGGTCGCCGTCCTACGCCGTCTCGCCGCTGGCGCGCGAGCTACTTCTACACCTTCTGCGGTGGTCGTGGCTGCTGCCGATCGACTACGAGGCGAGCCGGCGCAGCCGACGTCATCGGCTGGCCGCCACCACCACCACCAGCCTTGCTTCTCTTTTTCGCTGCCTCATTTCGCCGTCGCCGCTCCGTTGTCCCCGATGGCGCACGCTGGCGCTCATCGTGCTCCTCGTCACCGCGGCGGAGCACTCGGCCTGGTGCCTTCAGGCTCTGCTCCTCGGTGGCGTCGGCTACTGCGCTGTGAACGGCGTGACAGTTGGCTTGCTGACGCAGCTGCCTTCACACCGCGGTGCGAGTCGCCGCCGCGACTGCGGCGGCTGTCTTCCATGGCAGTGGTGGCGGGGCAGGCGGAGCACCGGCGCGGCGGATGTGTGCTCCCGAGGGCGCGGCTGCTCTGCCTCTCGCCTCGTGCGTCGCCCTTTGCCCGCGCTGCAGAACGACGTCCCGCCCATCGACGACCGTGTGAGCCTTCTCTACTCCATCGGCGAGTCCACGACGCATGACATGCTCGAGCGGCGACAGGCTCATTTTGCAGCGCAGGCGGTGCTCGTGCGCGTGCTGCGCCTGCAGAGCGCGGCTGCTTCGCTCCTAAGTCGGCTACAGCTCTTCCTCTACGGCTACTCGACGGCGCTGTCGCTGTGGGTGGCACTGCTGCTCCTTGCGTACGCCCTCCTGTACGTGGTGTACCGGGAAGCAGTGCTCGCGGTACAGCAAAGCATAGGCGGTGCAGCGTGGTCAGCAGCGTGTAACGGTTTCGCGAGCGCCGGGACGGTTTCGGCGTTTTGGCAAGTCGCACGGAGGATTCCGCACGCTATGTGGTGGAACACCAACGCCGCATCAACGACATCATGCCACCCCACTCAATCGGCGGCATCTGCGCTCACGGGGGCTGCCTGGCGCGAGGTGCTCGCGCGCGCTCGGTATATTCCCCTTCAAAGACAGCGGACTGTCGTGGATGGCGGCGGCGAGGCCGCTGCTGCGGGAGTTGCGAGCGGATTGGAGGCACAACTCTTCGGTGGCAGTGATCCGGCAGTAGAGGCAACGGAGAGAGCCGGCGGCAGTGCGGGGGCAGGGGCGGCGCATGGCCACCATCGCAGCCCCTCCTATTTTTACCAGAACGGCAAGTACTTTGCGTACGCCGCGGAGCCGCCGGCGTGGGCAAAGTCGGAGGCCGCCGCCGCCGCCACCCCGTCCAACATCGGTGCCACACCGGGAGCGCACTACGAGCGTGTGTCTGCACAACCACAGCAGCAGGAGCTATCGCCGTCGGCGCGCGTCGTGCAGTCGCTGAGCTCGTGGTTCAGCCACATCGTCCAAGGCGGCGGCAGCTATGGTAATGACGGTAGTGGTAACCATCGGCCGTCCGCGCTTCGCAACCACTCCGCCGACCCGATGGGCTCGAATTCAACATACATCACGGCCAACAGCAGCGCCGCGTATGTGTGCCCCAACAAGGCGGCAGGCTCCTCAGTAGGGGACCCCAGCGTGCTCTGGTTCCTCGTTGTTGCCTACGTCGTCACGGTCTGTCTGCCGTGGTCGCCGTACCGGTGGCTGTGGCGGCGGGTGTGGAGTGTGCTGACGCATGACGACGCCCTGGCCAGGCGACCTCTCCTCACTGTGTGAAGGGTCGGTGTTGTCCATCTCGCTCTACCCTCACGGGCGACAGCGCTGTTGCGGTAAACGTGGGATCTCTTCGCTTGCGCACGATGGCCGCTTGGTACTCTCACGGCTCTCGGTGCTCGTCTAATATGACCCCAGAAATGAGTGGAAAACCGGAGAGCGAGGAGGCAGTAAGCCGTTGTTGTCCCTGTGCCCTTTCTTTCGGGCTCGCCTTGTAGGATCAAGTAGACCATGCAGACGTGTGTGTGTGCGTGTGTGTGCGTGTGCGCAGGCGCGCACAACACACCCTCAGTGGGCAAGAGGGCCGACGAGGATGAGGAGAAGCACCCAGCATATCACCACGCTGGTTGGCAGATGCGTGCGCCTGCACTCTCGCTCGTTGCTCGTTGTGCGGGTGACGTTGACCGCGTGTGTGTGTGTGTATGAGCTTGCCATTGTCGTCATGGGAGTCTTCGCTGCGCTGCTGAGCGTTGTTGCGCACGTCCACCATCTCTCCCTCCCCGCCCCGTGCGCGCGCTCTCGCCATCTCCGCCACATCGAATGGCCGCCCGCGCACTTTCCCTTCCTTTCCCGCTGCCCTCCTCCTCCTCTCCTCTCCCTCCTCATGCGCATATATCGGCAAAAGATGGTCATGCGCCAACGAATGGACGCTCCCGACAGCGGCGGCGGCGGCGTCTTCGACACCTACGAGAAGCTCCGTCAAGCCAATTCCGAGAAGCTGCAGACTCTTCTCAGCCGCACCGCCCGCCGCACCACGGCCGCGGGCGGTGCGGCGCGGCATGTAAAGAAGTCTGCCTCCTTGACAGGGGACTACCTCGACTTTGAGGATGACGAGCTCGCTGACAAGTGGATAAACCTCGGCATGGGGCTGATGGTGGCGCTGGCGCTGTTCCTCTTTTATGTGCTGTGGTTCACGGACTGGGTACGGTGAAGTGGCTCTGTATATGTCTGGGGAGGGTGTGAGGGCTTTTCAGGCCTCCGTGTCCGCTCGCATCCACGGCAATGACGTGCAGCGAGAGTTCGCGCCTCGGTGCGCCTTGAGGCGAAAACGTAGAAACACTCGGGGCGACATCCTCAGCCACGCGAAAGCAAAGTCCTTTCATTCTGCTCCCTCTCGGCCTCCCCACAGGGATCGGCCCGAGGCCCTTCTCGCTCCATCATGGTGGTGGACCGGCTGAGTGCGCAGCGCATCAAGACGCCCGGACTACGCCGCGCCTTCGTCGCTGACGACCTCGCACTCCTCACATCCTCCACAGCGAAAGATGTCACGCGAACCACACTACGATCCGCCCGCTGGAGGGCGGAGCACTGGACACGGGAGCAGCTCGTGGAGCTGAGTGCCCCCAGAACGAGGGGGTGCACACTCTTCGGCGCGCGACACCGCAGCGAAACTGCACACCTCCCCGCCCACACGCGAGGAGGCCACCGCGCGCATTTTGGCGCGGCGGGTGTGCAGGCCGGATCGCGGTGCCGCCACAGCGCCTCGGCAGCTCTCGCACGGGCATGCCGGCAGGCATCCGGTCAGAAGCCGCCGCGATGCTTTACTGCCGCCATGCACTCGCAGGCACCGCGGCAACAGGCTGCGGCCGCCTTGCTTGCAGCTGTCGCACGGAGTGTGAGGGAGTGGTGCTGGGGCTCGACCTGCTGCGGGCACAGCCCCAGCACCGAAGACACCGGAAAGCAAGCGTGGCTGCGGCTGCGCACTCGCTCTCCCTCCTCACGGCGCTCCGCACCGGCCCAACAGCGGTGGAGGATGGCACATCGCGACGCATTGGGGGGCGGGGCACAGGTGCCGGCGCTGCTGGCCCGTCGCGTTCGCCCCTCACTTCAGCCCGTCTCTGGCCCTTGGGGGCTGGTGCACAACGACGAGGCGGGCACGCTCGCAAAGTCAGCCATGCCGGGGGCGCCGACGCCGACTGCACGGATTGCAGACCCGGCTACCGGTCTCACACGCCAGGCCGACAGCCCCCGCCACAGCACTACACGGTGCGACACGCGCTGCTTGCCGGCATCTGTCCCACACCGAAGCGCAGGTAGGCGCTGCAGCAGGCGGCACCGCCACCCCTGCCCCGCCTGTGTTCGCTGTGAGGGCGGCATACCAGGCGTTGTGCACGGCATGCTACGCGAGATTCGCTGGTTGCTCGAAGCCCGAAGCGCAGCGCATTTCACGCTGCGGCCTTGCACGCAGTGATGCGGTTACGCGCACATCTGCCTCGCGCTGCATGCGCTTCCCCCGTCGCGTGTCTATGGCTGCCCCCCCCCCCTGTGTGCCCCTTCACAACGACAAGCCGTGAGCCCGCTGTGCGCAGACACACGCTTACGCGCGGGCCCCCTCCGCTCGACACACCCGCTCCTGCCAGAGGCGTGCGGGTCCAGGAGAGGGTGGAATGCCCCCTGCCGCCGCAGACGCATGCCACCGCCGTCGCCCTCGAGGGCAGGGCCCTGGACGCGGCATGCTTTGCATCGAGGCATGCTACCCATCCGGGTCGCCTGTCTGGCGCCGATCGCGCCGCACGCATCCGAGGGTAGGTGCGAGGAAAGGACAAGAAGAGCTGGTTGGCCGCATGACCCCGATGCCAAGACAGGGCGGCATGTCCCAGACGACGAGGATGCAGCTGTATCCCTGCGAAGGCGGGTGAGCTGTGGTTGTGTGTGTGTGTGTGTGTGTGCGAGTGCACTCGTGGACGTGGCTGTGGTGGACTTTCCGGACACGCTAAAAAAAGGAAACAAAACCGACTGTGGAGGAGTGCGCCCGGAGCGGCTCTTCTCGCTTCCATCATCCTTGTTCTCTCCTCCATTTGGCGCGGCGGTGTCTTTCGCTCTCCTACACCCCTCCCCCCTCCCCCCCCCCAACCGCCTCTCCCCTCCTGTGCCTGCCCGCCTGCCCGCGCCCTCCTCACCTTACCGACACCCGCACTCCACCATCTACCCACTCGTGGACGGATACGCACGCGCCACTCCTGTGCGCGACGCTGATGTTTGCGCACGCCTCTCCGTCTCTCTCTCTCTTGCCTCGTTTCTACCTTTTCCTCCCTCAGCTCTTCGCGAAAGCGGCTACTGGCAAACCGTGTACGCACCCGCACACCGCGCATCACACTTTCTATTAAATCCCGCATCACGGGCCACGATGAACGACTACGATGAACTCTACGAAGACGACTTCGAGGATGACGAGCTTGGCTCTGTCGCCGTCAAGTCGGCCTCGTGCCGCGCCGCGTCCATGTCCACGCCGCATCGCTCTGCTCCTGCCACCCACGGAACGGCCTCAAAGAGCGGAGTGGTAGCCTCCACAGCCGCGGGCCACTGCAGTGCCGCAGCCAAGTCTGGGATGGAGAGTGCTCCACGACGGCCCATGTGTTCCTTGGGCTCCAGCTTCTCCAGTTACCAATCATCTTCGGCTGACCCGCTGCTGCGGTCAGCACACGAGCTCTGTTGCTCCTCGTCGCACTCCTCGTCCACGTCGTCGTCACGACATCACACGGACCCTAAGCACCCTACCAAGGACAGCGGCAGCACTCCATCTGCCGCAGAATCCGTCAAAGGCCATCGAGCCTCGCCCGACACCGACGACGCCAACGCTGTAGTGGTCGCGTCTGGTTTCGTGCGCACACCCGCGTCGCCAAGAAACCTCAGCGCTGTCACCCCCGTCTCTGCGCGCCCCTCCGTCGCACAAACGCCTGGGCAGCGTGAGATCGCCTCTAGTGGCGCCCCAAAGGCGTACGCCAAGCTCGACAGTAGTGACGGGGTGCAGGTGATCGCCAGCATGGGTGGGAAGCAGCTGCGACCGACGTCTCCTTCCGAGGCGTCAGCGACCGAAACCGCAGCGTCCTCTTGCACCTCCTTTCACTCAACGTCACACGCTTCCTTGTCGCCGGGCCGCGCTGCATCCTCGCGCCACGGTATGCCGAGTGCCGGGAGCGGCAGCGTTTCAGAAATGGGCGCAAAACACCTCCAACGCGTCAAGTTCGCGGGGAGCGCCTCGCGAAGCTCGTCGGACTCATCCTGTAGTAGCGACGATGATGGCGGTAGCGGCCGTGGGCGGCTTCACGGCACCTCTCCGACCCCCTTCGCCTCCGCCGCAGCGCCCCCGGCGGCCGCAGTGGCGCCTGGCATTGGGGCACCGGTCACGCGTAATGTCTCCGCCGAGCGTCGCCACTCCAGAAGCAGCTCGGCCACAACCTATAGTATAAAAAAGTTGCTACATCAGTCGAACTACACCTCGGTGGATGTGCTGGAAGCGGACGACGACCGCGGTCATCGCCGCACCCCGGCCGAGATCGACGCTGCAGCGGCCCCAGTCGATGATGAAGAGGAAGGGGAGGAGGACCACGAGGATGCAAGCGCCATCGACACCATGTCACCCGTGGCAGCACTGACAGCACAGCGGCAACGTCTGGCCTCCTCAGCGTCGGGTGCCCACTCGGACTCCTTCACGAGCCTCACCCCATCCACCTCCGCGGGACCGTCGCGCACAAGCCACCAGCCCCCCTCTGTCCACACCACTACGACAGCCACATCATCCTCAATGCCACCGACGACACGCTCCTCATCGAATCGTGCGCCGCCGCAGAGTGGGCCTGACAGCGTTAGTGCTCACAGCAGCAGCCGTCCAAACAACTCAACCTCTGCTGTGGCGCTGCAAACCTCAAGCAGTGGCGCCTCCCGATCTAGATCCGCTTTATGCGAAGCCTCACCAAAGACGCGAGCAACAAGCGGTGCTGCATTGCGCAGCGCCCCTCAGCGGCGTCAGGTCACCACCGTTTGCAACGATGCGATAGATGCACGGCTCTTGGATGGTGTCTGCGACTCACAGGGATTACGTGACGACAGCGGTGACGTCGACACCGACGAGGATGATGTGAAGAAGAAGCCGCAGAGAGGTGCGAGGTCGAAACAGCTGTCGCCGCCGCCGCCGCCGCTCCCGCCGTCGGGGACCTCCCAGCTTTCGACCACAACGTCCGAAGATGCCTCCCTTTATAAAGTGGGCACCGCAAAGACCAAAGGGCACACGAAAGCGTCGACCACGGCTGCCAAGGACGGCGACGCGCCTGAGTCGGGTGAGCGTGCGGCGCTGCTGGCGCGCGTGGCGCAGCTCCGCGAGGAAATAGCCACGTGGGACAGTCGCATTGCACGGCAGCGCGCCTTAATGAGAGCAGAGGCGGGGAGGTCGGACGGTGCGCAGCTTCCTCGTCGAAGTGTCGCTCCGCCGAGGGTACAGGCGTGGCACGGAGACGCAGGGGCTCGAACGGCGGCAAGCAGCGCTCTGAGTCGGTGGAGCAAGCGCTACACACGCAGGCCGACGCCAAGGGCGACGGTTGGCCCGCCAACGCACGGCTCACGAAGCTGAGGCATGAAAACGAGCAGCTCGAGGCTCAGTACGCGCGCCAAGGCGCCGGGGAGGCGGAGATGAACGTGCAGGCGCTCGTGATGCGGGCAGACGTCCAGCTGCAAAAAGCTCGGCTGCGGCTAAAGGAAGTCACGGCCGTGCGCCGCGCTCTCGAAAACCGCGACAAGCGTGCCGCGCACACCATCAAAGAGGTGCACCGTCGCATGCCGACGGCCGATGAGCTGGAGGAGCGGCATCACAACGAGGGTATTTACTCACGCAAGGGCCTGCTGCGCACGGTGAAGGAGCTCAAGGAGAACCTGGAACGCACACGCGCGGCGATCAAGATGAGGAAGGCCAGGTGCATTGAGCTCGAAGCGCACGTGCGGCGCAAGCACCTGTCGTCCATCACTCTGAAGGAGTACGAGGCACTCTGCACCACTCGTGACGCCAACGCGAAAGCGATTGAGAAGCACAAAGCTGCCATCGTCGTGTACACAATCGCCTTCGCGCATGAACTGCGCAACAGCTCGAAATCCACGTGTGGTGGCGATGCTGGTGTCTGTGCTACGCAGTCAAGTCACAGCTCCTGCACGACGTCGCCATTCAAGCGCGCCATCTCGCCAGCGCGGGCGGGGGCGACAGTGAAAGAGCAGCAGCAAGTAATGGCCGAGTACGAGGCGAACAAGGCTGACCGTCTGCTTCAACAGAAGAGGATACTGCTGGACCGCAAGCAGGAGCTGCAGGTGAGCATCGACACGCTGTTGCAGCGTGTGGAGAAGTACAACGAGCAGATCAAGGCGAATCACGCGCAGGCGGGGCTCAGCTACCTCGATGTCAATTATGCCGCTGTTGCCAAGGCTCCAGCGCCCCTGTACGCCGTCGGTGGCAGTGGCCCAACAAGCTCGACGCCGGCGACAACGTCAGCGGTGTCTGCGCGAGATGGCGGCGTCCTGGTTGCGGGAAGCGGTGCTGTGGCGGCGCGCAAGGGGTCACTGCGAGATGTGCTGCGCTCTCCCCTGAAGCGTCGCGTAGAGGCGATGGTGACGGCGGCAGATGTGAAGGGCGGCGGCGGCGAGGCCATCAAGCGCCTCCGCGCTGGCGCCGCCGCTGCGCGCAGGAGAGCCCCGGAAAATGCGAATGGCAACGCAAAACATTCGAACCTCGGCTTCAAAGCGCTACCAGCGCTGGTGCAGACGGGCGAGCGCACCGCACGCGCCGAGCACCGGGCATCCTTGCCTGCCCTGACAGCGGTGTTAGACTCGCCAGGGAAGGCGGCGGCGGCGCAGATGGGCAGCAGCACTGCCGCTGGTGGCGAGATGCCAACCTCATCACGTGATGCCATCGAAGAGGAAGTGGATGACCACGACAGCATCGAGGCCGTGCTGCGCAAGATCGACGCGGACAACGAACGACTCGGTTATGATGTGTTTGGGTTGGAGGGCAGAGAGAGAGCGGCGCCGCCGGCGTTCCTGCAGAGTATCCATGACGCCGACTCGGTGAAGGCGGCGGACAACGTCCCCGGTGATGGTGACATATTTGAGGAGGAGTCGGTGCCTCACAAAGTCAATGAATGTGGCAGCAGTGGCCGCGCCGGTGGAGCCGGTCACCACGATCATGCCACCAGCGCGGCGGAACGCCTGCATGGTGTTTATGACAGGGCAGTACCGAGCGAGCCGCCAACGGAGGAAGAGGAGGTAGAAGAGGAACTCAGTGCCGGCAAGAGTGACGAGTCGGGGAGGTCGACGCCTGAGTGGCTGCGGGACGATTAGCAGGTGAGCCGCAGCATTGTTCTCCCCATCCCTACCTTCCTCCCCACTGCCGCACAGCGTCCCCTCTCTCGCTCGACTTCTCTCTCTATCCTGCCATCCATACTGACACCTCCAAGCCAGCGCGCTCCATCAATGCCTCCAGCTGCTCCCCCCCCCCCACCCACCCACCCACGGTGCCTTCCCGTGCCTCCTGCAACCCGTCGCGGCTGATGCGAGCACCGCTTTCGGTGCATGATTTGTTGGTTGCTGTTGTTTTCAGTAGGGGCGCGCTGCGTGCGCGTACGTGTAGAGTGCGGACGGGCGGTGGCACAAGCTTACTGAGCGAGAGAGACACACACGCCGTGCTGGGGTGTGCCTGCATAATTAGATGCTCTATGCAGAGACAGCAGAATGCAGCGAAACGAGTTGTGAGAAAGGGAGGGAGAGAGGTGGAGCGGCAAGAGCCGCGGACGGAGGGAAGACGGGCAGACAAGGTGTGAGCCTCACCTCATCACTCGGTCTACGCCTGTCCTCCTCACATATGTGTATACGTCTGCGCGCACCGGCTTCTGTATCGCCGGTGGGGCCTCGTTCTTCTTTCTGCTCCTCTTGCTTGCCGTTTTTCCCACAGCTTGAGCCGTCGTTCACACACACACACACACACACACACACACACAGAGACACACGGGCAGTGTATGCATGTGTGTGTGTGCTCCACTTCTCGTGCAGTCGTCGCTGCTGGGTGTGCTCGGTGCATGTATGGCCGGTGTGTAGATAAAGCGTCGCCTCCTCTCCTTCGGATGGTGTGTCCTTGTGTTGCGCGTATGTGTATGTGCAGAAGTATGTCCACACGCACACATCTCTATGCATGTATATATTCAATATATATATATATATACACACAGATGTACATGAACATGTTTGCGGGCAAGGGGGGCATGGCGTAACAGCGTATCCTCGTATACGTGTGTATTGTGCGTGTATGGATGTGTGTGAGTGTATATATACCTGCATATAGATATATTGTATGCATAGGTGCATGTGTGTGTCCCTGGCCGTGTACGCTACCTGTATCTTCTTTTAGTCGTCGTCCTCTCTCTCTGTCGCTCGCTGCGGCTGTTTACGGCGTTCTTCTTCTCCATGGCGCCTCTGATGCTCGGCTGCCCTTCCCTTTCTCTGCGCCGTGTGTGCATCTGCGCGTGCGCTCGCGGTTTACATGCCTCCCGGCAAAGGTCTAGAAACCCCCTCTATTGCTGTTGCCATACACTGCCACCACTCGCTGTTCATCAGTATCTCGCGGTGTTCTTCCCAAGCCTTCGGTCACCCTCTCTCGCCACCATCACCGCGACCGCCACCCACACCCCTGGCGCCTCTTCAAGGCCAACAACGTAGGTGGTGGATTGGAAAGGATGTAAAGATGCACGAACAATTTAAGACATGCAAGATCCGATGACGCCTCCGTCACGTTGCACTTTACATGGAGTATTGTGTTTTTGCGGTTGTGTACGCTCATGTGTGTATGTGTACTTGTGTGCGAAAGCCGCACTCGCACCGTCGCCCATCCGTTGACCTGTGCACAAAGTCTTGTCCACTCCTCGTCCACCCGTCGCTCTCCGTGACGCCAAACAGTTTCTCATCTCGCACCCCCTTCCTCCGACGACACCTTGCTATCGCCGTTGTCGCATAGATACCCGCACACCAGCAACGCAAAGAGTCGGCGCAGCGCCCCCCCCCCCTCCTCAAGCCTGAGCTCTTCCGCTCCCAAAACTCCGCCCACCTTCATTGTCACCATCACGTCAAGCGCATTCAGCGCCACGGCAGCGAGTTGAACACTTGCGAAGGCGCGCGCAGACGTAGACACTTATACGCACACACTAGAGCGTCTCCTCGGCCTCCCCACACGGCCACGCTCAACGAAACCGCAAACACGCACTCTAGACATAGTCCATGATCCTACATGCAAGTGCATAGATCGATTTGTGGAGGGAAAGGGAGAGAGCGGTAGACAGACAGCAGCCTTGTCATTGCGTGTCTCTCTCTGTGCCAACGGACCTGAAAACGTTCCACACTCAAAACCTTTTGAACCTCGTATCGCCAGTGACGTCGTCTGTCGTGAGTAGTCCTTGCCCTCGCCACCCCCCCCCTCCTCCTCCTCCTCCTCAGCCCCTCTCGTCTTCGTCGTTGGGTACTCGTGTTGCAGCTAACGGGCCCTGTTGTGCTCTTTGATTGCACGTTTACAAGTGTATATCGCGCTGTTCAGCGCTGCCGCCGCCTCCCCTCCACCCCACCGCGAACTTGGTTATCGCGCGGCTCTGTCCATGTCCAGCAGTGAGAAGAAGCATGCCGTGTGGGTGGATGTAGTCGCCGGCGGCTTTGGCGGGGCACTCGCCAAGTCTCTCCTCAGTCCTTTTCAACGCATCGTCGTGCTGCAGCAACTCGGGCAGCACAAGGGCTACAGCATCGCTCAACTGGTGCGCCACATATATGCGCAGGAAGGCTTGAAAAGCTTCTGGCGCGGCAACCTCACCTCGATGGTGATTCGAGTGCCGTACAGCGGCATTCAGTTTCTGCTCTACACCCAGCTCAAGTTCTTATTCCAAGATTGGCTGGATCGTCGTCATGCGGCCGCGGCGCTGTCTGGCCACCAGGCGGACGGTAGTAGCGACAACGACAACGCGTCCAGCGCCGCGGCATCGCGCGGGTTGGGGCTGGAGAAGTTCGTCATGAAGTGCGGCGCCGGCGGCATCTCGGCCACGATCGCCGGCGCGGCCGTCTACCCGGGCGAAGTTGTCCGCCTCCGCCTCATGTCTGGCGAGAAAAAGTTTACCGGCATTGCGCATACGTGCGGGCTCGTTTATCGGGAGACGCGCTCGCTGCGCAACTTCTACCGAGGCCTCGGGGCGTCGCTCATGCAGCGCGTGCCAGACATCCTAGTCAGCTTTGCCACGTATGAGACGATCAAGTACGCCGTGCTGGACAGCCCCGACCCGCTCCTCTTCAAGGACAATGACACGGCGCGCAACGTGCTGTCAACGATGGTCGGCGGCTCCGCCGCGGCGATAGCCTCCATCCTCGTCGCGTTCCCACTCGACGTAGCGAAGAGGCGCATCGGCATGTCTGGCCAAGGCACCGACAAGACAGTTTACCGCGGCGTCGGCGACTGCCTGCGACAGATCTACGCCAAGGAGGGCATCCGTGGCTGGTACGCTGGGGCCTTTGTCGAGGCGGTGCGGTGTGTGCCGCAGGTGATTCTCATGTGGATGTTCATCGAGGTCATCCAAAAGACGTTGTCACCCTACGCGAGAGTAGCATCTGCCGAAGACGAGATGGCGAAGCGAAAGAAGGGTCCTTGATGGGTGCAGTGCTCTGCGCCTCCGCATCCCTCTCTCCGTCTTTCACGCCACACCCTTTCGTGGTCTCTTTTTCACATGCAACGCGGAGGAAAAGGGGAGAGAGGACCAGACGCACGACGACTGCCACGCCCGCGTCAAGGTGTTTGCAGAAGGATCGAATAAGCGCATCTCCGTAAGTATGTGGGCGTGTTGTCTCCTCGCGTGCTCATCGGATGTCGTGGACTGTTGTGGATATCACATGTGTTGTGCGTTGTGTGTTGTGCGTTGTGTGTTGTGTGTGTCTGTGTGGGTGGGTGTGTCATCCGTTGCGTCTTTCCAATGTTGTGATGTTGGTGCGGTCGCGCTGATCTCTCTGCGCGCGGGTATACTGCGCGTCTCTGTTGTTGTTGAAAAGGATGGAATCGGTGCGCTGGCGCGTCTCGACGCGTCCGTGAAAGCGAAGTACCGGTGCGAGACGGAGGGGGGATGCCCAGCGGTGCCGGTGCGTCCGTCTGCGTGCGTGCTTCCGGCAACACGAGCTGCACCGAATCGCTTCCGTGCTCCTTTCTTTTCTGTTGTGGAGGGTGGGTGGGCGGGTCGCCTTTCACGCATGTAAGGACTGTCGCCACGTCTTGGCATGCCTGGCTGATTCCTTGTACAGGAACAACGCGCACAGGGCACAGCGCGACACCCGCGCGCACGAGCGCATGCATGTGCCTGACGGGGACTGCATACATGGGCGGCTGCCTCTGGCAATAAAGAGAGGGGGGCATGGAATGCGCTGGTGCTCTCCCCGTTCGCTCCGACTAGGGTGTGCCCCGTCGCCTCTATCCCACGCCATCCTCCTCGCTTGCCCGCCCTGCCTGCTCTCCCTCCGCTGCCCGCACCTCGCTCAGCACAAGTGTACGCAATACATACGGGAACAAGATAAGTCGACGCCGCACAGCTCCGCCCTCGGTCGCGCCTCCACTTTGCCGTCTTCCTTCCGTTTGTAACTCTCCATCGCCACCCCACCACCCACGCACGCCCCCGCCTCGCCTCACCAAGCGTCGCCTGCACAGCTCCCTTTCTCTTTCTCTGTTCCACCCACGCTGACGCGCCAGCAGAAACAAACTCCTCCTCCCCCTCCCCCCCCCTCCCCTCAGCAACGGCTCCTCGAGCTTGCACAGGCGCACTCCCTCTCCCACATAACCCGTTGGGCCTTTTCGTGTTGTCTCTCCTGCCACGATACGCATCAAGCTGCAGACACGCGAAAATCATGTCGACTCCTGAGGCCCGCGCACAGGCCTACCTGGTCAACCTCCGCAGCAGGCTGGAGGCGAAGAACAATGCCAGCGCCGCTGCCACGGTGTCGCGCGCGCTCGACTACTTTGAGCAACACTTCTGGTATGAGCTGTCAAGCGAACTGCTGCAGCTGATCCGTGATCCGGTGGTGTTGGAGGACGCGTACGAGCTGTACGCGGACGTCATTGTGGCCGTGCGGGCCGACATCTCGCCTATCGCATACGTCATGATCGTTCGCTCCGTCTGCTTCGCTCCGCATAGCACGACGCAGAAAGCGCTGGAGCTTGTCGAAGGCGCGTGCGCCTCTCTCATCCATAGCAGCTCGGAGCAGGGGCACTACGCTGCCTTGTGCATCCGTGCCCTCCTGCTACTCGAGAGCACGAGCCCCGAGGAGAGCGCGGCGCTGGCGGCGGTGCCTGGGTCGCCGCCGCACACGGCACGCAAGTTACTGGAGCAGACCGAGATGTACCTGCACGGCCTCAAGATGCACGAGGTGGAGCCGGTGCTGGTCGCGCTGTACGGCATGGCACGCGGTCGCGACTACGAGATTCGGCGCCAGCACACGAGCTACTACAAAAACGCGTTCGACATCATTATCTTTTTGGAGAAGGCGGACCTGCCCATGCGCGACGAGGACGTCACCGCGCTGGCGTACAAGACGGTGGTCGCCGGTCTCCTCTCAGACAAAATCTTCAACTTCGGCAAGCTGCTCAACTTCGACCAATTTGTGTCCCGGCTGCAGCGGGAGTCGTGCCCGCAGCGCTGGGCGCTGGAGATGATGCGGCTGTGCAACGAAGGCGATGTGGCCAACTTTGAGGCCTTTTTCCGGCAGCACCAGCAGCAGATTTCGCAGGAGCCCCAGCTCGTGAGCGCGTCGGCGACGCTGCACCGCAAGGTGCGGCTCATGGCGCTGCTGCATCTCATCTTCTACACCCCTCTGAGCGAGCGCACCTTTACCTTTCACGCGGTGGCGCAGCGGTGCGGTGTCCCGGATAGCGGGGCGGAGCCGCTGTTGCTCGAGGCGCTCGCTCACGGCATTATCAAGGGCCGCATGGACGGCTTGAAGAGGGAGGTGCGCATTACGTGGGTGGAGTCGCGTGTGCTGAGCCTTGAGGAGGTGAAGGCGTTGGCGCAGCATGTGTCGCAGTGGCGAGAGCAGGTCGTGGGGCTCACGAACTCGGTGAAGGAGATGGCAAAGAAGATCCCGCAGTAGGAAGCACGAGAAGAGGCCATGCAGACGCCGTCTGCGAGGATAATGACGAAAAGAGGAGGAGTGGAGGTTGTGGGAAGGCGCGCTGCCGACGCCCCCGTCCCCCGTCCCCCGTCCCCCCGGCACTGTTGCCGTTGTAAGCGGTGCAAGAGGATGCAGTTGGTCATGTCGCTCGTTGCCGTTCTTGTGATGGGGAGGCCGTTGCCGTCCCCCCCCCCCCGTTCCGTGTGCTCGACGCTCTCGGCCTCCGACTCACCCTTTTTAGCGGCACTGCGCGTTAACGGATCAGCATGCGGCGTAATGTGTGTGTGGGTGGGTGCGTTTTTGAGAAGATGCGACGCGCGCGTGCGAAAGGTGGAGAGAAACCATGGATGACGAGTGCACCGAGTCCACGCCCACAGAGGCCGCAGACAGGACATATATGCGCGCCTAAGTCACATCCACGACGTAGGCCCACCCTTGTTGCCTCTCCCTGCCGCCGCCGCCGCCCCCCCCCCCACCTTCCTCCTCCCCAAGCCTGCATATTCCCGCCCTTCATTTTTTCGCATGCGTGTCTTCCATGTCCGTGTTTTCTGTTTCTTGTCGGTGCGCCTGCCTGTGTATGTAGTTGGATCGCACACAAGCGAACGGAGCGAACCAGAAACGTGAAGGAGAGGAGGAGGAGGGGGGAGGGAGGGGCGGGGAAGTGCAGCTCCTCAGCCTCACCACCCTCCTCTCTCTTTATCCAGGCTGTTCATGAGACAGGATCCTCTTCTCCACCTCTTACTGATGGCGCGCATAGGTTGAGGAGAATAAGACGGGCAAGCGTGGCTACGCACAGCCGGCGCCGTGCCGCTGCCACGTCAGTGGTGCAGTTCTTGCTACCAAAATGCCCTTCCTTCACGCGTCTCTCTCCTTGGTTTCTGAATTCCTTCTCTTTTTCAGGAGTAGAAGCCCTGCAGCACGACGTCTATCGTCTCTTGTCCGTAAGCGCGCACCAGGGGCGCGTGGGCTCGGGTCATCAGTGAAACTCGCTACTACCGATCGGTTCGGCCTCACTGCCGTACGCCGCGCAACCGCTTCGCCTCAGCGGACACAGTAACACCCGCCACAAACGCAGCCGCGTGAGCCAAAATCGAATCACGCGCACTCTGCGGGACAAGTCACGAGTAGGAGGGTGGCTAGCGCTTAGAGCCCCACCCCCACCCCCTTACCCCTTCTCCGGATCTCTCTCTCTCCGCCCGAGTTGGTTGCCTTGATTGTTGGTTGGTTGGTTGCCGCATCACAGCCACCGTCATCCCACGACCACCTTGGCCGCTGCTGCGGCGGCGGCGGCTGTTGTGGAGCGGGCGCTCGCATTAAGGCGCACCCTTGTGTGTGTGCGTGTATGTGCCCTCTTTATCTCCCTCTTAGTTCTTTCTCTGACGCCTCGCGAGTCGTTTTTTTTTTGTTGTGGTTTTCTCGTTGTTTATGTGGTGCTCCCTCTTTCGACGCTCGCCCCCCCCCCCTCCCCTCCCCTTCACCGCCTCACACACAGGCACACGCACACGGTCTGAGAGGAAGAGAGACGCGCGCGCACCGCCACAATCGCGCCGCTGCCCTCATAGATGTATTTTCGCCCTGCATCGTCCGTGTGAATTCTTGTCCTGCTTGTGTGTTCGTGTTGCCGTGGCTTTGCTGGTGCGGTGTTGGTGCTCGTTGTGCGCTCTACTTCCCCCCCCCCCCCCACACACACACACACACGAACCATCCCTTTCCCCCTCTCTCTCTATCTCTGCGTGCACGCCTGTGGCGTTGTAGCTCTTCTCTTGTTGTTTTCGCATGTATGGATGTACACTACCTCACCACTACCACCGCCACCCCAGACTTAAACTCATCGCCCACCACCAACGCCATCATAGCCGTTGACCCCCTCCCCTCCCTCAGACACACACACACACACTCGCAACCCGCAGTCACTGAGCTCCTGTGGCGTTCTTGCAGCTGTTCTTGTCGTCACTCTTTTTAGTTCGCTACTTCTGTTGCCCCCCACCCCACCCCACCCCACCTCACCCCTGGTGACTGCACTGCTGGGTTGCATGATTCTCCTCGAATATCCCCATCGCATCGACGGCAGTGTGTGCGCGCCCCTCCTCTTCCTCCCTCGTTTCCTTCAATCAACTGTCCGCTGAGACCCATTCTCTGGCTGCGCGAGCAAGATGCACACCTCCATGGAGACGGCTGTCGAGCTAGAGACGGCGCCGAAGATGGCGTTGCGAGAGCCGGATGCAGTGCGGTGCACCCCGCAACGACCATTCAACGAGGCTTTGCAGGCCGAGGCGACCACTTATCTCATGCACGAGCGGGAAGCCGATGCGTCGGCGGAGCTGTCAAGGGGTGGCCTGCACTCCTTGGCGATGCGCCGAGAGCAGCCTCTGGTGCCTCCTGAGCTGCTAATGGAGCTGAAAGACGGCGAGCAAGCCGACGCATCCGTGGCACTGCTGGAAAAGCTGAACCCGTGCACGTGCACCACCGCTGCATTCGACGCGTGGCTCCGCGCCGTCGTGAAGTCGATTCCTGCGCCAGCTGAGGCGGCGGACGCAGTGCAGCGCGGGAACTGTTGTGGCTCTCGCACCACGCGTGGTCGAGCGAGGCCTGGCGGCGGTACAGGGGTGTCCCGTCAGCAGGCCCTCTACGGGGCACTGGAGGCGCTCGAGGCGGCCGCGCGTTTGCTGCAGCGGCACGCCGCACTCTGCCGCGGCCGAAACCGCCTTCTGCACGCCTACTACGACGCGCTCGAGGAGGACATCCATCAGCACGCAGCGTCCATGTCGACATCGACAGCAGCGAGCGACACCGTCCATCTCACGGCGGAAATACAGCTTCAGCAGCTGCTGCCGCCGGAGCAGCACAAGTTTTCTCCGTTCCACTACCACCTGCGCTTGTACAAGCGCGGCGCGCCGCTTCAGCACTACACACAGGAGCAGGAGAAACTGCAAAGCCGTTTGGAGAAGGTGTACTACGTGCTGCTGAAGCTCGAGGAGGTGGAGGGGTTAAGCAACTCGCTTCTAGTCGAAGGTCAGGCGACGCCGCTGCTGGCTCAGCAGCGGCGGCAGAGCACGGACGATCTGCAGGGCGGCAGCACAAAGGCGGGGTCCATAATGCGCGCCAACGTGAGGAAGGACGGCATAGGTGCAGGGAGCAGCGCGGACTCGCAGGTGCACTCACGCTCACCGGCGGCGGCGGCGGTGGCGCGCGCGGAGATGGAGAAAGCGAGCCCAGGATAAACGAGCCGACGTCGCAGTTTTCGCGACGGCTTGTCGGAATGGAGCGGCGGGTGCGTCGGCTGCGGCGTCAGCTGCGCCTGCCGCTTCCTGTGTCGGAGGTGACGTCTCGCCTGCGCAACGAGCTCATTCTCTCCTTTTCCGCCCGTGTTCTGGCGCTGCGAGAGCCCGCTCCATTCACATCCGAGATCTACGTGACTTCCGCCGCGTCGCCGTCGCCGCAGGCCGCCCCACGGCCCCTGGCGACGGCGCACATCATCAGAGCCCGCACTCCATCAGCGCCTTCGTCGAGTGGTACGTTCAACGTGTCATGGATCCGCTCGCCATCTCGCAGCTTCTCAACATCGTCCCGCGGGAGTATGTGGTGACGACCACCTGCCGCCTTGTCTACGCATGCGAGGCGCACGCCTCACTACGCTCGTCGCGCGCTCTCCCAGACCTGGGCCCCGTGCTGCTGCGTGCTGTGGCCGAAGGTCGCGCCGACTCCGTGGCGCAGCTGCTTCTCTCCTCAAGCGTCTCCTACGGCAGCGTCCTTTCCCACCCGGTGGACTGCCACACATGCTTCTTCGCGGGCCTCCTTGGCGGCCAGCTCGACGTGCTGACCCGGCTGGTGGAGCATCAGAGCTGGCATGTGAACGCGCTGCACGTGCTGCTCTTCATGAGCGCCCCATGGAACATAGCCGCGGCACCGACAGCGGTGATGTCGTCGCGCGGGTGCTACGTATACCAGCAAGCGCTGGTGGAGCGCGTACAGGCGTTCCTCAGCGTAGCAGAGCAGGTGCTTGCGGCCCGCAGTCAGGAGCCCGCGTACAAGTTGCCTCTCTCCTTGAAAGAGAACGCCACGGATGCAGCGAGAATGAGCACCATCGCCGGCGGCGCCGACTACGAGGCCGACGAGTCAGCCCTCGCAGCGCTGCGCAAAGCCCAGCTACTCGACGTGAGCGCAGGGGGTGAGAAGCTGCTCGCTACCTTGGGCTGTTTCCTCGGTAGTGCCGCGTCGTCGGCCTCCATCGACGATGATGCACTGCGCGGTGGGCGGCACGGCTCTCAGCGTTCCACCCACACCGGCAAGCCAACGACGACAGCAAACGCGTCGATGACACGCGGCGGCGAAATCAAGAAGAGGGCGGAAGACGCCAGCGACGCGGACGACGACGACATCACCGGCTCCACCGGTGTCTCGGCATTCGGTGAGCTGTCGATGTCAGCCGCGTCCCGAGCAGCTTCCGCGCCTCCGCCGGTGTTTCTCAACGGCGCCCTTCACCGCCTACAACTCTTCCTTGCAGTGCGCAACGCTATGCTGCAGTATGAGCGGCAGCGACAAGACGCACAATGGGAGACGCTGCTGGGCAAATTCAAGGCACGGTCGAGCAGCGGCGACGGCGCCTCCTCCGCGGCCGCGAGCACCATGCACGGGCTCGGGAGCAGCGGCAAGAATTTAGCCCGGCTGCACGCCGAGGCGCCCCCGCTCCTGCAGGGCGCGGCTGCCGCGAACCCTCGCACAGACCACAGAGAAGCACCGCTCGCCTCTGCAGTGGCGGCCCCATCTTCCTTCGTGCACATCCTGCAGCAACATCAGCTAGACGCCTTGACTGCGGGCGCGGTGTGCCCACTGCGCTGCCAGATGTGCCCAGCATTCACGACGCCGCAGCTGCAGCGCGTGGATGCGTGGAGTTATGGCCCGTTGCAGCCAACCACCGCCATCACAACCGCGTTGGGTACCGCGCACGGCACCGGCAGCGAGAGAGGGGCGAAGCAGTCCAGCAGGGAGCTCATCTCTCTCGCCGAACAGGTGAAGACGCTGATTGGGATTGGGGAAGACGATTGCCGTCCCGACGAAAACTTGCGTGACAGCCTCAACCGCAGCCTGAGCTCGCTGTCCCCGCGTAGCCGGCCCATCACGGCGCTCCTCATGCGATCTGACACGGCCATCGACACAACGGCCAGCTCGTGGTACGTGCACGCGACTATCAGCCAGGCCAATTTCGTGGAAGAGCATGGGCACTACGGTAGCAGCAGCAGCAGCAGCAGCAGTGCGCTCAACATTATCAACGACAGTGCCGGCAACGGCAATGGGGAACGCCAAACCGCCCGCGGAACTCGCCTTCGCCGGCTCGCGAATCCGTGGCAGGCGTGCAGTGCCGCCGGCTTGCTGATGTCAGCCCTGCCGTTTCGCTACTCGCTCTCCATGCCGCTAGAGGATGTGCGTCGAGCCGCGCAGGATGAAAAGCAGCGGCGAGCACTGCGCACCCTGTACGGTAGCTCCGCCACTGGGGCGGCGGACAAGAGCGTCTCTGACCACGACGACGACGGAGACGGGTCGGACGACCACCACCCCTGGCGCAGCAGCACTGGTACCGCAGCTGAGAACCTGGCGAGTCTCTGCGTCCATCGTGCACCGCCGCCGCCAGCCAAGCCCAGCTTCTACTATGAGGTCCAGATGTCAGTGGAGTACCTTGTAGCCATGCACGCGGCCGATTACCTTGGTGCAACGCCACCCGCCATCGGCAGCGAAGCGCTCGCACGTGGCGCGAGTAGCCCTCTCTCCGAGGACGCCATGCACCGACTGTGCGAGAATTGTGTGGTAGTCGGGCTGTGCAACCCCATCACCGCCGCTCAGGCGAACGGGTGCACGCACAGCCCCTCTCCGCCGTATGTGGTGGCGCATCTAGGCCACGAATGTGGCGCGGGGGGCGCGGCACAGGATAAGGAGAGGGGCGGAAGCGGGAGCGGCGCCTGGTCGGCGGGTGTGTCGGTATCGGTGATTGCCCACGAACAAGTGGCGGCGTCACGCCTGCTGTCGACTTGCGTTACTGCGCAAGCCTCGCCAGCAGCGGCAGCGGCAGCGGTGGTGGAGCCCGGTGAGGCATCGACAAAACCGAGCGACGACGACGACGACGCCGATACCGATGCTCTCTACTTGGCTGTGTGGAAGCATCAGCGAAACAGTGTTCGTGCCGTCACGGCGATGCAGACCCCGCCCCAGCACGCGGGCGGAGATGCTGCGGACGCTTGTGCAATCGCCGCCCCCGTATATCTGCGGCTGGAACTGCCGCGCTGGTCGCATCCGGCGCCGGCGAAAGAGGCCGGGACGACAGCGGCGCAAGATGCTCCACGCAATCGCGTTGCAGCCGCCAATGGCAATCCAGCACACGCCGCTGAAGCGAACGCTGCCGCTGCTGCTGCGACGGCGAGCACGAACATGTGGCTGCCCATCATCACACGAGCCTGCCAAGAGGACGTGACGAGAGCAGTCGCGAAGGCTCGGCAGCAGCAAGCGGAAGCGGCCCAGAGGACCGCGGTGAATCAGGCCAGCGAGCGCGCGAGGAAGAGCCGATGTGGTGCAACTTCTCCCTCTCTCCCTGCATCACCTTTCGTTTCGTTACCCCGCGTGCGCTGCGAGGTCGCGGCCACGCTGGTGCTGGGGCTGCTGTTCAACCCATCCACGGGCACACTGCGTCTGCGGCTCAACAACTACACCGACTTCGAGGAGATCACGCTGGGCCTGCGGCTCGGCAGCGTAGTCGAAGCCACCGCAGCCACGACATCAGCTGCACCCCCACCACCGGCGCTGCAGCCTCGCCTCTACCCAGCCGCGACCCTGTCGCTGAACGACTGTGGCTGGAGAAGCTGGTGTGACCATCAAACACGCACGTGGGCAAGGCTACAGCAGCAGCAGCAGCAGCAGCAGGGGGCTCAGCCGGCGGGACTGTCGTCAGGCAAAGGGAGAGGCGGGCGCGCGCCGGTCGAATACAGCGCGCCGCCCTCGTCAGCATCGTCGCCGTCTTCGTCGCTATCTGTATCCAATGCAGTGCTGCGTTTCAGCTTCGACGCGGCTGAGCTGCTGCTCGGACCCCCACCGCCCCGCCAAGCGGTAAGGGTCACGTCTGCTGGCGCGATGGTGCCTGCCGGGAAAGCCGTGCGCATGTCTCATCAGCAGCAGCGAGTTAGCGAACCGATCCGCGCGAAGGCACCACACTCAGCGGCGCCGCCGTCTCAGCCATCTCAGCCTATTGCGCTGCTGGACAGCACGGTCAAATTCACGGAGATGCTGTCGGTGCTCACAGATGTGTCGCTTCTCGCGGCGACGAAGCGGAGGGGCGACAAGAATCAGCAACAGCAGCAGCTGCCCACCCTCGGCCACGGCCATGACGCGGCGGTTGAGGACGAGGAGAGCGAGGTCGACGGTGTCGATGCAGCGGCGCCACAAGGTGCGGCGCCGCCGTCGCATTCGTCGCTGTTGCTTATCGGCTCGCGCGATCGCCGCACACACGCTGCGATGATGCAGGTGCAGCGTCTTCTGAACACTCCTGGAGGTGGTGCCACCGGCACAACAGCCGGCAGCAGCTCCGTCTTCAACAACAGCGACCCCGCGGACATCTTTTACCCTCCTCTCCGCATCTACCGGCACAGCTGCCACTGCCCTCCTCACGAGCTCTATCCGTTGCCATCCTCCTCCTCGCCCAACGCGGCCGACAAAAACGACGCTGGGGAGCGCAGCCGGCGCACGCAGCAGTTCCAGCGGCGTCCAGGAAACCAGCGAATCGGACTTAGCAGCGCCGACGAGGCGCCATCGCTCTTCTCAGCCAACGTGTATTGGCACGACATCGTTCCCGAAAATGCTCGCCTCACGCCGCTCTGCGCGGCACTCGCGTCGCGACAGCGGACCATGGCGTACGTCATCGCAACGCACCCGCTCACGTGCTTCTGCAACCTCAGCACCGGTGAGGAGAGCGCCTGTGATGCCTACGTGCGGCAGCAGCAGCCTCAACAGCGCCGCGCCGCCCTCTACGCAGCGTGTGCGCTGGGCTACATGGAGGTGGTACAGGCGCTTCTGGAGCGCATTCCCGTGGAGGAGCTTCTCTCGTACTTTGGGCTTGTTATCGAGAGCGAGGCACGCGCGGCGCTACAGCGCTGCTACGCGGTGGCGAACACCGCTTTCTTGCGCAACTACCAACGCCGCTCGTTCGCGACCCAGTCGCTGTCGTCGCCAAGCGGCACCGATCGCGTCGACGGCAGCAGCGAGAACGGCAGCGCCGCGGTTTGCAGTACTGCGAACTTCAGAGACGCCACTACCGCCGCGGTGCCGGCTGCGCAGGCAAGGAAGAGCCGTGGCGCTGCGGCCTCGACCTCGGCGCCAGCAGTGCCTTATTTGTCGAATGAAAGCCAGCGAGCCCTTCTCGACGCCTCGGCCATCTACTCCTCCTCACGGTCCACCTACACCCCGCTGCACGTGGCGCTTCTCGGCGTCGTGCTCGACAACGGAGATCAAGACGACGAGGGCGTGGAAGAAGGCAGCTACGTTGACGTCGACACGGAGGAGGCGCTCATGTCCTCGCTGAACGCGCGTCTCAGCAAGCAAACAGCCTGTGTAACGGTGTTGCTCAACTGCCTCTACGATCTACTCTGTGTGGCGTCAGCATCGAACGCAGCGGCGCGGAAGGCGCAGAACACGGCAGAACTAGTGCGTCCGCCGCACTCGACAAAGTCGCATGGGCGGGAGGAAGATGTGCTGGGGGGTGATGCGCAAGCACGGCGGCCGTCGTCGGCAGCCCGAGAGCTCCTTGCCGACGCGCTCAACCTGCAAAGCCCGACAGGCGAGGCTGCTCTACTAATCGCTGTCCGCCACAACAACGTCGCAGTCGCTCTTCGCCTCCTGAAGCTGGGCGCGCAGCCGGCTTGCATGGATCGCGTCACGAGGCTGCTCAGCCTCGAGCTTGCCTGTGCGAACCGCTGCACACCGATTGCAGAGGCTCTGCTGCAGTCCCACAACGGCGGCGGCGCCGTGTACGCCACGTCGCCCGTCCTTCTGAATCACGCCGGCATCGCCACTGCGCTGTGCTGGTGTGCCATCAACAACATGCCCGCCATCATGCAGCGGCTCCTGGAGTGCGACGGGATCGACGCGGAGAGCGGATTCGAAGGTAGCTCCCCGCTGCACCTCGCCATCGCGTTCGGCAGCGAGGCGGCCGCGCTGACGCTGCTCAACGGCACCCAACCGAGGAAAACAGCCACTAGCAGTGCGCGTAAGGGCCGAGGCGGCGGGGCCGAGGCGCCACCTGCGGCTCGTGTCGCGGCCGCAACCGCCGCACCCGACACCAATACGGCATCGTTAGCGGCAAAGCACGTGAGCCGCGGCTCCGGTCAACGCGGTGCCGCGGCACCGTCTGCCTCAACGGCGCGGCCAACAGAGGCCGTCTCCCCGGCTGAGACGCACAAGAAGCCCTTCATGGATGTCAGCATACTTCACGAGCGCACTCACTGCACACCGCTGCACCTCGCCTGCGAGCGCGGGCAGCTGCGCATCATTCGCACTCTTCTGCAGTCGTGGCACGCTCAGCTGAACATCGCGGCCGCCTACACCAACTACACGCCGCTCCTCACGGCGGTGGCGAACGGTCGGGAAGAGGCGGCGCTTCGCATCCTCGAGTACAGCAAGGACGAACTCCGCCGCGGCCGCGCAGTGCTGGATCTCTGCGCCATCGATCAGCACGGCGACACCGCGCTGCACCTGGCTGCGAGTCGCGGGCTGAATCTCGCGGTGGAGTACATGTTAGTTCAGTTCAGCGAGGAGGAGGTGGCGCGGCTGGTAGCCCTGCACCCCACGTTATGTGCATCGCCTGCGTACCAGACAGCGACATGTATAGTGCCGCTACACGCTGTGAACAAGCAGGGCAAGACAGCCTTGCTCGTCGCTGTGCAGTATGACCAAGCCGACACGGCCGAGCTGCTGGTGAGCATGCTTATCGACAGCGCGGAGACTCTGGAGGTGGGAGGCGCCGCGGCGACGTTTGGAGGTGATGGTGTTCCCAAGTCGCCTACCGCGGTAACAGATGCTGGGGAGGCGTCATGCAGTACGTCCGCAGCCGCCGCTGCATTGGCGCCCTCGCAGATTGGTGGCCCCCTTATCGAAGGCACCTGCATGGCCCTGCACCAGGCGCACAGGAAGCATCTTGACTCCGTGGTGCAGTTGATGTTGTCCGCCCCGCCCAGCCTGTTTCCATGCACCGCTGCATTTTGCAAGTCGGTGCAGCTGTACAAGCAGCAGCAGGCGGACGTACGGCGCTCGGCGGCGCTGCTGAGGAGCGAGTGGTGCGACAGCGACGTCCGTCCAGCCTTCGTTGCGGATGCAAGCACTGGCCCGGTGCTGGCGAGTGAGCGAAACGAAAGCGCGTCGCGGCGCAGCCCCGCGATGGCACAGGATCGAGGCTCCTTCGTGCGCCTCCTCCTCACCCGCGCCGCCGGACCCACCATCGCGCCGAACGACGCCCTGCGCGTCCTGCTGCGCGGCTTCGCACTCCCTGAGTTGTGCGTGTACCTCAGCGAAGTAGCGGCGGAGAGCGCAGTGCTGGGGGTGCAGCAAGGTACGGCAATGGCGGACGCGGAGCTCTTGATTGGCTACCTGCAAGAGCATGCTGGCTCGGTGGTAGCGCCGACGCGGGCAGTTGTGTTCTGCCGCGACGTGTGGCTGTGTCTGCAGCAATGGATGTCCAGTGAAGCGTCTGCCGAACGCGAGCGCGCCGCGGTATCGCGCACTCATCACACTTTCAGTAGAAGGACCACCGACTCCACTTACTCGCAGCTGTCGGCGGGCATGGAGAAGGGCGGCGAGCACAGGCAGAAGCAACAACAGCAGAGCGAGCTCGAGGCGGCACCAATGGGTTGGCTTTGCCGCATGTTGCTCGTCCCCAAGTCTGACGTTGACAGCCGCGCACATGGTAAGGCTGCGCAACCGAAGTCGGCATTGCCGGCGAGCGCGGCGCAAGAGGGGGAGCACTACCGCCACGCCTTGGAGGCGACGCTGAACCGAAAAACGCTAAGTCTTGAGGTGGCGCGCATGATTCGCCTTTACGGCCGCTCTCACGGTGGCGCAAGGGCCATCGAAGAAATCAAGAGCATCGTGGCAGCCTACGTGAGGGCACATATCAGCGAACCTGCTGCGCACGTGAGGCTGACAACGGCGGCCGCCACAGCGGCTGCAGTGGCAACCTCGGCCACGCTGAGTAGCAGCAGCCAGCAGTCCTCCTTTTCCGCGCGCACCCGCTCGAGGGCGCAGAGCTTCCGAGATGCGGTCGAGCAGCATGCCACGTGGAACAGGGACGGCTCGGTGGACTTAGACGCAACGGAAAGAGAATTCTCCGATCGCAGCTCCGTTGCCGTTATCGGCAACGAGCCGCTTTTCACGACGCCGATGGGCTTCACCGTGTTGCAGCTGGCGGCCACGCTCGGCCTCCCGGAAGTTGTCGCGTTCCTCGTGGATACCTACAATCTGAACCCCTTGTACGCACGGGCGCAAGGCATGCATGCGTGCATCGCTCAATCAACGACGCCGCCGCCGCAGGCCAACCGCTCCAAAGAGGGAACGCGGAAAGAAGAGGCTGCGCGGGTGCGTAACGTCGTCGCGCACACCGTGCGCGCCGTCGTCGGAGCGGCTTCTCCGTGCGCAGGCCGCGGTGACTACGGCGGCGCCAATGGCAGTGCTGGCAAGAGCAGGGAGGACGACGGCTTGTGGATTTGCTGGACTCCGTACCGCCTCGCCGTGCGCTCCGGCAACCTGCACATTGTCAAGACTCTCCTGCTGACAGGCAGCGGCGCGGCACCCGCGGTTGCCGAGATCAACCCCCGGGAGCTATGTGACACCAGCACCTTCGCCCGGCTTTCGCACTCGGACAAGCACGTCGAAGACGGCGTTGCTGTCGGCGGCGCAGGCGCGACAGTCCCGACGGCGACCGGGCCCGCTGCTTCTCTTGTAGACTACAAGGAGCCGGCGTGGCTCGACCCATATCAGCGGACAGCGCTTCAGGAGAGCATTGTGGTAGCGACAACGTGTGGCAGCGGTGCCTCGGGCAGCGACTCGCTTGTAGACTCTCTCACCTTCACCGCCTCCGCCGGCTCGTCGTCTTCCAGCGCCGCGACCAAAACCGCCCCTTCGCTATCAGAGGCTTTGGCGCTGGTGCACCTGCTGCTGAAGCACGGTGCTCAGTCGAACGGGCTCTTCGACAGCACCGGCAGTGATGCCTGGCTGCTTGCCATGGCCGGCAGCGGCGCCGCTGATCTGTCCATCACGAACTACAGCTACGCAGCCAACTGCAAGCGCTGGCCGTACAGCGCTGGCTCTGAAGCGTCCCTCTCCCTGCTCTCCTTAACAGGGGCGCCTGCGCCAGCGACGCCGTCGCTGGCGTTAATCCGGACGACTGCTGGCGAGGCGGCTGGGCAGCGGTGTGTCGACTTGCTCCTTCGCTTCCGCGCTCCGTTGCTGGGGTGTGCGCCGGCACCGCTGCGCCGCGCTGACACTCACCTTGATGGCAAGCGCCGCGACGGACCGCAGGAGAGCGCTGAGAGCGAGTGCTTCAACGAGCAGCTTCTGCGCCACCCGCGCCGCCTCCTGCACCAGTGGCGACGTCTGCCCTGCATGCGGCTCGTGCCTACCAGAGCAGCTGCCGCAGGATTTTCTCCAAGAGGCCGGCGGGCCGCAGGCACCGCTGGAAACGTCCGCGACGGCAGCGGCAGCGACGAAAGCAACGACGCTGCGGACGAGGATGACAACGGCGCCGCCGCTCACCGCTACTCGGTGTTCGAGCAAGCGGATGCCCTGTGTGCGCAGTACGAGAAGGTGCAGCAGACCCTGCACCCGAGTGCCGCGATGGCCATTCCACGCGACGGTGGCGGGGTGGGGCCGTGCACCCCCCCACCGCCGGCGACGGCGCTTGCCACAAAGGTTCCTTCGCATCCCTCTTGACCATCACCTCGGCGGAGGAAGCAACCCACTTGCCAAGCGCCGTGGCTCCAGGGGGCGCGGTGACGCTCAACCGCAGGGTGCTGGCAGGCGGATCTGTGTCAGGGACAGACAGCGTCGCGGGAAGAGAGACTGGAACGTCGCCGCTCACGCCGTCCTTCTCGGCCGAGTCACTTAAGACACAACTCATCGCGGCGCTGCGGATTTGCTACCGCGTCGTCCTTCTCTACACATGCGTGGAGTACACACCGCTGCAGCTGCTCCGACTCGTGCGCGCCTTCGGCGCGGCGGCAATCCCGGTAAGTGCGCAGCATCCACTAAGCGGCGACAGCGTTGCTACACGACTGCTGCGCAAGGCGCACGCTCGCCTGCTCGCCGGGACAAGTGGAAGCGGCGGCAGTGGTGACGACAGCACCAGCAACACTCCACGCGGGGAGCTCGGGAGCGATGCTGCGTCGGTTATGGTGCGCGACGCCGACGACATCTCGGAGCTGCCGATGAGTGTGCTGAAGGAGCCGCCGTGCACCGACGACCCTGCCGCGGATGCAGAGACGCGCGCCTTGGTGGACACGTGTGTGGCGCTGGTGCACATGCTCCGCGACGCTGCCCTACGCCTGCCCTCACCTCCGTCAGCGCCACAGTCGCAAGCGGCAGCCACGGCGGCCGGGCAAGCACTGAGCTCGGTGCTCTTCCAGCCCTCGTGTGACGGGGAGACCGCGCTCTCCTTGGCCGCGCGCATCGCCCACGCGCCGCTCATCTCCGTCCTAGTGCAGAGCGGGGCAGCCGTATCCTCGGCTTCTCACAATCGCAGCCGAGGCGGAGATGAGTCGTGGTGCTGCTCGCGCACAGCGTGCAGCATGCCTCGGCGAGGCGACGGCACTGACACCGAGGCGGGTGGTGAGGACGGTGTTGGCGTGTACGACGTCTCCGGGATTCCGGTCATCTCTAACTGCTCCCTGAGCACGAATCTGGCGGACGTCGTGGTACGCGTGCTGCTCGCCACCCGCGTCTACTACCCTGCGCATGAGATCGGCACCGTGCGTGCCTTACTCACGCATATGCCGAACGAACCCGCGCGGCGAGCCTTCCTGCGGGGTGTGTACCCGAACATCCACCCCCTGCCAGCGCTGCAGCTTGCGATGGACAACGTGAAGATCGCATCGGACTTTCTGACGAGCCCTGACTGCATGAACGCGCTCTGGACGAATCTGTTGTACGCGCACTTCACGGGCCAGCTGGACACCGCCGTGCGGACGACGGCGAAGGCGTGGAGCGAGCTGCTGCACGTGGTGCTTCCAGGGGCGCCGGCAGTGCCAATTTACCTTGTCATGTGCGCCGCCGTCCGCGAGGAGGTGAGTGCCGAGGAGTTGAAGGCATCGCACAGCGGTGTGCATGCACAGAGCCCGCAGGTGACGCTATCGCCGCCGCAGTCTCTTGCCGGCTCGACGAGATCGCTGAGCACGGTAAAGAAACGGCCAAAGGAACGCTCTGTGCCATCGGCAATATCGAACTGGTCTCACGTTGTGCGCCGCACGAACCTCTTCCTTCAGCTCATGGCCATGTCTGCAGCGGAGACGCTCATGAGCAAGAGCAGCAAGCCAGCGTCGCACGTGTCGGCAGATGCGAGAACTCTCCCCTCTACTGCCGCGACAGCCTCTGGGAGTGGGCAGCGCACCAAGAGCACATCGTCGCCGCTGCACGAGGTGGCAAAGAAAGGTAGTTTCGCTGCGTTGACGGATGTTGGCGAGCCTCCATCGCATGGGCTGTCTGGCACGTTGCTGTGGGACACCATCGAGCTCGCCGTGCGCTACGACGACAAGGACATGTTGCGGCACCTCTTGCAGCTTCGCCTGCCAGACATCGTGCTCAAGCACATCGACAACATCCAGTCCCAGCAACAGGCGCTGTCGTCGACCGGCACCTTTGGAGGGACGTACGCGTCCATGGGCGTGAGCGCGCGTGCAATGGAGGCGGTTTCGACAACCATTCTCGGCAGCTACCCGTCCTTTGCCGGCGTGAGCACCACGTCGCAGGCGACGCTCGTGCTCGAGCGGCTGCAGCGCCTCCTCTGGTGCGAGGCGCTGCAAGAGCGTCATGTCGACCTGCTCGCGGTCGCCGCGGGAAGCGTCGCAACGCTGCGGTTCCTGTACACGTCCGCACCCCCTGAGGTGCGCGCGCAGATGGCCCCCATGCGCTATGACCGCGTAGACGTGAAGAGCGGGATGCCGGAGGGCGTGTCGCCTGCTCCAGACGTCGTGGCCCCCGCCGCGGCAGCGCCCGCCGGAGCCGAGGAGCTCCTGGGGTCCTTTCAGAAGCTAAGGAAGTCAAGTTCTGCACGGGTCGGCAGCGGCGTGATGTCACCGTTGCCGCAGGTCTTTGTCTTCTCGTCGAAGGTGGAAACGAGTGCGGCAGCCGTGCACCAGCTTACGAAGACGCCCTTCTCCGCTAGCACCGCGTCCACCGCGCTTTCAGCGGATGGCGTGGCTTGGTTGGCCGCGCCGACACCGGAAACACCGGCCTCTCCCGTCTCGCCAGCGGCGAAGCGGGCATCGCTAGCACTGGATGTAGACATTGTAGAGACGCCCGATGAGCGAAGCCTCACACTCCCACTCACAGGCGCACCGCTGCTACAGCCCAAGGCGAGCGAGGATAAGGAGGAGGAGAGTGCCGCTGCCGTCGCGGATGCTGAGCTGCGCTTTATGGAAAGCTGCGTGCAGAACGGGCGCCGTCGTCTCGCCCCGGGCGAAGAGCGACGCCGGTGCGTAACAGCGGTGACATGGGGCCTCGGCGCCGCTGCCTGCGCAGTGAAGCTGCCGCTGGTCCAATCCAGCGCGAGGGCCGTGTCGGCCGCCACCGCGGACACCGCCGAGGCGGCCACCGCTCCAGGTACACGAGTAGAGGTGGAGCCGCGCCGCACACCGGCACTACCACAGCTGCCGCGGCCTCCCGCTCAACGCCGCATCACCCTAGATGGCAAGATTGGTGATGTCGGCCCCGCTAAAGACAGCCACAAGGCCATCCCCGATGCGGAGACGACTGCAGCGCGACAGGTCGCGCAGCGCCGAGGGCGGGCGAAGACTTCGCTGCCTACCAAGGCATCGGCTGCGGCGAAGGAGGCTAGCGGGCTGGCACCGTCCAGTCCAACGCCGCCGGCGGTGGTGGAGCCAGAGCCGGTCTACTTCATGTACCTCCAGCTTGATTGGGCTCTACATTCGACTCGTCTCCTTCGCTCGCCTCGCCCCTCCAGCGCCACGCTCGAGACAATCATGTTCCTGCTGGATCAGCGAGTGGCTCTCGCGGTGCCCGTACTTGACCTCTTCCTGGCTGGCACCGTCGCCCCCAGCAGCGCCGCACCAGCGGTGCCACAGCAGCACTCCAGTAATGCGGATGCGCGGCAGGAGCTCGCCCTCAGCCTTCGCTACCAGACCCGGGCACATCGTGACACGCTGCTCCACCTGCTTGTCCTTCACGACCAGTGCCAGCTGGCGGAGTACTACCTCGAGCACTGCTATTTCTGGTTCGTGTCCAATGGGCTTGATCCAGAGCCAGTGAGCGGGCGGCCGGCTCGCTTCCCAATCGACCAGCCTCCCGAGTCGCCCGACGGCGATTCTAGCGAGGACGACCTCAACGATGGTGACGCCCACCTGCGCTGCGGTGTCGGGTATATCGGCCACGCCAAGCAGAAGCGAAGCACGCGTTTGAGCCAGCAGCTGCGGCATCGCTCTCGCGGCTCTTCCTCGGGGTACGCCGGGGCCCTGCCGCGCGAGTTTCTGCGGTGCATGCTCCGAGTGAACGCGCACGGGCTGACCGCCTTCGACTACGCTCATACGCCGGCGATGCTGCAGCTTCTCGAGTGGTACGGCTGCGTGCCGCCCACGTATCGGCCGAACCCGCACGCCTTCCGACGAGCTGTCTTTCTCAACCGCGGAGGGCATGGTGACGTGAGGGAGGCGTACACTTTTTCGGACAACATGGATGATTACGGCAGCGACCAAGCGGCCGATTGGCGGCAGTCTGCAAGTGTTAGGACGTCGATGATGGTGCGTCGCAAGCGCGAGGTACTGCGTTTCTTCCCTGTGCCGCGCCTGGTCCTGGCGACCGACAACTTTGTGGCGCTGCTGGACCCCACCGGCACAGAGCTGGCGTCCACAGTCGGCTCCGTGGCGACCGCCCAAGCGCGCACCGCTGCCTCGGGCACCGCGGATGGAAAGCGCCGCAATGGCGAGGATGACGTGGACGAGAGTTGCGCCAAGGCGGAGGCTCTGGTGTCGGCCCGCACGCAACCGCTGCAGCTGAGCGATCGCCGCATCGACGCCATGATCGGCACGGAGCGGCTGCAGCCGCAGGCAAGCGGGCGGCGCCGCCACCACGAGCGCGCCAGGGCGCTTCTGTTTGAGCAGGTCGCTGCGCAGTCGCAAGCACCTGTCGCGCGCAGAGGTGGAAAAAGCGGCGGAGCAGCCGAATCGGTGAGAGATGGCGCGCTGCCGTACCTGACGCGGACTGTGACGGCTCACCGGCGCCAGCAGTGGGAGTTGCAGCGGCACCCGCCTTGCAGCGAGATGACGCTGTGGCACAACGCCCTTGAAGCGCAGCGACTGTCTGGGTCCGCCTTCACCGCGACATCGTCTCGCGGACGACTGAAGCGGCGAGCCAAGGGCGGCGCTCGTGGCAGCGACGGTGTTGGCGCCGGCGTTCTTCCAATCCTGCTCAGCGAGGAGGTGAGCTTACTGCACCTCGGTCTGTGCTCCTTCGAAGATGAGCTTGTTCGCCTCTACGGCGAACTCCACACGGCGTCTGCATCCGCATCAGCAGCTGGCAACGAGGGCACCAGTGGCGCTGCACGCGCACATTGCACAGGCGGCATCGAAGTTGGGGCCATCGGCGACGGCGACAACGCCGCCTCTGTCCTGAGCGCCTACAGCCGTCTGCTGCTGCCGCCGTCGGTCACTGACAAGCCCGCAACGCACCCGCAGCAAGACCGCGAGGAAGTAAAGCGGAGCTCCGGCGTGATGTCCGGAGACGTCCCACCGGAGGCGGACAATCCAAATAGCTCACCCAGGACGAAAGCGAGCCGCACCGTGCTGCCTCGTGTCTCGTTCCCAGGTGGGTCGATTGGCGGCGCGTTGTCGCCGGCGCAGCAAGGCAGCCAGCTCTCCTCCGCCTCCGCCACGAAGGAGTTTGTGGCGACTTCGCAGGACTTCCGATCGTGCGGTAGGGCACCGGCACTGCCGCCTCGGCTGTCGCAGATGGATGTGGTGTTCCTCCTCGAGTGTCAGCAATTTGTGGTGTACCCGCTCTCGTTGCCCAGCACCAGCGACGCCGTGGAGGTGGGCAACGACGGCGGCGACAACACCTACGACGAGAGCAGCAAGCCACGCAGCAGCGCGAGAGGCGGCGGTGGGCTCAGCGTCAGCACTGGCAACGCCAGTCGCGCCCCCAGCAATGACGAAGGCAATGTCGCGTCCCCTCGTCTATCTCTTGGGAAGGGGGCGGCCAGTGTCAGCGAGTTGCCTGCCGTGATCGAGCGGTGCACCGGCGGTAGCATCGGCAGGGACGACGAGCAACGTGGAAAAGGGGCCGGCAGGGGCGCGCCGCGTCAGCGCGCGCCGGCCCCCGCAACAACAACGCGTGACACCGCTGGTCTCTCTCCTGCTCCTCCACACCGATCAACCGCGCGTCGCGAGCATGGGGGCAGGATGCGTGATGCGCCACCGAGCGATTTGCCGCTGCTACGCTCTCTTATGGCGCGCAAGGCCGCGGATGATCTGTCGTCGGAGCTGATCGACGTGTCAGCGCACCGCTACGAAGCAGCGCTGCTGGTGTCCCTCACTCCAATGCTACTCTCTGGCATCAGCGGCGACGGCGCTGCTGGGGCTCGCGTTTCGGCGGCCGCGACAATGAAGAACTTGGCGGTCAATCTCATGCAGACGCGCTGGAAACAGTTCGGCAGTCGGTCCATCATCTCAGGCACCAACACCGATGCCGCGATCACTGCCACAGAGGCGGTGGCGCTGCTGAACGTGCCCCCGTTCACACTAGCTGACGACCCGGCGCTGTACCCGAGCCGGGCCCCGTTTTCAGCCGCACCAGCGGCAGATGAGCCCGGATCTGTAGCGTCGACGACAGCACTAGGCGCTGCCGCAGCACGTGTGCCAACCGTCTTAGCGGCGCGACTAGAAGAGTGGGTAGCGCGTCGCTGGCCCCTGCAAGGACAAGCACCGCCCCCACAAAGTTGCACAGGGGGGCTGGCGGTCGAGCAGACACGGCATCTTCGCGATCGCCTCCCACAAAGACACTTAAAGCCTGCGGGCAGGAGAACGAGGACGAGAACACACAGGACAGAAAAGGCGTTGATGCGGACGGCTACGACGACGAGTCGGCGGCGCCGTCGGTGCTCGACGGGATAGAGCCCGTCGGCGGAGTTGCCACAGCGGCCCAGCAAGTCCTCATGCGTGCGCTGCTGAAGCGCTTTACCGCCGCCACAGGTGCGCAGCTGTCTGAGCAGATGGGGCTCGTCATCACTCCCAACTACGATGTCGCGGAGGTCGGCGACACAGCGGCGGCGCTGCGAGACATCGAAGCGAAGATCGCCGCACCGGCGGCGCCGCGAAAGAAGCGGCGATAAGAAACTCGGAAAAGTAGGCGCGCGTGTGTGCCTGCGCGGATGGGCGTGAGGAGGCGGTATCCGTTCCTTGCCGCTCTCGCTTTTTTATCGCCGTCGTTGTGTTTTGAATCCCGTGCGACATGTAGGCGAGGTGACGGCGTCCATCACGAGAGGCAGCCGCCGTCTCGCTCTTCACGCCGGAGGTGCCTTCCCCCGCCCTTTTCTCTTTCCTCTTGTACGCCGCCCCCTCACTATCTCGCCATGTACACATAGCCGTAGTCTGTCGCGTGCGCGCGCAATGCGTAGCGACGACATACATGTACCCAAGAACGACAACAACAAGAGAACGTGTGGGAGGCTGTCTCTTCACCTCTCTCTCTCGGTGGCGAGACGACGCGCTGTTGGGCCTTGCTCACAAGTGTCCTAACCCCCACCCCACCCCAGCGCACGTGTGCTTCGAACATGTTTTTTCTTGGCTGCCTCCCCCCCCCCCTCACCCTTCACTGCCTCTCAAACTTTCTATCAGCGCGCGCAACTCTGAGCAATCCACGCGACGCCACGCCGCACCTCTGCAGTGACTCTCCCCTCGCCCCCTCTCCTTTCCTCGCCCTTCCCTCTTCCGTTCTTCTACCGTGTGCTCCCCCCATACACATGCGCACGCGCATGCACGTACACGCGCGCTCACCATCATCCTAGCTCAAGTGCATTTACCTGGTGCACGCCTCTCCTCGTGCTACTCCTCTGCCCCGTATCTGCTTGCCGTCTCTCTTTCTTTGTCTGGTTGGTGCGTCCTGCTTGGGTGGGGGTGATCTTGTGTGCGTGTGTGGTGTCTGCAGGGCTACGGTGCGTACCGCCACCACTGCAGCCGTTCTCTCATCCCTTTCTTGTCCTTCCCTCCTGCGCCTCTAACGTGCTGTGCGGTGCGCCAGACGTGCACTGCGAACACCAGCCGCACACATCTCCTGCCTGTGTGTGTGTGCGCGCGCTTTTGGAGGGAGGGGGGCGGACGCGTCGAACTCGCGCTTGACGTTCTCTCTTGCGCCTCCGCAGCTCCGCCGCCTCGCTTGGTTTTTTTTTGTCGTTGGGGAGGGGGTTTTGGTGCTGTGTTTCCGTCTGCGAGACTGCATTTCTTGCTGCGCGAGGGCCCACCCCACCCAACACCTGTTCCTGTGGCGCTAACCGGGCTGAGCTCCGCTGCCGAGTCTGCCCGTTTTCTCGTCGCGGTGCGGGGCACACGAGGCGAAGAAAGAGAATGGCAGCAGTGCCGCGAGCATCGCCCTCTTTACCCCACTCGCCCCCAACCCTCGAGTCTGCCGGATGGAGCTGCAGACGCAGCCGCGCTTCTGTCCGCCGCGCCCGCGCCCCTACGCGCTTCTTTGGTGTGGATGTGCCTGGCATGCGGTCAGCTTGCCCCGTACGAGGCAGCCCCCCACTACTCGATGGACGACGTCGACGGCTTGGACAACTCTCTCCAAGGAACCTCTTCTGCCATGAACGCCATGCCAGGTGGATTCGACGTCGTCACGGCGCTCAGCGACTGCGAAGCAGCCACCCAAGCTTACTCGAGCTCCCCTCCGAATACGACACAGCATCTTTTCGGCGACCCGCAGTGCGGTGGTGTTACTGGATCTACCGCACCCGCTGCAGCCTCATCGGCGTCCTCACCAGTGACATCAACGCCGCCGCGGCAGGAGCAACGGCACTCCTGCGTGAACAACGCATCAGACTCGTACCTATCTCAGGCTGCCTCGTCCAGTCATAGACAGCGTGAGCAGCAACAGCAGCAGCGGCGGCGTCCCTCGAGCGTGAGTTGGCGTGTAACGGGTGCCACCGCTGAGATGATTCATCCCGATAGTGTCGGTAGCGCTAGCGAAAGGCGAAAGCGGCGCGAAGGCGAGCTGGTCTCTGCCGAGGCCTCCGACCTGTGCGCGGGCGAAAAGGCCCTCGGAGAAGACGAGACCTTGGTCTGTGAGGGCATCTCGTCAAGCCACTGCCAGCGCGCACCCACAACGGTCACCACGCCCCGCATGCCGCAGCTCTCCACGTCCCTGGGGAGTGCCAGCAATGAAAGCAGCACCCTCGCCGTCACTCCATGTCAACCGGCTGTCGCTGCCCTCCCTCAGCTGTCGGCAGCCTCTTCGTCACTCTGGAGAGACGCGGGCGTCCATGGCGTACAACACCTGCCGAGCTCCGGGGCACGCTCCCGGCAGCAGGAAGACGATGCAACGTGCTCCCTGACGGTGCTGCTCATGGAGGAGCACCTGATGGGCAGTCGCGAGATGCGTTTCTGCCGTTGCTGTGGTGAGGTCCGGTGCGCCGAGATCCGAAAGGTTGCCGAGCGGCTGCCCTCGCCGCTGTCCGCACAAGCGGCACATAAAGTCTCGTACACGGACGAGGAGGGAGACGAAGTGGTGACGGCGGCGGCCCAAGCGACGGTGGAGTCGGAGCACGAGCACTGGAAGGCGGTATTGAGCCACAGCTGCCGCAGCGCTGCCCTTCGCCGGGATGGAGGCGCAGAAGCCGTGTACGGCCCCTCCACCTCGCCTGCTCTCTACAGCGGCAACGAGTCGCAGCCGCTAGGTGTTTCGGCCCCCGCTGCCGACAGTGGCTGCAAGCCACCCGAGACAGCGCAGGCGGAAGCTCGCAAGGAGATCCCCTCTGTCCACCTCGCTGTCGCCCTCTCCCTCGCGCGACTCCTGTCAAAGGCGAAGGCCATGGCGGTGGCGGCACTTGGCAGCTTCCATCCGCTCTCGCCGGCGCTGCCCAAGACGTACTTCAGCATTCATGGCAATGAACACGGTGACAAGGCGGCAATACGCGGTTACGGAAACGGCGTCCTCGCCAGTGACTCAGCGCCGCGGTCGGCAAACTCGATCTCGCGCCCTCCACCGCGAGGCCAGGAAGGGTGTCACCCGTGCTACCCTCTGTACAACCCCAGCGAGGGGATCGGGACGAGCAGTGACCACTGGAAGTCCCTCTCCGCCTCCACGGCGACGAGCAGGACGGCACCACTGGCGTGCGCCTCGGCGGAGGAGTGCACGCTGCCGTGCTTGGCATCGCTGCTCGGCGCCACCGGCGGCGGTGCAGCAGAGGACTTGGACGGCATCTCGCTGGACTCTAGTGCGCAGCCGAGCTGGGTCTTCACAGCACCGGACGAGGAGGAGACGTACAGGGCTGAAGACGACGACGAGGGCCTCGTTATCCAGCACCAGCGGGGAGGCGTGCAGAGCGACGAGGACGCCAGCGCAGGCGGCGCCAAAGACGCGCATACGTGCGTACGAAGGCTTTACGATGACTCTACCGTCACGTCTAACATCATGGGCACCACGGCGCCGCCGCGGCGACGAGGATGATGCGCGCGTGCAAAGACAAGTGGAACTCGATTAGCGTTTCAGAGGCGCTGTGGCGTCTGGTGCTGCCGTCCTTCAGCGCCCCCTTTCTGTCGACGACGTCAATGCCGTCGACAGCCGCCGCCGCGGCAAGAGCCACCGCTGTTGACCGCGCATTTTCGGTCGTCGGCGGCAGACCACTTGAGTCGCTGATGGACTGGATCGGGTCTGCACCGCGTCGCGGGGCTGTGGAGTCGTCGGCGAGCAGCGCTGAGGTTACCGGCACGCGTCCCTACCGGGGTTTTCGCGGAGATGTCGAGGAGGCGGTCCGTCAGCTGGATGCGGCGCAGCTGGAGGTGGCGAAGCTGCGGCTGCAGCAGGTGTTGGCAGCTGTAATGGCGGAGCAGCTGCGGCGCGAGGGCCAGTCGGAGGGAGAGTACCCAACGTAGAGCAAGCACGAAGCCTGTCTGCATACATTCGATCTCGCATTCTGTGTCTATGCTGATGTTCACCGCCGCCTCCCCCCCCCCCCACACCCTCCTTTCAGCTCATCTTACTGCCACCCGCCCGCACGGATGTGCACGTCAGCAAGGGTGTGCCCGACAAGGAGCGTGTATACCCTGGGCGTCTGTGCGTATCTGCATGTGTGCCGTCTTCTCACGGATCCTCATCGCTTTACGTAGCGCGTGTAAAGCGTGCTTAGCTTGGTTTTTCCTCTCACGTCTCTTCAGAAACCACAAGCGGAGACGAAGAACGTCACGGCACGGCAGAGATGTGCTCAGTTCGCTTCACAGTGTCAGTCGCCAACCTCCAACCTGCCTTCCTTCCCCCACCCCACCCCACTCCCACACACACACACACACCTGGTGCGTGGCGCAATGCCTCCACGGAAAGACGGCTCCGTCTGTTGCGGCTCTGTGACAGCAAGAGCAGCGACAACGGCGGAGGGGGACAGTCCTGTCGCGCTCACGAGATGCGATGGCGGCTACTTGGTGAATAAAAGGGAGGGGAGAGGGGTGCACGCAAAATCACCAAGCATGCCACAGCATCTGTCCTGCGCAGCTGCGGCCCAATGTCTACTCCCGTACCTGATCTGGATGTACCTACCCATACAGGGGAGGGGGGCGGGGGGCGCCAGCACCGACACATACGCGCGTGAAGTGAAGATGACGATCATTATTCTTGTGAGGGAGCTCCTCCGCATGCCTGTCGCTCTTACTGCTTCATCTATTCTCTCTCTTTTTCTGTGGATTCACGTCGCGCGACGTCCCTGTCCTGTCGCGGGCGGCACACATCGCACGCGGGGCGGGGCGCTTTCCTTGTCTGTTATTGGTCGTTGTTTTGGGGGGTGGTCGGTGCCTGCGTCTCGCTACGAATGAGAGTGCATCGCCGCCGTAGCGCAGCAGCAGGTGGACCGCAGACGCGAGCTGAAGTCGCCTTCGGCGCCTTTCTTCGCAGCTTCTCGTTTCTTTGATTGTGTCACTGGTAATCTGTCGCTGCTTCCCTACCACCACCACCACCACCACCACCACCACCCCTCTTGCCTCCATCCCGTCCGCACACACACGCACACACACGCACACACACACACACACCAGCACTGGCGCTGCTGCATGTCCTTGGCACTGGCGCCTTCCTGTGCACACAGACAAACAAAGCCACCCAAGCGCGCAGAGAGAGCTCTATAGAGGGAGGGAGGGGCAGAGGGAGGGAGGGAGGCAGAGAGGGAGGGGGAGGCAGACCTGCGCGTACTCGCACTCACGCACATCGCGGTTTCTTGGCTTGTGTTTCCTGCTCCCAATCAAGCAGGCACTCCGGCCCAACCCGCATCGCACCGCAGTGCCCCGCGTTTTGCCCTTCACGCGGCGCGACGACAACGACGACGAGAAGAGAACGTTCAGCGAAACAGAAATACGCAACAGTCTCACGTGAGAGCGCGGGTGTGTTTGACTGGCCGTCGTGGCATCGTAGACCAGAACTGCTACCCGACATCGGCCGCCGCTCCCCCCTCCCTGCTCCTCCCCTTCCTCGCCCTCTTCTTGCTGGCACCGCATCCGGTAGCGTTACATCACGCTCACGCTCTGGGCAGCTCACCTCGGCTCCTTTTCTTGTTTCTTCTTCGCTTCTGGATCGCTTCACGCATATAGATCTAACCTCGTGTGCCCGTGCTCGAGCATCGAAAAGGATGGCGGGACTGCAGTCTGAGAACATCTCCATCAACTCCACGCGGCTGCCGGAGCAGAGCACGTCAGATAAGGATATCTGCGTGTTCTGCCTCCGCCGCGCCACCCCCTCCGCCTCCGACCCGCATGCGCCGCTCTTCCCCTTCTTCTCTCTGGTCGACTGCCGCCACTACGCATGCCAGCCGTGCGCGCTCGTCCACTGCGACAATGCTGGCCGACGCATCTTCTGCCCCAAGTGCCACTGCGTCTCTCGTCTGGCGCAGTCGGGTCGGCGGCGCACGCGCAGCGCCGCAGCGGCCACCGACGCCGATGCAGACCGCGTATCCATCGACGACGGCGTCTCGTCCACCCGCTCTCGCCGCACCCGCACGGGCACGACGCCACACCGCAGCGCTCTCAAGGGCAAGAGCGGGACCTTAAAGCGACGCGCCAGCTCGGTTCAGTTTCCGGCTAATCCAACGACATCAATCGTGCCCGGAGACGGCGTCAGCGTCGCAAGTGGCGCAGCGGCGGTCCCGTCAGAGGGCGACAGCGCCGGTGAGCAGCACCATCAGCGCAGGGCGTCGTCGCCCTTAACGCAGGAGGCCGTTGACGCGCTCCCGCTCGACCCAGTGGAAGCACGACGCCGACGGGCTCGCGAGCAGCAGCAGCAGCAGCAGCAGCTCCGCGCCGCTGAAGCCGCCGCTAAGGCAGTAGGACTGTACGCTATCACAGCCGCGCCCCCGCCGAAGGTGGCGCCCCCTCCGCCATCTGCCTCCGCCGCCTCGGGCACCGCCACCAGCGAAGGCTTCAAGAAAGCGAAGGACCGCTCGCGCTCGCAGCCGGTGCCGAAGCTGCCACACACAATCTTGGAACCGAAGGAGGAGTACCCGCTGCCGCCTCCGCTGGTGCTGCACACAGTGGAAGAGGAAGAGGCACATGCCCCTGACGCTACCGGCGACCGCGACCGCGACGCTGAACCAGTGCTACCCGCAGCAGCCGCGGGTGCGACCGCTGCAGCAACGGCCGAGGAGGATGTGAAGGCAGAGAAGAGTGCATCGGCCTTGGCGTCTACTTCGAAGACGTCGGTGACGCCGCGGCAGATGGAGGATGAAGTCGAGGCAGCCATGGCGGCATCTGCGGACAAGTCGCAGACAGCCGGCGTGCTGCCGCCGCCCACCGGCCCCGCCGAGGAGCTCGCGCGACCGCACCAGCTACTGGACGACTGCGAGAGCACCGAGGCTGAGGAGCGCGGCGTCGTTGGAGACCTCGAGGCGCACGAGCGGGCCGCGCTGATGCAGCGAATGGAGGAGGAGGACACGGCCATTCATGCGCGTCGAGGCCTGGTGCAGGAGTTTGATTCAACACCCATCCTGCCCCAGAAACAGCAGCCATCACTGCAGAGCCAGCACTCGCACCACGATAACACCGGATCCATCTCCTTGGTCGACTTCTCCGACCAGGTCAGCGTCACGTCCGACGACGAGCTGTCGCAGCGGGTATCTGAGTACAAGTCAGCCACCCGCAGCGACAATACAAGCCGTCGGCGACGTCGCACCTCTGTCAACGGCGCTTCAGAGCTGCGAACACAGCCGCGTGAAAACACGGCTGGCGAACTAGACGCGAGGGTAGAGAAGGGTGGTCAGGCGGCCGCTGCCCGCACTCCCGGTGATGCTCTCTCCAGTGCCGCGAAGTCCGTCACGGGGTCGGGCTCGGCCGAGGACACGCTCTCGCCCATGACCGCCGCCCGCCAAGGCCGGGTCTTGGCAAGCGAGGAAGTCGACAATGGCGGCAAACCCATCGCGACCAGAGCGGCGGTAGCGGAGGCGGAGGCGGAGGCGGAGGCGGAGGCGGAGGCGGAGGCCAAAGCCAAGGCAGAAGCCATCCGAACTGCGGAAGAAGCCAGGGCTCTAGCAGAAGGGCAGGAAAGGGCGCGGCAGCGGCAGCTGCAGCGTGAAGCAGCCGAAGAAGCGGCCGAGCAGAAGCGGCAGCAGCAGCGACAGGAAGAGGAGGTGGTGCGCCAACGCCAGCAGCACGAGGAGCGTGCGGCCTTTGCTTGTCAGGCTCTGCAAGACCGCGAGGGTCTAGCGCGAGAGGCGCTGGAGCAGGCTGAGGCGGCCGTGCGTGAACATTACGAGCACGGCGCTGATGAGTGGCTAACAGCGGCGCTGCCGCATGAGCTGGAGGCGCAGCGGCTGGTCCGTGTGGCAGCGGAGCGCAGGCGCCAGCAGGAGCAGCAGCAGGCGCAGTTGGCGGCGGAAGAAGGTCTCGACCGAGACGAAGTGGAGGAGGCGGAAGCTAACGCGTGGTCGTGGCTGCTCTCGGGTGCCCGCGTTGACCGTGTAGTGGCGGCGACCGAGGAGGGCGACCGCGTGCAGCGGGAGTACGAAGAGCTGCGTTTTGAGCGGCTTCAGCTGCAGCTCCGTGAAGACACGGAAGAGCTTGTTCACGAAGAGGCGCACGGTCGAGCCTCCTTTATCGAGTACGAGGCTGCAACGCGCGGTCTCCTGCAGAGCCACCACGCGGTGCAACGGCAGGCGGTTGCGGAGGGCGAGTGGCGGCAGGAGGCCGAATTTTTCAAGAAGGCCGCGGCGCGCCGAGAGGCAGCACTCCGCCACCGCTTTCAGTGGGAACTCGATGAGTTGGATGCGGAGGAGGTCAGCGGCCGCACAATGCTGCGTGAGGTGGAGAGGGAGGAGCGGCGAACGGCGCACCTGGTGTTCGTGCAAACACTGGCGTCGATTCGGCGCAAGGAGGTGTTGGCGCAGCACGCGGCTGCCGTTGCTGAGGCCGCCGCTGCAGGCGAGCCTGGTGGCACCTCTGTTTTGTCCGAAGCGCCAACAATGATTGCTGCACAGGCGCACCGCCGAGTGCAGCAGCGGCAGACGGATGCCGCTGTTCCGATGATGCTTGAAGAAGACGGGGACGATGACGTTGACGGCGCCGCCGATATGGGCGGAACTGCGACGCCGCCGCAGTTCCGCACTCCGCTCATTACGGCAAAGGAGCTGTCGGAGCTGCGCGCGCGCGAAGCCTCATACGCCGCTGAGCTGCAGGCCGCCTTGGAACGCCTCCGGGAAGCCGAGCGGCGTGTTGCGGAGGAGGCGGCCATCCGTGCGCAGGCGGAACAGGAGCGCCAAGCGGCGCACGCGGAGTCGCAGCGCCTTTTACGGGAAGCCGAGCAGCGGGCCGAGCAGCGCATCCGCGAAGCGCGCGATGCGGCAGAGCAGCTGCTGCAGGCGCAGCTTGCCGACTTGCGCGACGAGGCGGTCCGCCGTGCGGAGCACGCGGCAGTCATGCAGGCCCTCGCTGAGGAGGAGCAGCGAGCGGTCTTGGAGGCGAAGCTGCAGGCTGCGCAGCGTCAGTTGGACGAGGCGCAGCAACGCGCGCAGGAGGAGGTGCGCCGCGCGCGCGCGGACGCGGCGGAGATGGCAGCCGCGGACGCCGCCCGTGCTGCCCGCGAAGCCCAGCGCCGCGACGAAGAGTGGCAAGAACGGTGCCGCGCGGAGCACCTCCTGCGGTTAGCTGAGCAGGAGCGCGAAAAGGAAGAAGGGGTTCGCCGCCTTGCCGAAATCGAGGCGCGCGCCGCAGAGGCGGTGCGACTGGCGCGCGAGGAAGCTGCACGAACCGCAGCGGAGGCGCAGGAGCGGCTGGCGGAAATGGAGCGGAGGCAGCAAGCGCGGGAGGCGGAGGTGCAGTCCGCGGCGCAGCGCGTGCGTAGTGCACGGGACAGCCTGCGTGAGTTCGACTCGAGCACTCAGTCGTCGCGGTACGCGACCCCATTCAGAGCGGTGCTACCAGGACAGAGACCGCCAACAAGCAGCAGCAGCTATAGGGCGCCAAGCCTGGTCGCAGCCTCCTCGACTCACGCCACGCACACGGCGGGAGCTGTGGCTGCGCAAGCGTCTGTGCTCACTCCTTTGCAAACCCCGCCGCTGGTTCCGTCCTCGTCTCGCACATCCTCGGCGATGCGCCGTCAGCCGTCGGCGCAGTCGCCCACGCCGCGCATTGCCGCAAGGATACCAGCAGCAGGGGCGGCAGCATCCTCGGCCCCCTCTGACGCGACACCTCCAAAGGTGATTATCAGCTCACAGCACACACCTCTCTCTTCGGCAGTTGCTCCGGGCCTCGGGCGCAGCGGAGCTGCCGTGCCGTCGTCCTCCGCGTCCGCCGCCGGCGCCACCAGCCTTGCCGCGATGGACCCGGCGGATATCATTCGTGCCGCCATCCGCTCTGCCGTGCAGGAAATCGTCGAGGCGCAGCGACGGACGCAAGCACTGCAGGATCGCGCCGAGCAGAACGTCGAGCTCAGCGAGCGCCGCTATCACCGCCGCGAAAGCGATCTTCTGCGTGCCGCACGCGACGTCGCCACCATGGAGTCCTCTTACGCTGCAAGTGAGGTGGCCGAGAGCGAGGAGCGGCACCAGCGTTGGCGGGCATGGTCCCAGCAACCGCATCAGCGGACCCGGCAGCGCCAGCCGGTGCGCGGCTACGACCGCAACAGCCGCGTCGCGAGCTCGCGCATGTCAGAAGAGCGCCTGCGGTCAGTTCGCTCCTCGCGAGGCGACTACGCACAAGAGGTGTGCGAAAGCTCGTGGACGCGCAGCTCGTCCTCGCCTGCATCACGGGTGTCACCGACAGGTGCACCACTGTCAACCGCATCCCCTGCCGCTGCAGCCCGCTCGGTAAGCAGCAACACGCTGCTCAGTACGTCGTCTGTGTACTTCGACAACAGCTACCAACCCTCGGCGGCCGCACTCGGGGCGGCGCACCAGCGTTACCGGCGCAACGGCTGCGATTACGCCGCCGTCCAGCAGCAGCAGCAGCAGCGCCTGGCGTCCTTTGCGCCGTGCAGCTCGGCGTCACGCATTCTCTTTGCACCTCGTGTGGCGCATCAGGCCCGCGGGGCGTGGGCTGCCGAGGACGGCGAGTGCGGCTATGCTCAGCGCATGCATGTCGGGGTCGGTGCGCGCGCCTACTCGGGCGTCACCTCTGCGCAGCAACAGCGGTACGCCACTGGAGCCGCACAGCCGCCTCCTCGGCAGCCGCTCCTTGAGACCGTCGGCGTGACCGCGGCAATCCCTTCCGCGGCGCACGCCTACAACGAACCAGAACCGCTCCCACCAGCGCCGGCGGCGATGGAATACTCGCCGCCGCCTCGCCGTAGCACCACACGCGCCGCAGCGGAGGTGGTGCCACAGCAACAGCGTCGGCCAACGGGTGCAGGTGCTAACGTGGACAGTGGTGGCGGCATCGGCGCACTCCCGGAGCCGAGTCGCATGTGCCCTCGCTGCTACCGCACAGACACCACCTCCCCATGCTGGCGTTGCGGAGAGATGATCTGCAGGCACTGCGGCTTGCCGCCCGGCTCAGCGCGGAAGCTGTGCTGCACCGCGCACCACCGCTCGCAGCTGCGTGAATTTACGCGGCGCAAGACCTACGAGAGTGGCAAGGCTGCCACCGCCGTCGGAGCTGGCAAGGTGCCGTCGCCCCCGCCGCCTCAGCAGCAGCAGCAGCAACAGCGTCTTCGCGGAGAGCAGCAGGTGCAGACTTCCTTTGCGTCCTCAACAGCCAGCGCTCGAAGCCACGATGCGGGGCGCTTTACAGATGAGCCGGCAGCGCGGCTCGACGTGGGCACGTCGCCACTCACGAGCATTTCGCCACCGTCCATGATATCCCCGTCGGCGTACCGGGCACCGGTGCAGCGTCAGCGGCGGCAACAGCAACCACAAGCGCAGCCGCACTACCCTAGCGGTTACCAAGTCTTCACGATGGCGGGGCCGGCGGCACCCTCGCAGCAGCCAACATACTCGCCAGGCTACCATTCCGCCGCAGCGGCGTACCCCTACGCGTATCCACACCCAACGCCGCAGCCGCATCAGTTGCCGACCCACCAGCTGCCATTCTACGCCGACAGCGAGAGACCCCATCCGATGCCGCAGCCGCTGGGCCCGTATGTGCAGCCGTTCGGCCAGCCGCAGCCCTATGCTCCATTCGGTTACTCGGTTCGCGCCGCGGCGGCTGCGCTGGGGAGCGCTGCGACTGGCGCTGCCTTTGCGGCACCTATGACTGTGTCCGAGGCGCAGCGACAGGAGGGGACGACAGCCGTGGCAGCAGAGGCTTGGGCAGCACATGAACTGCCTCCGCCCGCGAGTCGAGCGGCGGCTTTCAGTGCCGTTGCCATGCCTCATGCTTCGCCTGCAGGGCTGACCCAGTCGCCGCCACCACCCTCGACACTGCCTCCGTCGCAGCAGGAAGAAGCAAGCGAGGTCATGGGCCTTCGTGCCGCCGAGGGCGGCGCCATGGCTGCGACAGCGGCACCCGCAGCGGCAGCTGTGGATGGCACACCGGACGCGCAAGTGCAGCGGCGGCCGCCTACGTCGGCGCGGGTCAACGATGGCCGCACGAATGTGGAGGCGAAGCAGCCAGTGGCGGCTGAGAACCGCACCTTGCCGAGCGCGGCCATGGCTGCAGCTGTAGCCGGATCGGCGGCAGCAGACGCAAGTCTGCCCGGTAGCGCGCCGGAGACGCAGGGCGGCACGACTGCACCCGTGAATGCTGGGTCGACCCCGGATGGTGGCGCTGCTGCAGAAAACGACGGCGACGGCACGTCTGCGGCGGCCACCGGTGCCACGGCGGCAGCGGTTCTCGAGGAGCCCAAGACGGAGCGAAAGAAGACCTTTCCAGCGTTTTTCGTGTCGCTTGGCGACGGCGACGACGCTGCGGAGCCGCGCCGGCCGAAGCCTCCAACGCCGCGGAATTTTGTGCCGAGCCGTTTGGTGCCGCCGCCGCCAAGGAAGCGGCAGCGGAGAACCTTACCGTCTGGCATGCTGCTCACGTTGCAGAACCGCAGTGGTTGGCAGTCGGCGCATCACCAGCATCAGTCCCGCAAACTATCTCCGCTTCAAGCGCACGAAATGAACTGTGCACGTCATAGTCGCAAGAGCGTCAGCCCATGCCGTGACTTTGGGGCGCAGCACCGCCAGCGGCACGCGTCCCCCAGCCCGTACGAGCAAGTCCCAAAGGCGAGCGGCGCAAGAGATGGGCAGAGGAAGACGCCGTCCCAGCCGTCATCGAAGCAGCGGCAGCGGCAGCATGTGCATGCAAACGGCACGGCGACCTCCATGACGAAGTCCATCAAGTCCTACATCAAGTCCCTCTCCCCCATGGTCGTGGTGGATGAGTCCGGCACGCCGGTCGTGTGCGAGAACGTACGCAAGGTGGTGTCGAGCAACCCCTGGATGCAGCAGCAGCAGCAGCAGCAGCGACCGCAGGAGTGGAGCGCCACCGCCACCCCAGCTGCCCATGACATCTACCTCAGCAGTGGCGGCATCAGAAGTGTTGGGGCCGAAGCAGAGCGCAACCGCCCTGAGTCAAGCCACGACCACAGCGAGGTGGGCCGTTATTACGTCGACGCACCATCGCAACCGCATGATTCCTCGCCGCAGCAGCACCAGCACCAGCACCAGCACCAGCGCTCGTCCCATAGCGATTCCTACTACCCGTACTTCACGTCTTCTGGTGCGACAAGCGAGACGCAGTCTCAGCCTCCCCAGCAGCAGCTGCAGCAGCACCTTTACGCGCCACCACAGTCGCACGCACCGGCTCACATCTCCTATGCTGCCCCGTTCATGGACCGCCGTGTGCCGACGCTCGCCGAGCTAGAGAAACGCCTGCAGCAGCTGCGGATCGTGGACGAGTACGAGGCTGCTCAATACCATCGGCGTCAAGCGCAGCACGCGCACCAACAACAGCAGCAGCGCATTCACGTGCTTCTTCACTCCCCCGGAGCAGTGGCTGTGGGTGGCAACACCGGGGCGCTCGTGACGGCATCCTCGTGGGCCACTCGTGAGCTAGCGCAGCCGCAGCAGCGACGCCACAGCAGCGCGACAGGGCGGCACCCGCAGCAGCGCACAGTGTCGCCACCGTGGCGAACGGACCTTAACTCGAGTCCGGTGCGACCGCGGTGGGACATCAGTCAGCCTCGCTCACCCATCTACCACCCTGCGCCAGCAACGATTACTGGAAATTGAACTTCGTCGAGTCAGCCTGTGCATGCGTATTTGTGTGGCGGTCGCGGCCGAAGATGGTGCTGATACCACCATGTGAGAGCGTTGCCCCAGTTAGGTTGTCGCGGGTGCGCGCCCCCTTTTTTTTTTCGCAGTGGCGTGCGCTAGACACGTTGCCGTGGTTAAGTTTTTCTTTTCAGCGTTGGCTACTCATGGTTTACTGGTTGACGTGATCGTGGCTACGCACTGCAGCTCGCTCGTGCAATTTCTCTTTCCATCCGTGTGTCTCCTCTATCTCTTCCGCAAGTTGTGCGTGCATCGCTCCTCGTGTGTGTGTGTGTGGAGGGGAGAGGGGGTTAGGATACACGCGGATAACGCTCTCGATGCAGCGAATCGCGCGCAGGCAAGCATGCAGATGCGTGCACCGGTCCTCCTCCTTTCCCTCTCTCCTGCTTTCACAGTCTCCGAGATGTTGGCTTTCTTGTTTGCTTGGCTTCGTTTTCTCAGGCGTGCTTCGTCTCGCCGGAAACCGCAGCGAAGCGCATTAGATGGTACCGCACGCGAGGAACGCAAGCACGTTTATGTCGTAGCATGCATGTTTCTCCGCACACGCACACACACACACGCATGGGGTGGGGGGGGGGGACAAGCGGGTGCAGGGAGTCGCACTGCTTCACCTCTCACTCAATCACCCATGCACCCCCGCTTGTCGCGCTACCTCCTTTTTCTTTTTTTTTCCTTTCCGCCATAGACAAGTTTGCATGAGTGATGTTGACCCGGAATTTCGAAAGGTGCGTTGATGGACTGACGACGATCTCACCTCTGCCGCGCAGCTGGCAATGGCGCGACTACCGTGTGCACCGCCATCACCACCACGCGCCTCAGCGTCAGCGAGGGCAGTTTTTGTTGTGTGTTTGTTTTTCGTGTACATGCACGTGTACGGTGTGTGTGTCTGCATGGGCATGTGAGGTAGATGCACGGCAGCCGTGATGATGGCAAGGTGACCAGCCTGAACGCTGCTGGTAGGCGTGCTTGTTGTTGTTTCGATCGTTTTCTGTTGTTCTTGTGTGATGACCTTCCCGTCTCTTTTCTATTTCTGTCCTTTCTCTTCATCCCCCAACGGCGCACCACCTCCGCCACGGCCGCCACCGCCCGGTGATGCCGCAGTCTTCGGTCTCTCTCCCTCAAATGATAGAACGGATGGCACTGTGAAGCGGACGTGCGCGAAGGCGTCTCGAGACCCTCGCACACGCGCATGTGTGTGTGTGTGTATGCGTATGTGTGCCGAAGCGCTCTGACCTCTCTTGTGTTGTGGAAAAAGGTGAGTGCAAAGTCCCCCGCCCCCTTCAGCGCTCTTCACGCGAGCTCGAGAGGCGCGTGTGGATCGCCGAGATCGGTGTTTCCTCACACGTCTCTCTCACACACACAGCACCTCACTGTGGCGCTCACTGCTGCTCATGTGATCTGCCATGCCGTGCGCCGCGCCCCCACCCCCTTCTATTTTCCATTGCTGCATCTCTGGCGTACGCCCACGCTTCGACTCAGCAGTTTTCCTTCTCCTCCTCGCTCCCTCCCCCACCCTCCCTTCTCTGGCATACCCCTCGCCACCCATCAGATCACGCAAGCATCTCCATCTGTTCTTCTCTCTTTCTCTCTCGAACGCACAGGCACACACACACACACACACACACACACACATAGGTACGCCCAAGGACAAGGACAGCCCCTCCGCGCAACCATGACCGCTCTCATCACGAAGCAACGGTACAACTGGATGGGGTACGATGGTATCGAGTCGGTGGAATGCGACACGGCTCTCCTGCGCTCCGATGGCGGGTCGGCGAACAACTACAACTACATGCATCGCCAGCAAGTGATTGTGGAGCTAAAGGAGCGCCTGTACCGCATTAAGCGTGATCTCGGCCTCATCCCTGAGGAGGAGCTGCGCGCCGAGGAGGAGGCCATCCAGCGCCGTCGCATGGAAAAGAAGTGTCGCGAGGAAGAAGAGCTCAGACGCAAGGAGGCCGAGGAGGCCGCCCATGCCGAGGAGATGGAGCGCCGGCATGTGGAGGCTGAGGAGGCCGAGGAGCGAGCCAGCGCCCAGGAGGCCGCGACCCAAGCCAGTGCCGAGCACAAGCACTACATGGACGACAGCGACGAGGATAGCGACGGGGAGAACGGCGTCGATGATGAGCAGAGCGCCAGCCTCGTAGCTATGCTCCGCACGCAAGCGGAAATCAACAGCGCCATCGCGGGCTTTACCAAGGGTACCCGTATGCTGCTCGCCTCCTCCGACAGCGGCTACGTCAGCTACCTCGACGGGAGCGTGCACTTCACAATCGCCAAGGTCGAGAAGCACAACGCCTCCAAGTGCGAGAAGGTGATGAAGGCGCTGGCCGACACCAACGTTGCCGTGCCTACCGCCGAGGAGTACTCGCTGGAGGAGGTGCGGCAGGCGATGCACGACCACGACACTGCGCGCAAGAAGCTGGACGTCCTCCGCGCTCTCGAGGATCCCACGTACGCGGCGCGCATCCGCTCGGCCGAGAAGGACACTTACGGCACCCCGGTGCAACAGCTGACGGAGGAGGACGGCGACATGTCTGCCCTGGTCGCCAACTTCGAGGACGCGAAGCGGTTTGCAGAGAGTGTGCGCAAGTCGTACAACAGCAAGGCTGCGGCGAGCGGCCATACCCTTGCATGCGCGCTCTGCATGTGCCCCGTCACTGCCGAGCAGGAAGGTACAAGCGAAGCCCAGGCCGCTGCTGGGGAGGAGATGGCCAACGCAGAAGATGGGGTGTCGAAGACCGCTGACAGGAATTCGCCCTCATCGTCGATGTCGGCGCAGTAGGGCGCTGATGCCGGTCCCGCCGCTGCCACCAGTCGGTGGTGCGGGCAGGGCGTGATAGGAATAGGAGAAGGGACCTCAAGAAGGTCATGCACACGGCAACCGATGAAGCGCTTCTCGTGTGGGGCTGAGGAAAGTCGAATGAGCAACAAGGCATGCATAGCCGTGCACATGCCCAGTCAGATGGATGCACCGCGGGACAGCAGGGTGGGTCGGAGAGGTTGGCCTGAGAGTAGTGTGAGGCGTGGAAGAAAAGGATCTGCTGCATACACACACAGGCACGTGCCTCGCGCGCGCACACGCGTGTGTGTCGCCCTGTTGTGACCTTTCTCCCCCACATGAGTCCAGCTCACCACTCCACTTGCACGGCGCATGTGCCTTCACGACCGCAGCCCCTACTGCAATGCACTCATCCCACCTCGGTTCTGTGCGCGGCGGTGGGCAACTGTGCGGAAGTGCATGGGTATGCATGGTGACGCACTCGCTCGCGACTGACTTAGCGGTCATTGCCCTTGTTATGTGCCGTTGTCGCCGCCGGTTGCGTCTCGTGACGAGAGGAAGCGCATGCACGCGCGAGCGCCGACATTACGCGTGCAACCTGTGCCGTATCTGCCCTCTTCTTTGTTCGTTCTTTCTCTCTCTCTTGGCTTGATTCTTCTGATTTCCCCTCCGTCTCGTGTCGTGTGTGCGCGTCTCTGGCTGCCTCGCGGCGCCCCAGCCAGCAGAGGTGACGGGGAAGCAAGCGCCGCCGCGGGCAAGGCACACACGCACGTCGCGATGCACAGAGAGGAGAGGGAGAGACCCAGCTAACGCTCCACCCCGAGGCGCGCCCACAACCGGCGGCACTCCTTCACCGATGAACGTGGCGGAGGCAGTAGGAAACCGCCCTACAGTGTAGCGAGGGCCACAGCGGGAAACCAACCTTGAGAGCGCGCAAGCAAGGAGCCAACGACGGTGCTGTGCCCCTCATCTGCATGTCTTTTCTTTTTACTTTGTATCTGTTATCTTCTCCAATTTCCAGGAAACCAACAGCGGAAAGAAGAAGCGAACCACATTCCAAAAACGAGGACCTGTCAACACGCGTGTATCGCTCGCAACCACTACACACACACACACGCGCGCGCGCTCACACTTTTCGATTTCATCATCTCTCCCACCTGTACGTCCTCCCCTCCTTTGTGTTTTCTTTCTTTCGCTGTACGTTTTTGTTTTTGTTGGCGTGTGTGCGTGTGTGTGTGCGTGTGTAGTGGATGAGACCCGTTCTTTTCCTTCTTCCATGGCGTGTGTGTGTGTGTGTGTGTGTGTGTGTGCGGTTGTGTCGGTGATTACGTCTAGGTTTTTCTGCGATCTCCAATATGAAGAGTGGAAGTGGGGAGGGGTACAGGGCTCATCGTCCATGTCTCTGCTCTCGTCTGCGTGATCGAGCGCGTCTGTGCACACGCGCGCGTGTGCATCCTCCGCTTTTTCTGCTTCTTCCTCATCTCTTCGTATCGGCCTCTCGCAGGACAGAAAGCACTCAACGGACCAAGTAAAGGGCAGCGAAAGAGTCCTGTGCGTGTGCGGGGATTACCAGAGAACGCATGGGAGGGAGGGGGGGGGCATCCCGGTCGCTGGCGCGGCGTGCCGGCTCGCTCCTCTCTGTAGCGACATCGAGGAGAGGTAGCGACGATGGTGTGCGGAGAGACGGACAGAGAGAGAGGGTGCTAGAAGATGTGAGAGTGAGCGAAAGAGGAGAGCAGGTCGTTGCTCTCTCCCCTTCCCGCCATCGAATGCTGCGCCTCTCTACGACTTATTCATCATGCATGACGCCCCCCCCCCCCGCTGCAACCTCGATGGCAACGTCACCGCACACGGCACACATCCCTTTTCGCTCGCTCTCGCACCCTTGCCTTCACCCTCCTCTCTGTCGCTCGCTCGCTCTCTTCGTTGACTTTGCTTGTGCCCTCCGGTCGACTGCCTCTGACGGCCCTCGTACCACCTCTTCTTCTTCTCTCATGGCGCTCTTGGGGGTAAGGCGGAGGGGGTAGGACACATCCACGCACGCATGCGTGCATCCATCGCTCCACTGGGCCATGCAAGGTGCTCAGACACCAACACGCCTTCTGCAGCGGTGCGTGATAGGGAAGCCATCGATGTGTGTCACGCCCTTTAGGCAGGTATCTGAGCGCAAGAGTGTCTTTGACAGGCGAGGCAGCTGAGTGGGTGGGTTTGGGGGCGCCACGTCGTGATCCTCGCCAGCTCACGCTACCGCTTCCTCTCCTCCTCACACCTCTTTTTTTTTCCACCCCGCCCTCACTTCTCTTCCCTGCTGTGATCCTCCTCCCGCTCCAAAAACTCACGGCGGCAACGCACAGCCGCCGAAGCACGTACACGGCGCATCACGCTGCGTCTCAGGAATAGAATCGGCCCATACGCACACACACACACACACACACACACTCCACGCACACCCATAGATACGCGTACACCTCTCCACCATCAAATACGCATACACATACATTGAGTCACTGGGGGGGGGGGGGAGGGGCACGTGTCCGTCGCCTTCTCTTTTCAACGCCGCCCACTTTCTCCGCTGCTCACTCTCCAGGTATCCGACGAAGTCCAAAGAGCGCCCAAAAGGAAAGAGGGAGGGGGGAGGGGGGAGGGGCGAGAAAAAGGGCCGGGCGCCGTGCACAGCCCCTCTGTCCGTGTGCGGCCAAGCGACCGCATCTCGCCATCGCCACCAACGCCCATGAGCTACACTACCTCACACCCATTTAACTTTCCTTCGTCGTCGTCTTGCACTCTCCCTCTTGCACACCTCTCTGCTGGTGCGCCTGTGAGCCCCGTGACATCTACAGCCCCGCTGGCATCCTCTCCGATGCAGCCGAGCTCTCCCCCGGCTGGGCTCTCTCTGGGCCCCCAACAGCTCGCGAATCGACGTCAGATCGTGCCTCTCCTAAGCAGCAGTGCCGGTGGCAGCGATGCCGTCGTGCCGCAGCCCTCGGCAGGCACGCCGGGGACAGTGCCGCGGAAAGCCTCCTACACCGCTAACCTTGAAGCGCAGGTGCGCGTCCTGGAGCAGGAGGTGCGCCTCCTGCGCAGTGGACTGGAGGAGAACGAGAAACTGCGTCACGCCTCCGCAACTGCTGCGCCGCTGCTGCAACGCTCGTCATCGTCGAAGCGAGTCCATTTCGGCCCGTCATCGGTCGTTGTGCTGTCGCAGCCACCGCGGTCGACGAGCGCGTCCTCCACGGTGGCCACGGAAGTAGACGGTCGTCCTCGCCTTGCGTTCGGGCAACGTGTGAGCGCGACGCACTCACGGATCGCGACACACGGCCCTCCTCACGCGGATACTTTGCAATCACGTCGCATGGCAAGCCTCGGCAAACCCGCCCGTTCGAGCACGCGGTCTGCATCAGTGCCCTCGTCCTCTCCTGCACCAGCTACCTCCACCACCTCAGTAAACCTCTCGCCAGCACCCGCCTCCCTGCGCGGAGGCAACGCCAACGGCATCCCTCTGCAAGGTGCCGCCACTGGTGGTACGCTCGTCACCCCCGTCACCGCGGACACGCAGCCCCCCGCCTCCTCGCTCGCCGGCCCCTCCTCTGCGTCTCCAGCGGCGGCGACGGTGTGGGCGTCGACTGACACGAGCCTGCTCTGGCCACGCGCAGCAGCGGCCGCGACCGGCACTTTAGCGAGCGCGTCCGATCTTTCCCGCTACCCATTCCGGACCATGACTACCTCCTCGCCGGCGGCAGCACCCACGCCAGTGATTCCAGAACCACCTGTCACGAGTAGTACGCAGGTCCGCAGCGCCGCTGCATCACCCATTGTAGTAGCGATGAGCAGCGAGGGACATCCCCTGGCATCCTTGCCGCAGCCGGCAATGCCCGCTTCAGGTCCGGCAGCTGAAGCGACGCCCTCCCCCGCTGCAGACAGCGCACTCGTCGTTGCCAACCCGCTTGCCCGTGCCACGGCGCTGCCTCCCTCCGTGAGTGCCACCGCTACACCCACAGGGACTTCAGCATCCCCAGCAGCGAGCTCCTCAGCAGCAGGGCCGGCCACAGTCGCACAACTAGAAGCAGAAATGCTGTCCCTGCGGGACGCGCTCGCGCAGCGAGAAGCCCTCTTGCACCGCGTGTTGCTGGAACTTCACGACCGAAACGGCAGCGGCGGCGCTCGCTGTCAGAGTTCGCCGGCGAGAGGAGAGACGCCACCGCGTCACCGTCAAAGCACCGGTGCAGCCGTGGCGGCGCCGGGGGAGAGGGAGCGACAGCAGAGCCGGCAGGCCATGCGGCTTTTGACCGAAGAGTTGTTTGCCGTGCAGACGCAGCTGAGCCACGCTCGAGCCTCGCATCAGCTGGTCGTCGCTGAGCTTCATACATGTCGTCAACAGGTTCATCGAGCGCCGCCACCGCAGCACCAGCGAGCAGCAGCAGCACCAGAGGAGACTTCTCCTGCTGGGACGTCGCAGCCGTCGTCAGGCCCTCTCCAAGAGCAACTCGACGTCGCTCTCAAGAAGCTGCAAGCGTGGGAGGACTGGTATGCGACAAGCGCCACCGCAACAGGAGACGAAGCTGCGGATGTCATCGCAGGCAACAGCAACGCTATCCCCAGCGCGAAGGATGCGTTCTCTTCGTCGCGGCAGCAGCCACCGTCGAAGGCGAACAAGACAGAGCAGGCGGCTGGGGCAGCAGCGGCAACCGACGGCCCTCACAAGAGGAAAGGCAGCCCCGAAAAAGAGAAGCGCGCGCACAAGACGATAGCACCGGGCTGGTGTCCGCACTGCGGCTTCGCCCTGCCAGCAGCACCATCAGTGTTGAACAAGAGTCGCAGGGTCGGCAGTGGGGTTGTGCCGTGCGGCGTCGGGCTGCCTGGGCTCGCACCGGCGTCCGCCACATCCGACTTTCCAGCCTGCTACGCATCTCTGTCCTCCCCCTCCGCACTCTTACCGCAGAGGCCGCCTGCTGCGGCACTATCAGCGCCGTACGTGTCGGCATACGCACTAGATTCCGTCATGTTCCACCACCTGACGAGCCAGTTCGGTGGCAGTGGCGTCGCGGCTAGCGGCAGCGCTGGTGCGGAGCCAGAGGCGGCAAACAAGGTGTCAGGCGGGGCGGCAACCCCACCGCCACCGCCGCCAGAGACAGCGTCGTCGCCGTCCTCACCTACGCAGGCTAATGAAACCAAAGTCAAGTCGAGAAGTGCGCGTGTATCGGGAAAACCGCACGCGGCCGCGGCGCATCAAAACCGTGGCACCGGTGCCTGTGGTGCGTCTTCGATGTGGGCAGTGCCGACAAGTGGGGCCAGCATCGCCGGCGTGGGTGGTGACAGCGGAGGTGCTCGTGAGAGCACCATGCAAGCTGCGTTCATGGGCGGCAGAGCGGCGAGCGACTTCTATGTCTCTCCGTACTGCGACCGCCTCGACCACGCGCAGCAGCAGGCCTACCGCGCTCAGCGGTATGTCACGCAGCTCGCCCGCGAAGCGGCGGTGCGGGAGCTCGCGGAGGCAGAGCGGCAGGCGGCAGAGCAGCGCCTCTCCTTCTGGAGGCATCATCATTCAAGCTCACACGACCTGTCCGCCGCGTCACCAACTCCGCCTTCCCTCGCGCCGTGCTCCTCCACGCCAGACGGGCTGCACAGTGCAGCAGTGGGCAAGCGAGAGGTTGTTGAGTGAGCGGATGCCTGGATGGCGTTCGCATGGTGGGCGCCCTACGCGTAGGCATACGTATCGTCAAGAAACGCTCAGCTGAAGCGCAGTGATGGCGTGAGGGACGACCAGCAGAGGGCTTGCGCGTACATGCGTACGTCACGGTCGGTCTGGGGTGCGCAGGGACTACTCTCCCCCCCCCTACCGCCATCCCGCCATTGCTGCCCTTGATGCTTGTTGGAAATGAGGGGGAGTTCCACTTCGTTTTTTTTATATAGAGAGAGAGAGAGATGTCTGCACTCGGTTTCTTTGTTTAGCGTCGAGCACATGGAGAACGCGTCCGCCTGATGGTGTCTACGCGCGCGTGACGGTGTGGATGCGGGCACCGGCCAGAGCAAGCCGACGTGCGTGGGAGCGTCGGAGGTGGAGCAGAGAAGAGACGTGGATGGGAACAGCCACCCATGTGTCTGCGTGGGCGTGCGTCTAGGGCGGGTAAGTGAGCGTGAGGGATGCTTGTGCAGACGTTAGTGGAAGGCGCGGGGAAGTGCTGCACTCACGAGCTGCGCGTGCAGCGGCGATTGTAATCTCGGTCTCTGAAGCCCCCGCGGTGTTCTCCCGGTGTACAAACATGGTGCCCTTGGCCGTGTGCTCCTTCTCCCTCCACTGCTACTTCTCCTATGCGCCGTCGGCACGTCCCCTTCTACGGCGCGAGATGCTGCTGTGCGCACAGGGCACACGCTCACCTGCGCGCGCAAGTCGAACGCTCGACCAGAGTGGACATGAATGGCCCCCAGGCGTGCCCCAGCATCATTAGCGGGTGTATAGAGCGAAGCTCTGACCTCTTTTCCCCAACCGCACCACCACACCATACTGAAGCCGAGACGTATCCGACGTTGTATACAAGGCAGCGAGGATGCAGAGGCAGCTGCGCAAGCGTTCGCACGTCACTGCCATCGGTCGACAGACTTGCGCCTGTGCACGGGTCAGACCGTGTGTCTGTCCCTCTGAAGGCGATGGGCACACCTCGGACATGGATTCCTAGCAGCACACCCTTCGCATGCACATCACTCCTTTCTGATCCTTCTTCACCACGACCATCACCCCTCCTGCATCTACCTGTTCTCCTCGCCCTTTCTGGGCGGGCGTCCGGGCGTGTCTTCTGCTATGTTGCGTGTGTTGGTGACGCGCTGTCGTGATGTGGCTTCGGCTCGTACGCCCGCATGAGCGAGCACCGGCAGCTCAGAAACTGCGAGCCAAGCAGACCTACACAGGGATAGAGAGAGAGAGCCGGCGCACCGTGTCGCCTGTACGGGAAGCAAGCTGCCTTGGATGGATCAGTGAAGTCTAGGCTTGAGACGGAGCGTTGCAGCAGAAAAACAAAGGTCACGCAGCTCTCCCAGCACATCACCGCTGCGTGCCTGCACCCGCAGCGACCCCCCGTCACGAACGGTTATCTTCGTAGCTGCACCACTTTTCCACAAGCACACACACACACACACACACGCCCGACTCCCACATGAGCGATGGGCGGTCCTTCTGGTTCTCTGACCTCCTGCGCCATGGCAACCATGAGAGGAGTGAGTTGAGAGGTGGTGACCACTCCGACAGCAGCGACAGCAGTGACCGAGCGGCGGAAGTCTTTTACGATCATCGATCTGGTCTGCCGCAACATGACCCAACAGACCCCTCCACCGCTCGAAGCGGCGACGGTCTTGCCCACCAGTCTCTCCGGCTCATCCCGGGGGACCAGCAACAGCAGCAGCAGCGGCGGCCACCAACCAAGCAAGTGCCCTCTGCGTCTCTGACTTCCTCCCTAGATGACGCGCACAAAGGCAGCGTTGACAGCTTCCCTGCCAGCACCTTGGCCTCAACGACGCCGGGTGCAACGTCGTCCGCGTTGGTTGGCACGGTGGATGAGGCGGTGGTCACAATGGACCACGCCGTCCGTGTCCCGTCTGCCCTGCGTGGTGCTGGTCGCCGAACCATGTTCGACGTTCTCGTCGACGTCGCCGCACGACAGCGAAGACAGGAGCAGCGGCAGGCGCAACCGCAGGAGTCGGCAGAGGGCAAGAACCTCGCCAGCAAACCTAGCGCCACCACCAGAGATGCGCAGGTGCTGGCGCCGCACCCGTCCGGTACCGCAGCGTCGCCGCTGGCCGTCGCCTCCTCTGCGCGGGAAGTGACGTATCAGATGCTCTTTCCTCGAACCGCAGCTGCGGCGGCTGCAGCGCGCATGTCTTCATCGGGCCCGACTACTTCTTCCCCCGCGGTGGGCTCGGCGCGAGAGCTTGGCAAAGTATACACCCTTGCGGCAGCTCCTCCAGCTGCTGCAGCTGCGGTGGAGCCGCCTTCGCCGAGCGGAAGCGAGCACATACACAGGTACACCTCGCCAGTCTCTCACCGCTCGCCTCCACCGTCCTCTCCGCCGCCGCCTGAGCGGGCGAAGCCGGACCGCCGCCTGCGCCATCTTCTGCCAGCGCACTTGCGCGGCAGCCCAGCTGCGTCGCAGAGCGCCGATGACAACTCACAGAGGCACCAGCTGCAGACAGCACGGCAGCACGAGGCCAAGTGTCCGCCGGCTCGGCATGCAGACCATCGCACCGGTGTTTCGGCTCTGGATACGTCAGATATCTCCAGCATCAGCAGCTGCAGCGACGACGATACCACAAAGCCTGACACGCGACATCCGCCGCCTCACCGAGGAGCGAGGCGGAACGCGGCCGAATCCTGGGCTACCGCGTCTACGTCGCATCCGCAGGTGCCACCAGCGGTCGCACGGCCGACAGTGCTTTCCAGGCTCATCGACGGTGATGCCGAGGAACTCGTGCGCCTCAGCCGCCACCGCGAGGCACGCGGCCGAGGAGAACCAGAGCGACCGCAAGGGGTGACCAAAGACCCAAAGACGAAGTGGGCGCTGCTGGAGCACGTGCTCATGGGAACGGCCGGGGCGGCGGCGTCATCATCGCACGCAGGCAGGCCGAAACGTGCCGGTGACCGCCACCGCAGCAGGCGCAGCCGACACCATCGTGTAGGTTGTACCACTACCAGCTGCAGCTCAGAGAGGAGCACAACGCACAGTAGGACCACCGACGCCTCTGCATCAGACCCGGACAGCACAAGCAGCCGCGGGGAAGACGCCGGGCACGACGGTGGCGGCGTTGTCGACCTCCGCAGGGACCTCGACGACGAAGTGCCGCAGTGGGTGAGGCAGCACGAAGCCGCCCGCGAACGCCTTGCCCAGTTGCAGCAGCAGCAGCAGCAGCAGTTCTCCTGGGCGTCACCGACATTCAGCAATGCACACATGCTCGCCACCGCGCGAGCGGCGGCAGCGGACAAGGCCCGGGCGCAGGTGGCGACGACTGCGGCAGCATCGCAGGCGTTCCTCGGAAAGCCGCGGATTTTCTGTCCTTCGTCGATGGCGCCGCGCACGCCGAGCGCGGCATCATACGCGGCTAGCGGACTCGTGGGTGGTGGGGTTGCTTGGTCGACTGTGAGTGACGCGGGCCGAGGCCGGCACGACACCCGGAGCGCGCTTACTGCAGCAGCGATTGCCGCCGGTGTGCCGCGATCCCTGCTGGCGTTTTGGAAGGAAGGAAAGCGCCTGCTGAAGCAGCGCTCCTCCAACGCGACAGCGGTGGCCGTGGTCGAGTACTTGTGGCAGCGCTTTCAGGCGTGGAAGCCGTGTGGGTTGCGGCTGCTGCATCAGCTGCGCAGCGGCTTCTGCTCCTGTGAAGCTGCAGCACCACCAGCGGGGTCGTCTTTGTCGCGCGCCGAGCACGAGAGTGGTCCCGGCCGCCTCCTGGTGAACCCGGCGTGCGATGATGGCGTGGGAGATGCCGGCGGGCCCATCGAAGACATATCAGGCACCAGCAGCGATGACGACGGAGGCCACGCATCTGCCGTGCAGAGCAGAGCAGCACGGAAACCACGCAGCGTCGGCAAGCAGGCATCGCCGCAGAGACGCTCACGCGGCACCACCGGTGGAGGGACCGACGCAACACGCGGGGCAAGCGCACAAAACAAAGACGAGGGGAGCGCAGGCGATGCTGCCGCAGCCGTCGCCGCCGCCGAGGCGGATGGCGGCAGTGACGAGGGTATCGAGCTGCAGATGAGGGTGCACTACATGGAGTCCGCCTTCAACGTCGTGGCCGTGCATGGTGAGCTCACCTATGCAAGCGAAGGCGCCTGCGCGCGTCTGGGGCTTGCCTACCCTCTTCCTCCCTCCCCTCCCTGCTGGTCACCACGCGTCAGCGGTCGTGCGGAGGACGCTGAGACGACGCCAGCAGGGCAACAACGACGGTGGACGTTCCTCGTTCCCGAGCCGGCGCTCACGCAGGTGCCGGTGCTGCTGCAGGAGCACCTCTACCTCGCCCCACCCTACACCGTCCTTCGCGAGATTCAGGCTGTCCTCTCCAGCTATAACTTCACAACAGACGCGCTGCTGCGGCAACACGCGGCGGAGGCAGAAGCCGCTCAAGAAGAACGGCAGCGACGGCGCGCGCTCGACGCGTCCAACGTAGCCGGTGTGGCGGCGCAGACGACGAACGCATCCTCGACGACGGCTGCAGTAGCGGGTCGCGCAGCGGCCGATGCCGTTTGGGAGGGGCGCATGCTAGACCGTGGCGACGGAGAGTCTGGTGGTCGTCAGCGCGGGGTTAGCCCGACCCGCAGCGGATCGCTGCGCAGCGGCGCTGCCGCGAGTGCGCCCACCCGCTGGTGGGCAGCACTGGAGGGGAACGACGAGGCCTCTGCCGTCCGCGAAGCCGCCTCGATCCACGCACAGGCACCAGCGGACCATGCAGATGCTTCCGCGACGAATCGCTCCCCAACATCCTTGCACCGAGAGTTCGGCGGTGAGCCGGTGAACCTCGATTCGACACGCCTGGGTCGCGCGACGCCGCTGAAGCACCCCCAACGCCGGCAGTGGCCCGTAGAGGACGAGGAGGGCACCCGCCTGCAAATCCAGCCAGCTGACGGCGTGGAAGGTCACACCCCTGCCGCCGTGAGGCAGTGCGGCAGCGGTTGTGCGGGAGCATCCCCAGAGCCGCACCAACCACCCGTCTCTCGCTTCCCACCACCACTGCGGCTGCGCGATGCCGGGAATGGGTGTGACGCCGTCAACGCTGAGGCACAGTGGCCACAAGGCGTCCCGCCCGAACAGCCAACCGTGTCCCCGTCCTATGTGCGCGCGAGTACCGCCAGCGTCAACTCGATTTCCATCGACGGGTTCTACGACCCGCTCGCGATGCCCGCACTGCCGACAACGGGCGCCGAGAGGGGGATAGCGGCAGCGTGGGGCGCCAACGAAAAGCGGGGTGACGGTGGCGGCAGCGGCACGAACGGCTGGGCCACCGCCACCTCAGACGTGACGATGGCGCTTACCAGAGAATCCAGGCACGGCGCTGACCGTGAGATTGTGCCAGAGGACGCGTTGGAGCGCGGACTCGCTGCGGGGCCTCGGGAACTGCCGATCCCGCCTCAGATGACCGCGCGTCCGAACAACAGCCTCCGCTCGCCCGGAGCAGTCGAGCCAGCAGCCGGTGTGTTTGGCGGTGTTGTCGGGGAGGATGCTCGGGCCCGTGGTGTCAACGCACTCGCCAATGAAATGTCTACCGTGACAGCAGCAGAAGCCGTCTCGGCGGACCTGTTGATGGATCACCGAGTCGGGGGTGGCTTCCCGCGCGGCCCGACAGGTGACTGGGGCATCCCTGTCGAGGTCCTCTTCGCGCTGAGCGGCGGCGGCGGTCAACGGCGGGAGCGATCTGAACAGCCTGTGCGGCGTACGCGGCGGCACCGCGATGCCGAAATCGGCAGTGCAAGAGAGGAAGATGACGATGACGGAGCTCCTGTGGCGCAGCAAGGCCTCGCAGGTGCCCGTAGCCGGGCCATCACCTCTGCACGGTTCGCGCAAGAGCCAGTGCACGCGCACAAGCGCCACCGACACGAAACCCGCACGAGCGACGGCGCCTTCGAGATTACCGCGCGTGGCGAGGCGTCCAGTGCGTTGGACACTGCCGCTGCGTCGCAGCTCGCCTCGCAGAGGATCCCGCCGAGCGCAACCTTTTCGCTTCCGACCCCGCGTTCGCGATCCGCGTCCGCTGCATCTTCGCTCGTCTCATCGGCAGCGCCGTCATCCAGTAGTCCTTCTTCTTTTTCAGAGCCGGAGGACGGGGACAACGACGGTGTGAAAGGCGGCGGCACTGCCCATGCAGCCCGGAAACTGTTCTGGAAGGTGAACGCGAAGGGAGCAGTGCGCTGGCCGCGTCATGGTACTCGTCGCAGTGGACGCGATGGAGTCTTCGTCACACGCCAGCAGCAGCAGCAGCAGCAAGAGCGGTGGATCCGCGAGTTGTGGGGCCGCGGGAAGCAGAACGACGAACCCTCCGTCTTGCCTGCTGCACCGTCCACTGTCTCTGCACCGGCTCATGCACCGGCCGGCCCCTCTCCATACAGCCTGCGTCAGCAGCAAGCATCGCAGTCGCAGAGGCAATCTATGATGTGCACATCAAAGCCTCTCTCCTCGGCTGTTGATGCATCGATATCGGCGCTGAGTGCCGCGAGCGCTTCCGCCAGAGCGGCGCCAATAACAAGCGAAACGCGCGGCAACGCCGCGATGAACTCTGCGCCACCATCTCCGCCGCTCCCAGACGAGGATAGCGCCGCCATGGCATCGAACGCTGACCCTCTGACGAGCCTTCACTCTTTCGAGGCGATCGTCCGTGGTGTTCCAGGCGTGCCAGCGCTGCACCACGCCGAGGATGCAGACGCGAGTACCGCCACAGCAGGCTTCTTCGCTCTGGAAGACGTTTACTTGAGCGACGCTGATTGACAGCGTTGCAGGAAAGCGAGGCGCACATACTGATATGCATCCAGAGAAACCTCCCGACATCCGCGCGCGCGTGCGAGAGAGAGGGAGAGGGAAGGGTGTGTGCACGTGTCTACCCCTCTCCCTCCACTCTGCCTCGGCGCATCTAGCGTGCGGCACACTTCTCAGTCGTCTTTGTGCCCTTCTGTCTGCTGCTCTTCTCTTCATGTGTGTGTGTGTGTGTTGGGCCTGGCGGCCCTCCCCACCCACCCCTCCTGCTGCGGCTACGCGCACAAGCGCGACCACCGAAGAAGGGCAGGAAAAAATGGTGGCGCACTAGAGAACGAAAGACGGGGAGGGTGGCAGCTCAGACCGCGCTGCGCAGAGATGTGCGAGAGGGCAATGCTGTCGGCGTGCACGTCCCACACGCGCGCCTCGATCTCTCTCCGCCAGAAAAGCGACAGGCCTGCTCACGCGGTGCATGGGAAGGGTCGCCTGCATATGGAACGCCGCGTCAGTGTCGCTTTTTCGTTGGCACCACCCTCCCCCTCGCACTCTCTTTTCGCTGAGCTCAGCGAGTCCGAACGCGACTGGAAGAACGCCGATGGTCAGTGATGCGGCTCTCTGCTAGTAGCCACGGAAACCGACTCGCTCATGCATGCACGCGTGCACATAGATATTGAATGGGCGGCACAGATCAGCAACAACAACCGTCACCTGCGCACCGGCACGCCCCTCCCCCTCTTTCCCCCTTCCAACTTCGCGCCTTCTCTCTTCGTCCGTCGTTTCTATCTTCCTCACCTGTGCGTGTGCGTGGGTGTGTCGGTGCAAACATCTACTCACGAACCAACGCGGATATCGAAGCTCCGCAACACACTCGCTCTCTAGTTTTCTTGTCGGTCATACCACGCTCGTGCGTTCGCTCGCTTGTCCGGAGCGCTCTCCTCTTGCATTCACATCCGCAGACTCCACACACAACACACGCGCGCCATGGCGAACGGTGTGACGGCCAACACCATGCGAGTGACGGCGAAGCCGCCAGACCTCGGCTCCTTTCCGCTCGATCACTACCGTGAGTGCAAGAGCGAGATCGAGAAGTACTACGCTTGCTTGAAGGAGAACAACTACATGACGCCCATGTGCCGCGATCCGGCTCGCGAGTACCTCGAGTGCCGCATGGACCGTGGGCTCATGCGGAAGACCGATGTGGAGAGCTTCGGCATTCCGGAGACGGAGTTTGTGCCGACCAAGCAGCACCGCATCGACCTGAAGGAGCAGTGGTTGCGACAGAAAATGAACCAGATAGGCGTGGTCGGGGTGGAGAACTACATACGCGATGACCTGGATACGCCGGACGGGTATGAGAAGGAGAAGGGGGCTTGAGTAGATCACCTCTCCCCCTCCACTCCAGGCGGAGCAGGAGAGGTGGCCAGAAGGGCTAGCGGAAGGGGAGCACGTACACGTAGATACGGCTGGTTTGAGCAGATGTGGACCGCACGAGAAGCAACGCGCTGGGGATTTCTTCTTCCCTGCTCTCGCATCGTTTCTCCCTCCTCCCCTTCATCCCTCCTGGCCCTGACCCTTATCACCGACGGCCGGCATTTCGTTGGCTGCCCTCCATTTTGCGTCTTTTGTTTTTGCTGTCACTGCTCTCGTGCCTCGCTCGTCGGAGCTGCGCAGGTTGCCGTCCCGTCGCTCTCTGCCTGCGTGGACTGCGGATGTTGTTGTCTTGTTTTCGCTCGTGGCCGGTGTAGCCCCCATGACAACATGGGGGAACACACCTCTCCGCGCGTGCTATCGCAGGGTCCAGTGCCCACCCCTCGCAACTCTCTGTGCAGGAAAGCCAAGCAGCACCCCGATCCCCATCCCCTGCCGAGTGCCGAGCCGCTTCTGCTGGTGGCAGGGGGGGGGGCGGTTAGTGTTTTGGTGCAGGGGCCGTGCTCAGGTCACTGAGTTGGCGCCTTGCCGTAAGCGCGTGTGTCTCCTGCCGCCTCGCGCCACGCGGATGGGCCGGGTGGGTGGGTGGGGGTGGGGTGCGGAGTGGCTTTGGGCCTTGCGCTGCATGGCAGAGGGAGAATGTGAACGCATGCGTATGCGCGTGCGAGGGTGGTTGGGCGCACTACCACCTGGTCTTCCGGCTGGCGCGTGTCCGTCTTCCTCCCCTCTCTCTGACCCAACTCGTTCTCTGTCGATTGCTGTCGGTTGAGCTCCATCACACATACCACGTCACACGTTTTAACTCGGAAAAGTGCACCAAAGAAAGGGGTGGGGGGCGCTGATGCTCACGGCGTCTGCGCAATGTTCGTCGAGGCGGATCACATGCATTGGTGCACCGGAGCTGCGTCTTGGGCATGACCCTCCCAGTCAGGGACCCCTCCCCCTCCCGCTGCCATCCTCCTGCGCCCTCGCATCGCTTCTGGTTTTCTTTGTATTTGCGTTTCTGCTGTTCGTTTTTTTTTCTCGGATGATCGCGTTGCTCAACGCTCCTCTTAACGCCTCGCCTCCCTCTCCCCGGCTTCTCCTCAATCATCACTCTATATCCCATTTCGTGCAGCGGCCATCCACACCCCAGGCCACACGCACGAGCAGCTGAGAGAACGAGCTGGCGCTACAGTTGCCCAACAGGGCACAGAGAGCACCGTTGCTGTCCGATGACATGAGCTGTGTTTGAAGGGAAGTAACGAAAGAAAGAGAGAATGCCAGTAGCTGCTTCGATGGCCGTCACACCGGTGGTTCTGGATAATGGGACGGGCAACGTTAGATGCGGCTGTGCCGGCGTCTCTCCCTTGCCGCTGATCCTCTGCCCCACTGTGCTGGGCCGACCGACGATGCAAGCCGCCACCCCACTCTCACGCATCGCAGACCCGCCTGCAACCTCGCTGTCATCATCTTCTCACCTCGCGAAATCCTCGCTGTGCGCGCCAGTGTTCAAGGGGCTGACGGCGGTGCGTGGCCTGGAAGGCATGCATCTCCACCGAGCACAGCCTCTTGAAACGAAAGCTCTGTGCGGCGACGACCTTGCGGCGACGGGGGCGCTCGCCATGGTGGAGCGGACGTATCCGATGCGCAACGGCGTGATTCACAACATGGACGCCATGCAGGAGATCTGGGACTATGCTTTGTGCGAGCGGCTGCCGGCGCTGGTGTGGCCATCTGGTGGGGGCACAGCCCGATGGCGGTATGAAGACGGCCTCGCGTGGCTGCAGGACAGGCCCTTGCTGCTGAGCGAGCCACCGAATATGTCGCTTCGACAGCGATGTGACCTTCTTGAACTGTTCTTCGAAAAATACGGCCTTTCAGCGATCCAGACGGTCCAGCAGGGAATCCTGTCGCTCTTCGCGAACGGCACCGAGCGCGGCGTCGTCGTCGAGTGCGGCGAGGGGCTCTCCCACTGCACGCCGGTGTTCGACGGATTCGTGCTAGCGACCGCACAGCGCCTCGTCGACGTGGCTGGTCGCGCGGTGACCGAGCGCCTTGGGCAGGTCCTGCAGCATCAACAGCCGCATCGACGGTACCAGCGTCGTGTGCCAACAGGGTCTGGTACAGGCGCAATGTCGCATGCGTCTTGGCTCTTCCATGACATGAACACGCTCCGACAGATTAAGGAGCGTTACTGCTTTGTGGCACGCCGGAGGAACGGCCTGGAGGATCGGCTGACGCGTGAGACGAGCGCTCTGCACCGCGATTGTGTGCTTCCGGACGGCGCCTCCTGCCGCCTGGGGCCCGAGCGGTTCGCCGCGCCAGAGGTACTCTTCAACCCGCAAGAGATCGACCATGAGTGTGACGGCATTGCCACGGCGCTGTGGAAGTCGATCGAGGCCGCCGACATCGACGTGCGTGCTGCCCTCTATGAGAACATCATTCTCTCCGGAGGGTCCACCTTGCTGCCAGGCTTTGGGGAGCGGCTGCAGCGGGAGATGAAGTCCTTCTACCTGACGGAGAAGCTGAACGGCGACCCGGCACGCATGGCTCAGTGCCCGATCCGGGTGAAGGAACCGCAACGGCGGCAACACATGGTATACATGGGCGGTGCCCTCCTTGCAGAGCTATCGCAGGATCAGCCAGAGAGGTGGCTGTCGCGGAGCGCCTACGGGGAAGGCGGCACCTCTGCTATCATCGCTCGCTACCGTGCAGCAGACTGAAATAGGGCGTCAATTTGTGCGCTCGTTGCTGCCGCGCCGGCGGCGCCTTGTCCGTCGGCTTGCTGGCCAACGGCGCTGCAGAGAAGAGCGGCAGCACGTGCATCGCCCTTTGTTGTTGACCTTTTCGTGTTCTCGGATGACCGGAGGACACCCTCACCCTCACATCGCAGGGTCCAGCGCCCACCCCTCGCAACTCTCTGTGCAGGAAAGCCAAGCAGCACCCCGATCCCCATCCCCTGCCGAGTGCCGAGCCGCTTCTGCTGGTGGCAGGGGGGGGGGGGGCGGTTAGTGTTTTGGTGCAGGGGCCGTGCTCAGGTCACTGAGTTGGCGCCTTGCCGTAAGCGCGTGTGTCTCCTGCCGCCTCGCGCCACGCGGATGGGGCCGGGTGGGTGGGGGTGGGGTGGGGAGTGGCGTTGTGCCGTCTATCCCTTCTCGCCCGCTCGCGCCCTTTTCTTCTGTGCTGCGCGGCACCGCTCCGCTGCAATACCTTCCACAGCAAACAATACAGAACAAGCGTGTAGGGGCAAGACACAGTCGCGTTGGTCAACGCAGCCGCCGTAACTGTTGCCCGCGCCCCACCCCTCCATGCATGGGTGCGCGTGGGACATGTGCGTGGAAGACTCGCTTTTCTCTTATCCCGTATCTCCGGCGTGTCGGGGATGCACCGATGCGGTCGGAGCTTCCTCTTCGTCAACCTCGCGTCGCTCTCCCGCCTTCCTTCTCGGCCACACTCCACCGGCCTCAACGTCTCATGCCGTCTGTCTTCGTTCGGTGTTTTTTGTCCGTTGCTCTTATATATGTATATATATATATGTATACGTGTGTGTGTGTGTGTGTGTGTGTGTCTTTTACTTCCTCGTGCGTCTCGTCGCACGGACGACGATGGCGCGCGCACAGAGAGTTCTAAGCACACCAACAGCAGCAGCAACGATGGGCAAAGTCAAGAAACAAGCAAATCATGCCATCAAGAAGATCCTCATGAAGGAAAAGTCGCTCGCAATGAAGAAGAAACGCGAGGCGGAGAGCTACCACGAAACCCCCGAGTCCAACACCACCAAGCAGGCGACCAAGGACTACGCGGCTGTGCTCTTCCGCAAGGCGCTGGTGACTCAGGCGGCCCCGACGCGCACGGCCCACTTTCTCTCCTACAACACCGCCCTCGGCCCGCCGTACCGCATCTGGCTCGACACAAACTTTATCAACTTTTCCATGCAGAACAAGATCGACATTGTGCAGGGCTTGATGGACTGCCTCCTCGCCAAGGTTATCCCGTGCATCTGTGACTGCGTGTTTGCAGAGCTGGAGAAGCTAGGCAAGAAGTTCCGCATCGCGCTGAAGCTGGCGCGAGACAAGCGGTTTGAGCGTCTGACGTGTGATAGCAAGTACGCTGATGACTGCGTGGTGCGCACCGTGACGCAGCACCCCATCTACATTGTAGCGACGTGCGATCAGGAGCTCAAGCGGCGTCTGCGAAAGGTGCCTGGTGTGCCGATCATGTATATTGCGAAGCACCGCTACACCATTGAGCGTCTCCCGGAGGCGTACGGTGCCCCAGAGTAGAAAGGCTGAGAAGAGGCGTGAGGTGGGGTGTGGGAACGAAGGAAAACAATACACGTACAAGCGGAAAGAGGCGCTGCCCGCACCTCTCAACGCTTGCCCTGCCCGTATCCCTGTGCACCCTCGCCCCATGCATGCATGTGTGTGTGTGTGTGTGTTTGGGGTTATTCGCCTCTCTTCGTCTTGGCCGTGTTTGTTTTTTGCTCTTCTTGATCGTCAACGTTTAAGCGTAAGCTGCACCAGCGGCACCGATGTCGTCGTCATCCTGCACGCACACCAACGTGCGCGCTGCTTTTCCACTCGACAGATTCCACGCGGCCTATGCATCTGGTAGTGTTGGTGGTGGTCGGAAGAGGAACGGAGATGCCCGTGGGGCCCTCGTAAAAGGCTCGAGCAAACACTGAGGACAGAACAAAGCAACCTGCCGACTCGAGTGCGCGCCTCTGGCCACTCACCTGGGACAGTCAAGAAGCCCGTAACTCTCGCGCGGGGAGACAGGCACGGAGCGCAGCAGAAGAACGCGCCTTGTCGTCTCCGACGGCCATGATCTCGAGCACGCACGTGCCGCGGCGAATTGTTTCGCACGCGCAGTTACAGCAAGGAAGCGCCACTATTCCTCGGACGCTCCCTCTTCGTTCTTCTTCTCATGCGCCTCACGTGCCCTTGTCGGATCTAGGAGGACCATACAGTAGTGGTCTTTCGATGGGAAAAGGAGGAGAACGAGGAGGGCGAGTCTTGGGGGGAGGGGGGGAGGAGGTGCGTTTCTGGCGCTGCATGCCTCTCTGTCACTGCTGCGGCCGGTTCTCACGACCACGGCGCTTCACAGACCTCTTCGCTCGATATACGTACGATGATGCTCCTCTCCTCTTCCTGGCGCACACACTGCCATGACATCCGGCTGCGGCACTGCCCCTACCCCATACCCTTCCCCTCCCCCCCCCTCCCACCGCCGCAGCAAACAGCGGAAACGAATTGTTGCATGTGGCGCCTCCGTAGCCCAGGTCCGTGCGCTGGCCGCGTAGCTCGACCGGCCGCCTTTACGGCGTGCCGTGTCGTTGTCGGCTCATCCGGTGCGACCTCTGCTGACGCGGCGAGCTTCCGCACCACCTCAGCGGGCGCCGCCCTCGTCGTAGCCCACCGCGGCAAGAGCTATCACTTCTTTATGAACCTAGACGACCCTGACGCGACGCGGCGCCGCATCGAAGAAGACCTGGACCGCCTCGCCAGCGACGAAAAAAAGGACACGACGGCCTACCTGCACAGCCTCCTGAATCTGGCTCTGAGCCACTACCAGCGCGGCGACTTTATCAGCGCGCGCGACATGGCCGACTACACCCATCAGAAGGCGCTGGTGCACAACTCCAAGTCTTCTTTGATCTACTTCACGGCAACGACGTGCGCCCGTTGCGCCGAGGCACTGGCGAAGGAATACGAGGCACACCTGCAGCGAAAGGATGAACAAAGCCACGTATCCGCCACCCTGACGCCGGAGCCGTCGGTGGTGTTCAGTGCGCGGCGCGCCATCAAGAAGCTGCGCGCTGACGCGGAGCGGTACCGCGGCATCGCCCATCGCGTGTACCACCGCCCTGACATGGCGTTCATGCGTGGCAGCGGCGGCGGAGGTGGTGGAAGGTGGCGCTCGTCGGCACGGCACACCGATGGCCGTGACACCCGCCACACGTGGGCGGACGACAGCAGCAACAACAGCGTTGACGAGGATTACATGCCGCACATGTACGGCCCCCGTTGGCAGGATCGACGGAAGCGGCCGGAGCACGCGGAGATGAAGCACTACTACAAGCATCAGTGCGGGACGTCGCCGTCGTCGCGTGGAGAGACGCGGTGGAACGTGCCCAAGTGATAAAGCGAAGGAGTCGTGGCAGCAGCATGCCTGCACGTAAAATGAGGAGGGAAGCGTTCGTGTGCTCGCCTTGGAAGTCCCTTTCTTTTCTCATCCTGTCGCGCCGGCTAGGTATGTGCGCGGAGGCATGGCCATCGCGTCCCGACAAGAAATGCACATCCTGTTGCCCACCCACCCCATCCATGAAGTATCGCCACACCGGTGTGCCATGTCTATGCATGTCGGCCGCTCTTCTTCCTCCTCCATAGGCACAGCGGTCTTTTGATGGGTGTTGCCGATGCAGCGGGCGCTGTAGACCTCGTTGTCCGCCCACCTCCTCGCCCTGGTCGGCTAACGCACTCGCCAACACCAGCTGGTGATCAAGCACACACACACACACCTTGAAGAAGGGGAAGGGAGGGCGAGAAGCACGTCGAGCCAAAAACAAGAAGCCCTGCGCACTGCAACTCGCGGCGTCGTCTCGTCAAGAGTTACGGCTCTTTCACTTCCTTTTTTGGTTGCCAACGCCCCGCTCATGAAGAGCGCTGAAGCGCCCCTTTTGGTGGAGAGGAGGGGAGGAGGACTATACCGACTCCTGCGCGCTACGGCCGAAGCCCCTTTTCGCTCGTATGCCCGCACGCGTCTGCGGCGATGATGTGGCGGGCCTTGATCTCTCTCGCATTTCTGCCGTCGCCTGCTTCTCCGTCGATCTCCACCACCGCCGCCCCTCCTCCCTGCCTTCCATTCTGCCACCATTGGCTCTCTCGCTCGATCACGCTTTTCTCTCCACGACTACCGCAACCCGTCACCGCCCGTCACCCCACAGACATACACGCATGCCCACCTCCGCCAGCTCACGAACACCACCAGTGCACGTCTCCAGCGGTGAAGGCTCGCAGTCGGCGGTCCATGCAGATACCCGTCGATCGGCCTATGCCTTCATACGTCCTCTCCTCCCCCCTCTTGCCTAGCCAGCCCGCGAACCGCTGCTGTTGTGGCTCCAACGCGTCCGCTCTACCATGCGCAGGCCAGTAAGTGCGCACATGCACAGCCACAGCTCACCGATCTCTGTTGCACTGCGGCGATGTCGAGGAACCAGGCCAAGCAACATCGTTTGGCGCCATCCAGCCCACTGCAATGCCAGCTCATACAGCGCAGGCTCGCTCCAGGATTAGGCTCACCACTGCCTTCCAACCTCAGCGGCCCGGTTTCTTCTCATGGCCCCACTCACCCACCCACCCGCATCTCTCTCTCTTCATGAACTCGACCCCTTTCGCAGGCGCCTGTACTTGTACCTTTCCGTATATATTTGTGCCTGCTTGCGCATCTGCCTCTCTGCTCTGTCTTTCTTTCTGTGTGTGTGTGTGTGTGTGTGTGTGTGTGTGTGTGCCGTGGATGCTCTCCGCACACCACCACCACCCACCCCCTCCTCTGTCGCTCGCTCGCTCAAGGCTGGCGCCATCACGACTGAGGCATAATGCGCTAGCCAAGCGCTGCGCGGGGCGGCAGGGCTGCGCATCGTTGGGGCGCATCGAACTGCTGAGCGAGTCGTCCCTCTCCGCGTTGTCTTTCTTTGAGCGGAGCGGACCGCCGCCGCTCCGTCCATCCTCCCTCCGCCCAGCCCTAGAGGAGGCTGTCGAGCGGTGGTACCTCTTGGACAACGGCGTGCCATAGATTGCCCATTGGACGGGCCTTCTCCATCTCCCCGCGGCTTTCGCTCCGTGCGCAACTCACCCTCCCCCCCTCCCCCTTGCTGTATCTCTGTCTCTGTCGCCGCCCCACCGAACCCCGACAGCCTGAGCGAAGAAGGGAAGCGCATTGCTCTTTCTTGCTTTCGGGCGGGGGTGGCGTCTTTCTGGTACGCTGCTGCACGACCTTCGTCCCGGCACCTGCACCCCAAAACGTCCACGCCCTCCCCCCACCCATCCAAACCCTCCCTCCTCATTCTCCTCATCCCCCTCCAAGGCCGGGGGCACATTACCGCATACGGGGGTAGCACCAGCTGCAGAAGGAACGCCATCGCACACGAGCGAGAGAGAGAACGGGGGCGTCGCAGGACGTTCCTCCCTCCCCCCCCCTGGTATTCCCTCAGTTCTTCTTGTTTTGGTGTGCGAGTGCGGCACTGTCATGCTGAAGCAGAGCGTCAGTGCGGCGGCGAGGAAGGCGGGTGCTGGCGCATTGGCCGCGGCACCCGCGGCCGGGAAACAGCCGCCCTCCAATCCACTTTTGCCATACGCGCTGCGTCGCGCGGCAGCCTGTGAGATGCTCTACGGTGGATCTCGCGTGCAGTATCTCGTGCAGCCGCCATTCACGCTTCACAAGATTCGCAGCGAGAATCTGCCGCCGCCGTCTCTCTACGCGGAGCGGCACGACCTTGGGCTCGAGATGCAGCTGCCGCGTGACATGCACGTCTACAACAGCATTAACATGGCCATCCAACGCCAGGTTGGTGCAGATTCTAGCACGCTGGACGGGGAGCAGCAGCAACAGCAGCTGCAGGACGGGCACGCTGACGGCTTCGACATGGGCGCTTTCTTCTCTGAGCAGCACCACCCTGAGCGGCATCACAACTCCTCGTTGCCGTACGCCAAACACGATACGAACAACGTGCTCGCGATGCGGCTCTTTCCTGTCAATATTGGCGTTCGCGCGCGTACAGAGGCGATTCGGATTCGCACCGAAGACTGCTTGCAGCGCCTCCGCGACGCTGATCTCTGCGCGAAGATGCGCATACCGCTCGAGCACCCCCTCCCCTTGAGCCGTCGCAGCCAGTACGCGGCCGTTCATCGCGCGCGACGAGAGCGTTGCTACGATGCTCCGACGGAGGAGGCGGGAGAAAGCGCGGCGGCAGCAGCCGAAAAGGCGTCGCGAACGGCGCATCTACGCGGCGCGGCTGCGCATCCGCCGCCGTCAGAGCTCTCAATCTTAACTCGGCCAGTCGACCGCCTCGGCAGTCACAGCGGCAGCAGCGCCGCTGCCTGCAGCGCAGATGCAGATCACCTAAGCTTCCCCGTGCACCCCTTTGCAGCTGCTGCTGTCTCGTCCGGCTGCCACAGTGCGCGCAGTGGGAGTGCCGCCCGACTCGCCTCGCAGCGTTGGCTGCCGTTGCAGACGCTGAAGCCGATGGGGCACAACTGGAGCGCCGCAACGCGCAGCAGTGGTGTACGCGGGCCGCACATGCAGCTCATGCAAGAGCGACTTGACCAGAAGGGCTTTGGCTGGAAACGCAAATCCCGCTCACTTTGGCAGCAGGACGTGGCAACGGCCGGCTTCCGTCCGCATCGCTACTTCTAAGCACCGGCAACCAACCACCCCCCTCCATGCGCGGTCGGGCGGGTGGGGGAGGGAGGGGGTGGGGAGCTGGGCGCGGTGCCACCGTTCTTACGAAAGCCGCATGTGGTTTGCGTGCTCGGGTTTGCGCCTCTGGCCATCTCCATTTTTTTATTTGTACTTGTTGGTGTTGGTGCTCGCTTGAAGCGGTAAGCCGTGTTGTGAGCAGCCGATGGGCTGGGGTGTCCGCGTGTCTGAAGCCTGACCTCTCGCGCCCTCTCTCCCTCCTGCGTGCGGGGTAGGAGAGGGTGCTGGATGGATACTTACACGCAGCATGGTCATGGGCGGTGATTCGAAGAACATGCACTTTGAGCGGCAACGGCGGCAGCGATGCTAAGCTGTCCTCGTGTTTAGGATTGCCAGCATGGCGTCTTGTGCCTCCACGTCGCCCGCCCACCGACCCACCCCCACCAGAATATCGTGCGGCTGACGTGGGATAGCGGTAGCCTTGAGGGCGCGTTGGTAGTGGATGATCGAAACCGTCGCAGCAGCGCGCCATCAGCCACGGATAAGGGTGAGGGGAAGTAAATCGAAGGGGTCGCGAGAGAGACAACAGCCGTTCTTTCATCTCTGGTCCTTCCGACCCCGCCAAACACCCGCGATCAGGCTCGCATGCTGTCCTGGGTTGTCTTTCTGCTTCGCTTGCTATGCCTCTTCCCGTCTCTTCCTGGTTTTCAGCCCTCGCATCCACTCACCTCCGTCCACCCTGGGCGCACGCCCGCGTGATCGCGCTTGAAATGCATCGCCAACGACACCACCGCTAGCACCGCGGCAGCGTGGCGTTGTACACAGTACTGCACACACGCGCACAATCATATACATGTATATGCAAATCAGTGACCATGTCACCTTAAAGCTCAGAGCGCCGCTGATACCACCACAGACGCGAGCAGCTAAGGCCAGTTGGCTTCGCTCGCTCCTCCCTTTTCCACCGGCACGCTGCCTATTCGTCTTCTCTCCTCGCACCTTTCCCGTCCATCACTCGTGCTCCTCTGACCCCTGCATGCCTTCTTGGATGTCATACGCCGTATATGCGTGCTGTGCTTGACCGCAGGTGCACACAGCGCTCGCATTTTCGGGCCCTGGGGCCTGTTTCCGGACGGCGTTGCTGTCCGTGCGGCCCGCTGCTGTGCGTCTGCGGCGGCAGGGGGCATTCCACCCTCTCCTGGACCCGCACGCCTCTGGCAGGAGCGGGTGTGTCGAGCGGAGGGGGCCCGCGCGTAAGCGTGTGTCTGCGCACAGCGGGCTCACGGCTTGTCGTTGTGAAGGGGCACACAGGGGGGGGGGCAGCCATAGACACGCGACGGGGGAAGCGCATGCAGCGCGAGGCAGATGTGCGCGTAACCGCATCACTGCGTGCAAGGCCACAGCGTGAAATGCGCTGCGCTTCGGGCTTCGAGCAACCAGCGAATCTCGCGTAGCATGCCGTGCACAACGCCTGGTATGCCGCCCTCACAGCGAACACAGGCGGGGGAGGGGTGGCGGTGCCGCCTGCTGCACCGCCTACCTGCGCTTCGGTGTGGGACAGATGCCGGCAAGGAGCACGTGTCGCACCGTGTAGTGCCGTGGCGGGGGCTGTCGGCCTGGCGTGTGAGACCGGTAGCCGGGTCTGCAATCCGTGCAGTCGGCGTCGGCGCCCCCGGCATGGCTGACTTTGCGAGCGTGCCCGCCTCGTCGTTGTGCACCAGCCCCCAAGGGCAAGAGACGGGCTGAAGTGAGGGGCGAACGCGACGGGCCAGCAGCGCCGGCACCTGTGCCCCGCCCCCCAATGCGTCGCGATGTGCCATCCTCCACCGCTGTTGGGCCGGTGCAGAGCGCCGTGAGAAGGGAAGCCAGGCTTCTGTGGCTGGGGCCTGTCTTTCAGATGGTCACGCGGGCATGCGGCGCGAAGCGGGTGCACCGGAGGTGCGAGCGGGCGCGGGTCACCTCCGCGGAAGCTCGAGCGGGGCTTGTCATTTTCTCTGTCGGTGTGTTCTCTGACACTCTCGCGAGGCGCATATATCTGGCGGGCGCCCACACAACCGCCTCCCCACCCGCACCCCCTCCGACTGGCGCGCGTGCATCTTCGTCACGCTTGCTCGGCGCGCCCCTGCAGCTCTCATGATTGCCGTTCCTCCATGCTGGGCATATTTCGAGCTGGCTTCGGTGTGCGTGCGTGCGCGGGCACTCGGAAAGGCTTCGACCTTCTGGGAAGGTTTTTTTTTCGCGGGGCTATCGCCCTGTTCAATGGATGGAGGATGTGAAGCAACGCTGCTGTTGAGCCCCCCCCCACCCCACCCCACCCCACCCCACCCCACACGCACACTTTCTCCACTCTTTCTCTTCATTTCTCTGCCTGCGCACCGCGCGCGGATGCAGCGATATCGAATCGCTATCGGAGTGCGTGCACATCAACACACACATACACACACTATCATCCACTCGTGCATGCGTGTGGCGGCGGTGGTCCAGCCGATCACCTCAAGCCGCGCCTTCTCCCCCTCCCCTCCCCTCACCTCCCCCCCCCTCCACACACACACGCACACGCACGCACGCCCACACGCCACTCATACACCGCACTCGTTTGGATGCGTGAAGGAGGGACGAGAGCGATGAAGGACAGCAGAGACTATATACTGCGTCTGTGGTGCCTGGCGGAGGACATGGTGACACACAGCGGCAAGCCTCTACAGGCGTTTCTTCTGCTTCACCACGTCTTGACAAAGCCACCCCCGTCGCTGCGGCGTGCGAGTGGAACGACGACGGACAAGCCTAGCATCAACAGTAGCGGTGTTGGAGCAAGCACAGCCACGCTGCCCACAGCAACAACGTCCGAGGCTGCACTCCCACTGCACGTCACCGCCTTTGATGCCGAGTGGAAATGCGAAGAACTTGTCACGCGACTGCGTGCGGCCGAGTATCTTCTGCTCGCGGACGTGCCTGCAGCACGCACAGTGGTTTCATCGACGAGTACCACCGCGCCGGCCGCATCGTCTCCGCGTACGCTGACTTGCACCGCCGGTCTGGAGGCGCTAGAGCTGGCGGAGCAGGTGCTGGCGCCGGTCTTCGCAACGACATCTCTCTCGTTGTCAACTGACACCGTCCCCGGAGCCGCGCCGCCGCCGCCGTATCAGCAGGCGTCTTCCACAGCGTCTTGGTGGCATGAAAAGGGTCGTGTTTCCAACGACTCTGCCGGAGGCGGCGACAAGAGCAGAGGCAGCTGCAGCGCTTCGTACTCCCTCGACGACGTGCTGCGAGAGGTGGCGGACGTGAGCCGAAGCTCCGCCTCCGCGGCTGCCCGCTCGTCCTCTGCTTCCTTGTGGGCGAGCGTTGACGGCACCGGCGCGGGGGTACAGTCGCGGGTGGCGAGCATGTACTTCCTCAATCATGCTACCGTCACAGCCCTAGCCTGGCCGCTCTCCAGCTTCACGCTGGCCTGGCCGATGCGTGGGACAGCTGTGGATGGAGCAGACAGGTCTCACGGTGCACGCGGGGACGGCGAGCAGCGCCTTCTGTTTGGGCCGGCCAGTGAAACCATAACGATCGCGGTCTCGCTCGTCGTACGCGCGCATGTGCTGCAGGCCTTCATATGCCACCGACGCGCTCAGCACACACGCGCGCTGCAGTGTCTGGCGGAAGCGCGGCAGTGGATCGCGCAGCAGTATACCGATGCCGCGCGTGCGCGAACCGTGCGGCTCTTGTGGGAAGACCTTCAAGAGCGCTGGACGCCCCCCAGTCCGTCGCCGCCGCCGCCGCCGCCGCCGCAGCAGCAGCAGCAGTCGTCCCGCACGTCTTCATCATCGTCAGCGACTGCCATCTCCGCAGCCCAGCTGCCTCCCCTGCCGGCCTTTTATCGGCTGATCGAGCGTTTGATTACGGAGGAGGGCCGTGCCTGCGCTGCCATGGTGCAGGTGGAGGAGTGCAAGGTGCACTACGCCATCCTGCAGGCGTGTGGCTCGCTGCCGCCACCGCTTCCGCTGCCGGTGCGAACCTCCTCGGGTGCCGTGGCAAACACCTTCGCCGATGCCAGCGCCCAGATGCAGGCACACACCGCAGACCTGCGCCTGCATTACCGCCGCTATCGAGAGAGTCTCCAGCTTCTGCATGTTTTGTCTCGGGCTTACATGACGGTGGTGCGGTGGATAGAAGAGGAGGCGCAGGGAGACGTGATGACGGCTACTGCGGCAGAAGCGCCGCCTCCGAGCGGGAGCGTGGACGTGCCGGAGCAAGGTGTGGCGTGGCGTGAGGCGCTGCGGTGCGTTCGAAGTCGACTGAGCCCGTTCTGCCTCTGCGCGCTGCAGTACACCTGCAACCGTGCTACTCCAGTGGCACCGCCCGACTTCGCCACGGACACCGCGACCACGACAACGACCGCCAACGTCTCCCCGTGCTACGCGCTCGGCTTCGACGTCCGGCTGGCCGCGGAGGTTCTGGGCCTGTACCACTGTCTCAGCTACGTGTACCTGCTCTACCAGCAGTCTGCTGCGGCATCGACGCTGCAGCCGCTTTCCGCGAAGCATCGCGAATCGCTCTCCGTTGTTGAGCTTATGGCGCGAGGCGCCGGCGGCGGCGGTGGCAGAGCGCAACAACCGTGCAACGGCAGCGCTATGGAGGAGCGCACGAAGGGCAGGCATGCGAGTCGAGGAGACGGCACGTCTGAGGCGGCCAAGGAGGAGGTGGAGTTCCTGCGGCGCTACCGCAGCGACCCGGCCTACGTGGCGCTCTTCGGCGATCACCAAATCCGTCCTCCAGCACAGCAAGCGCTCTCTTCCTTGGACGCGGCACGCGACACGGACGCTGCAGACGACGCAGACGTACTCGCCATCACCTGCGATTTGGTGCACCGCGCGGTGGAGCACGCTAAGATCAACGCGTTCGTCTTCGGCCAGTGGCGCTTGGGCGACGCCGCCGTAACCGCGACCTTGCGCGCTCCATCTGCCACCAGTGCGGACGTGAAGGGAGAGAAGCGACTGAAGACGGAGAGCGCTCATAACGACGAGACTTGTGCTGCACGCGATCAGTGCGAAGGGGTGCAGGCCGCTCCACTCCTCCGTTGGTGTGCACCGAAAGATGCTGCAGCAAGCACAGCACCTGCCACCGCGCACGAAGCCGCACTGTTGTGGTGCCTGGTGGAGTTGGGCCTACGGGATAACTATCCCTTCGCCATTCGATTCCAGCGGGAGCTGAGCGGCGCCCTGTCACGAGTGACCGACGTCACGTATGCCTCTGGCGAGGGTGCGGCAGATTGCGTGGCCTCGCCGCCTCAGCTGCCCGAAGAAGCTGCCGAAGGCGAAGTCGGCGTAGGTGACGCTCTGCCAACGTGCCGTCGCCCCGAAGGCGCATCCCTGCCAGGCATCCGAAAGCACAGCCGCTCGCCGTCGCCATCGTCGATGCCTCTGGAGCATCGAGCGTCCCATAGGGCCACGTCACGTCTGCAGCCGCCGCCTTCATGCAACTGGGTGTTTCCTGGCTTCCGCCGAGCCTTGCAGCTCTACCTAGAGCTTGTGACGCTGCTCATGCGATCAGCCGCCACCATGCATGCCACCTCACCCACCGCCGCCACTGGCGCCGAGGAGCCGCAAAGTGCAGCGGCCTTCTCCTCCACAGCGACGTCATCTACGGCACCATCGATCCCCATTCTTCGACTTGGCTTGCACCATGCGGAGCAGCTCATGGCCCAAGTTCTCTTCACCGTCGACGCCGAAATGTTGCACCTGTCAGGCAATACATGGGGCATCGCCTCTGGCGCGGGTGCGCGGGAGGGCGGCTGCACACGCGTTACCAGCGCCACGGACTACCGAAACGGGAACGGAAAGGGCACCAGCAGCGGCGACGTCAGCCCATCTCACCTTAGGCAACACTTCCTGCTGGCTGATCAGCTGCAGTGCTCCGCCCCGGCGCAACTTCGCGGGCTGGTGCAGATCAAGGCGGCGGCGCTGGTCACCATGGCGCGCCACCACCTCACGCAGCTGTCTCTCGTGCGAGCTGCCCATTACCTCCGCGAAGGGCAGCAGTTTGCTCGCGTTTTCCATCGGCAGGCCAAGTTGACGCTGGTACCGGAGATGCACGTTCTGCTGGCGTGTCTTGCGACGTGTATGAGCCTGCGGCGGCTCCCAGACCTCCCAGAGCCGGCGGTAAAGAAGGGGAGAAGAAGCGAAGGCAGAGGCCACTCCGTGAGCAGCGGGGACGGGGAGGCGGCCACTGACGTGGTACTCGGTACCGCGCATGATGCGCTGTACGCCTCTGCGCAGGGCTGGATCTCATCGGAGCGAGCCACGTCCATTCACGCCGGCAGTGACGGTGGCGCAGCGCCGCACGAGCCGCACTCGCTGAGCGGGCACCACAGCAGCCACGTCGGCAACGGCACCGGAGCGGCGGCCTTTGCTGTTCTCCCGCGAGAGGAGTCCACGGTGGCGCAGGACGTTGGGCTGCCGTACCTGCACCTGCTCGCCGCTGAGCGTGCCGCCTGCACCACCTTGCACACCCCGCCATCTCTCTCCCTACTCCTCTATATCTTGAAGGCATGGACTGTCTTTCATCTCGTGACCGCAGGCGAAGAGATAGTCTGGTCGGACGTGGGATGCAACGTCTCCTCACTGCTCACGACGCCACCGCACGCCCCGACGCCGCCGCCGCTGCAGCAGCAGCAGCAGCAGCAGCAGTCGACGCGCCAGATGAATGGGTCACCATCGATGTCGGCAGCGGTCCCGCGATCACGGGCGCTGAAACCAGCGTCACCGTCACCGCCTTTTCTGCCGCTTCCCTCACCTTCTCACGCCACCACGACGCTCAACACCACAGTTGAGGATCAGCAGCGTCGCGTGGCGCGACTCGACAGTCTGACATCGACACCGACCAGTACCCCGACGCTGCGCAGCCGACACGCCACGGTGCCGACGGAGATGCACCGCATTCAGCTTGAGCCTGCCATAATGTCGGCCGCCACCGCCCGAGCGGCAGTGCAAGCGGTGAAAGGCGAGGACAATGACGACGAGGGTGGCGGAGTGGGACGCGCCGCCACGGGTGTCGCTTACGTGAATGCAAAGGGGGCCAACGACGGCAGTGCCGACGGGAAGGCCACTCACAGTCCTCAGAGCCGCGGCAGCAGCGGCGTCGACAAGAGTAGTGCCGTGAAGTCAGAGAGCGGCATTGGCGGTACGCATGCACGAGGCATCTACGCAAACTTTCGCGGCGCCTCAGCCATGGCCGCAACGGCTTCATGCCCCGCGGGCGCGCACGTGAGAGCACTCCCGCACACGCAGCGGCACCGCGCCGGTGATGTGCTGCAACGCATGATGGCTGTCCTCCTCGACCACTACGAGACACATGGCGTTTACGCGGCGCCCACAACGGCAGCAGCGCCCTCGCCCTCCACAGAAGCTGAGGGGGCCACCCTCCCGCGAGCTCCTGCCGCTGCGTGGACGCCGCAAAACGTCGTTCTCTTCCGCCTCCTTCGCGGGGCGGTGCTGCTGTGCGAGGACAGAGACGAGCCGGCCGCGGCGCGGGAGCTGAAAGAAGCCACACACTTTGCGAAGCGGCATCTCGGCGTCCTTCACCCGTACGTGGCCGATGGGCTGGCGCTGCTGGCGAGCGCGTACGCTTCACTCGATGTGGACGCTGTGCCGAGCGGCGACAGCCACACTCACGGCGAGCCCTCCAGCCCCGCCACCTCCCCGTCGCCACAGCAGGTGACGGGAGGCGCAGCTCGAACACGGAAGGTAGCCGTGCAGGTCGCCATGCGCTGCAGCTGCATGGCGCTGGCCTCCCTCTACGCAACGTCGGCGGCCAACGGCAGCGATAGCGTCGATGCTGCTGGAACGACGAGGGCACAGCAGCAGCAGCAGCAGCAGCAGCAGACGGCGCCCTTCTCCACCATAGGAGCACGTCTTCGGGAGTGGTGGGGCAGCCAAGTCCTCCACGGCTTGTGTGGCAGCAGCAGCGGTGGGTACAATGCAAATGCGGCTCAGCAACTGCGGCTTCTGTTCGGTTGGCTCCCGGGGTCGGCAGAGTATTGCTTCTCGTAAAAACAGCTCTCTGCGAACGGGCCACGCACGTCACCGACACCGATCTTGTGAGTTGATTCTGTCACTTTCCGGGAGCATTGATCACTCTGCAGTTGTATATATATATATATATATATAAATGTGTGTGTGTGTGTGTGTGTGTGTGGAATGCAGTCTGCGTGCACTCGCAGCGACTCACCTGCGCGTGCATGTGCGCGTCTGCGCCAGGTCCAGCGCTGACTGACAGCCTCGCCGGTTCTCTCTCCCCCCCCTCCCCTCCTCCTTCTCCTTGCTTTCCTCTTATGTTTGATGTGTTTCTCTTCTTGAGTCGCCCTTGATCCACTCGTCCGCAGTGCTGGTGCTGCTGTAGTGGCTATTGTTGCTCTTGTGGCCGCCCCAGCAATGGCAGCAGCAGGGTGGACACGCAAGAAGCGGAAAGACCCCACGAGGTCAGGGACATCGGGTACGTCCGCTTGTTTCGTTGGCTGCGGCCGGACCCCACCCACCCACCCACACACACACACACACACACTGCCCTCTATTCTCTCGCCTCACTGTTTAGACAAGGAAAAGCGCGCCAAGATAGATGATTTCGAAGAACCAAGCTCGACAATGCGAAGACGACACGCTCTTCCCCCCTCCGACCTGTGTATGTGTATGTGTGGGGGGCGTGAGGCGGGAGGCGGGGTACATTCGCTGCATCACTTGACTGGTGGTCGTCGTGCACACACACACACACACACACCACTCACCCACCCTCCTCACCCTCACAAGCTGAAGCGCACGGAGTGGGGAGGACTTGTTTTTTTTTGAATGCCAGCGAGAACCCCGTCGATCCCCCATGTCGTGCTTTTCTGCTTTCCTCCCACTGCACACCTGGCTCACCCCCTCCCCGCTCCCACCACCAACACGAACGCCATCGTCACCACTCCTCACCGTTCATAAACAGGCATGCACGCACGCACCCCAATCTCAGCTCTTCTCCGACAGGGTCCGCGGGCGCTTCTCTGTCTTTTGTCTCGCCCCTCCACCACACATATACACACACCCTTCTCCACCCATCTGTGGGCGGACGCCTGCAGCCATCCCATACCCTGTGCTAAGTAGCGCACGCTCGCATCCGCTCTCGTCCTCTTCATCTTTACACACACACACACACACGCTCCCGCCGTCAACACTCCCTCCCTCCCCCCACTCTCCCATCATTGAAGGAGCGCGCGGGCACAATGTTCGAGAGCAACCTCCTCTCGCAGATCAACACCTCGTCACCGCTGCCGACAGTGGTCGAGGTGCAGTTCACCACCAGCATCAACCAGTCCCTCTACAAGGCATTCCAGTTTGCGCACACGCTGCTCGCGGAGAAGAGTGACCGGGCGGCTGCGCTGCTGCCTTGGAGTGATGAGATATACCTGGCTGTGTCGGGGATGCTGGAGCGGCTGATGCTGGAGCACGCCGACACCACCTTCTCCGAGATGATATTTGCCCTGCGTCGCGCGGAGGTGGACGGGCCGCTCGCCGCTGCCCCGCCACTGTCCTCGTCATCCGCCGCCGCGTCTGGGCCATCGTCGCGAGGGCTGCGGCCTGGTGCGCGTGGTCGGTACCTTCGCTGGCTGCTGCTGGGGCCACCGCCGGTGACCACTCCGGAAGAGCGCGCCATGAACTTCATCAACGACGGTGTCTCCTCGCAGCTGCGCGCTCACGCCAGCGCTCCGGCAGATGCCGCCGTCGCCCCGATCGTGTCGCCGGACATGGTGACGCCCACTCCGCTCATGGGTGCCGTCGCCACAGACGCGAAGGCGGCTGTGGGGAACGCGGCGGACGCCGCGGCGCTCTCGCAGCTGAAGTCCGCCGAGCTTCTCAAGGCGGAGCACGCTCCGTACGGCTACCTGCGCTTCAAGACGCTTAGCCGTCGCAACAAGGTCATCTCCCTCCTCCTCTTGACGCTCAAGCCGTACCTGGAACGAAAGGCGGAGCAGTGGTACGTGCGCAACACCGACACCTCCGTCGACGCCGTCGCCATGCGGAACGCGTATGCTTACCGCTACCCGCACCGAGCGGCCCTCTTGCACTTCCTCGCGAAGTACGTCTACCCGATCTACCACGTCATGAAGCAGGGGTCACGGTTCCTGTACATGATGTGCTTCCTGCTGGAGATGACGCCCTACACGTCGCCGCTGCATCGCGTCTTCGGCGTCGCGCTGCGCCGGAGTACCCTCGAGGACTCGCTTGCGACGGGCCCCCGTGCGCAGCGCGCGCTGCTTGTCGCGCGGGTCGTGCTGATTCTCGTCTTCTGTGGCTTCCGGCTGCTGGACTTCACACGGAACGCTGACGGGGCATCCTCGCCACGTCAGATCCGGGAGGAGGGGCTTCCGATTCCGCCGCCACCAGTGCTTGGCAGCGACGTGCCGTTGCCAGAGGACCGAAGTAGCCTTCCGAAAGTTGGTGAGTGCCCCGTCTGCCGCAGACACGTTACGAACGCGGCGGTCTGCCTCATAAGCGGCATCGTGGGCTGCTACCCTTGCCTGCAAGGGTACGTGCGAGAGCAACGAGCGTGTCCTGTCACGCACCAGTCGATGGGGGTGGAGCAGATCCGCCGAGTTTTCGAGTGCTAAGGTGCGGCGGTGCCTGAGAGGGAGGAAGAGGTGGCGCGCACGCAGGTGGGGGAGAACAGGAGCGAGAAAAGGCTGAGCCAGGGAGAGAGCTCGAAGCGGCTGGTTCGCTGGTGTTTGCCTTTGGCCACTGGACAGCTGTGCTGTGAGTGGCGATGTGCGCTCCTGTGGGGCTCACATGATTGTCGTGGGGGGGGGGGGGGGGGGGCGAAGACGTGCCGTGGTCAGAAGCAGAGCGTGTCTGATGGCGCCTGCCACCATCACGCCCTCCACCCATCTCCGTGTATGTCAGCGCTTCTCCTTCGTTGTTTGCTGTGCTATTTGTGATCCCTCTTCAGCTTTTCCGTGTGTATCTCTTCGGTGCCGGCTGGCTCCCTCCCCCCCCCCCACACACACGCCTTTCTCTCTCTCGGTGGGTAAAGGCTGAAGTCGCCACCCAACATCGACGTTGGCGCTGCGGAGCGTGCTCACTTTGCTCTTCTGTAGGTGTGCGTTATTGAATCAGTTTCTGTTGTGTGTCAGGGCATGGGCGGGGGGGAGTACCGTTGAAGAGGACTCCTGCCGATGTTTGTCATTACGTTGCCCGAGCCTGCGCTGCGCCTGCACAGGCGCCGCTGTGTGCGTGTGCGTGTGCGTGTGCGTGTGCGTGTGCGTGTGCGTGTGCGTGTGCGTGTGCGTGTGCGTGTGCGTGTGCGTGTGCGTGTGCGTGTGCGTGTGCGTGTGCGTGTGTGAATGCATACTTGGATGGGAATGCGAGCCCCAGTAAGAAAAAGGGAAGAGACGTGTTTTGAGAGGCGCTTCTGCGCGTGCCACGACATTACGCTCCTTCTTTTTTTGCCTCAAGAAGCTTCCAGATTCCGCCACGAGTACGCCAGCAAGCGGTTGCGCAGACAACTGCCGCAGCCGCTCGCCCACCACGGCGAAGTCCCGGGCGTCTTGGGCGAACGGTCCTGCCGACGAATCGCACGACGCGAAGCAACACACAGAAAAAAAAAGAAAGGAGCTGTCGTGCAGCCTGCTAGGCTCCCCCGCACCCATGCTGGACACCCGCGCGTGCGCGTATGTGTTCGTGTGCCGATAAGCCCAGGCATCACGCCCGCCTTGTGCCAGCGCCTTCGTTCGTGAGTGAAGGCGACCAACAAGACGCCTGTTACGCTACCCATGACTGCCGTTGCTCTCCCAGGACACTCGCTCTCCGCCCAACCGCCCTCTCCCACTCTGTTTTTTTTTTCGGGGCATATACATACATATATATATATATATATATACACGCATGTGTGCATCACTCTGCGTCTTTCATCTGCGCATCGACGCATCGACGACACTGGCAGAATGAGGTGCGGAAACAACGCCGAGAGAGAGAGAGAGAGAAAAAAAGGGCTTGGAACTCCTGCCTTGAGGTTCGTCTGCCTTTGTCAATGTCAACGATGGGAGGCATCAAGGGTGGCGTAGGCAGCTTCCTCCTCCGTCGTACAGCCGCGAAGAGCATCCGCCAGAAGCACTTCACCGGCCCGCAGTTCTACAAGCGCAAGACCTTCAACTTCCCAATCGGCCACCATCAGCTTCACCGCCGCGTTGCCTCGGCTCTGCAGACTGGGTCACCGACACATCAACGGGAGCATCAGCGCTACGCCCACCTCCCGGGAGATGCCCGCACACGGCCGAGTGAGGACTTCACCTTCTCCCGCTCGCCCTCGCCTCGCGTCAGCGGACGGAGTCGGCAACGGGTAGACAAGGCCATGTACGCCTGGGCGAAGCGTGGCTCGCTGCAGCTCTACCAGATGGGTGGCAAGCGCGAGACCTTTGTGTGCTACAGGTGCGGCTACCCGGTGCGGAGCGCTCTCGTCGCCATCAAGGACGATAACTGGGATTATCGCATGTGCTACAACTGCTACACAAAGACCGTGGACACCGGGATGGAGAGAAACACGTAGGAGGGCTGACGCTTCTGGTGCGAGTCTGTGTGGTGGCTTTGTGCGCCGAGTGCCCCCACCCTCTTCCTCCGACTGTCTCATCACATACTCTAACCGACACGCTTCTGGATTGCGTCTAAAAAGACCTGCAGGACTTGCATGGAAAGCAGCAGTCGCGGGCGCGCCGAACGCTCGCCTGTGCGCGGATGCCAACACCCTGCATGGCCTCTCGCGCACCCCGGTCCTGGTGCCCGCGTGCAGCTCCTTCCTCATCGACTACGGAGAGAGTGGGCGAGCGATCCAGAGGAAAGTCGACAACGCATCTGCCGCGGTGACGGCTGCACAGCCGCTGGGAGGGTGGATGGCGGCATCAAAGCCGCCGATCACCCCTCACTGCTGTTGTTGTTGGCCCTCTAGGCGGGTGCCCGCGTTCTCTCTTGCCGACGGTCTCGTGATGATCTTCAGTGACCAGCCTTTCACTTATTCTTCTTTGTCCTCCTCTCGCCTGCCTTGTGGGTCGGTCATCACGCACCCGCACACGCGCACACGCAGGCGCGACGGTTTTCGAAGCACCGAGACAACACAAAAACGAAAGGAAGCCAGTTTTGGACCACAGCGTCGCTGTCTCCTCGCGTAGAAGAAGCGCACACATAACACGGCCTCCGACCCTCTCTATGGCGGACTACAACGCAGCAGGTGCCGACACGGCGGTGGTGGACGACAACGTGCCGCCAGGCATCACGACGAAGCAGGACGAAATCATCCAGTACGTGGCCAAGTACGTGGTCGCATCGTGTGACGGGGCGCGATATCAAGACAAGGTTCGCACGCGCACAAAGCATAACCCGTACTTCGATTTCCTCAACGCCAAGCACCCGTACCACCAGTACTACCAGTACCTCCTCGAGTCCTACCGGCACTGGATGCGCAATAGCGAGGCAGTCGGGGCCGGGACGTGGGGCGGCGGTGTCGATGCGACGCAGGGCCAGGGGCAGCAGCAGCAGTGGAACGAGGAAGACTACTACCAGTACTACGGCGCCTACGCTGGACAGGCGAGCGGCATTGAATTTCAGGGCAACGCCGCTGGTCAGCTTGGTGAGGGAAGCAGCTATGTGGACGCATCTAGCTCCGCGCACGCGCAGAACGCCAGCAGCGGCGTCGATCCCACCTCGTATGAGTCGGAAGAAGTCACTGCCACGGGCTATGGCGCTGGCTACGACCCCTCGGCGGTAGGCCCGGAGCCGGCGCAGGCGGCAACGACTGCAGGCGGCGGCGAAGCTCAGGCCGAGGAAGACGAAGACGACGAGTACGAGCTGGTCATGGAAAATGGGCAGTGGGTGTCACGCAAGCGGATGTAGCTGCACCGCTTTTCATGGCCTTGGCTCTCTCCATCGGCGTGCGGGACGACATGTATGTGTGGTGGTGGTCGCGCGTGCGAAGGGAGAGCAGAAGACATGGGGTGAGGGTTTTTGGTTTGTCGAAGCTGAGCAAAGGAGGAGGTGCGAGGTAAGGCGCTCGCCCACCCATCAACATCACTGCCTGCCTCCTCTCTCTCTCGTACCTTTTCTAGATAGTAACCCGAGTAATCGAAAGGAAAGAAAGGGGGGTGCAGGCCACTGTGGCCAGCACTCCACGGGCACGAGCATATATATGCCAGCACTTGCTTGAGTGTCTCTTAGTGATGCCCCTCGGCGTCTCACGCGCGCCTTGTATGAGGCCGTGCAACGCGCCGAACCAGGCGCATCATCATCGGGTGTTGCAAACCCGATAACCCCCACCCCCTCCTCTGCCTCCTTGATACGTCGCTGCAACTTGGGACAAGGACCTTGTTACTCGTACTGCTGGTGGCGCGCCTCTGAACGCATCCCTGTGTGCTCTTTTCTCCTCCTCTCGCCCAACCATCCGTCTGCACAGAGGCACGCGTGCATCCGCTCTGCAGCGACGGCATCTGTCACAAATCCATCTCTATACGTGTGTGTGTGTGTGTGTGTGTCTTGCGTTTTCGTTCTTGCTCGGTGGTTTGGCTCGTGCGCACCGAAAAAGCACTCGAGCGGCAGCGTGAGATCATCGCCGTCATCGTCACCGTCCATCTCCTCCATCCACAGATCACCTCCTCGACTCTCTTGCCATTGCACCAATGGGCACTTGCCCGTCCATCTCTCAGTCCGAGGTCGGTATCGTCGAGACCTGTGGCCGCTTCTCCCACACTGCCGACCCCGGCATCCACTGCCTGTGGTGCGGCTCCATCCTCGTTCGCCGCGTTACTCTGCGCCTGCAGGAGTACGAGCTGAAGGTGGAGTCGAAAACAAAGGACAACGTGTTTGTGACGCTATCGCTCGTCATACAGTATCAAGTATCCCCTGACAAGCTCGCCGAGGTGTACTACGCATGCGACTCGTCGCTGCAGTGCATGCGGGACTACGTCCTGAACTCCATTCGAGCGAAGATCCCTCTGTACAAGCTGGAGGCGCTGTACGTCGAGCGCGGCACCATCTCGCAGCAGCTGAAGGATGAGGTTGACGCGATCATCAACACCTATGGCATCGAGATCGTGTCCGCCCTCATCTCCGACATTGACCCTGGCGCGGAGATCACGAAGGCGATGAACGAGGTGCAGAAATTTCAGCGACTGCGCGTCGCCTCCGTGGACGCGGCTGAGACAGAAAAGCTGAAGCGCGTGCGTGCTGCTGAGGCTCGGTGCGAGGCGCGTCGCCTCTCCGGTGAGGGTCTCGCCGAGCAGCGCAAGGCCATCGTCGCTGGTCTGATGCAGTCCATCGAGGACGTGCAGAGCGAGGTGCGCGACTTGACCTCCAACGACGCAACAAACATGCTGCTGATGAACCAGTACTACGACACGCTGCAAGCCATCGCCGCAAACAGCAGTTCAAGTGTCATTATGTTGGAGTCGAACGGCGGGCTGGAGAAGGTGGCGGCGCAGCTGCGCCAGGGCGTGACGCACATGATGCGGTGAGAGCGAAAAAGGGGGAAAACACGGCTGTGGGCTCACGCCGCAGTCCTGCCATCTTCTTCGCGGCATCTGCACACACGCACGCCACATCTCTTTCTCTTTCGTCGCTTTCGAAGTCGGCGCTCGTGGAAGCTCGTACGCTTGCGCATTCTCTCTTTTTTCCTTCTTTCGCGTGCGATGCGTCGTGTTGTTGTTGTGTTCGTGGGTTGTTGGTGCACCTCTGCATGTGCGTCTGTCTGTCGGAGAAGGGGGCGAGGAGAAAGGAGGGGGCGGAGCTGTAACGCTCGCGTATTACGTATCCTGCCGCTGTCTCGCCCTCTGTCTGTGTGTGCGTGTGCGTGTGTGCCTTACGGTGCGCAATTCGTGTTGCGCCGTGGATGCACATGTGTGAAGAGTCGACGGCAAGGAGAGGAGCGGCACCTCCGTGCCGGCGTGCAAACGGATCGCCTCATTCGTGGTGGTCGTCGTCTGCGGTGGCGTGTGCGGCTGTTCTCGTTGCTGTCGCTCTTGTGGTTGCGTCTTGTTCTCTCGCTCTGACGGGCGCATCGCTGCCTCCGCTCACCCCGGATGCGCCCGTCCGCATCCGCTGCTTGCGTGGGTGTGCGCGTCCCTGTCTGCGCGCCTTCGCCTTGAGCTCCGCTTTTTGGCGCTTTTCTCCTCATTCGTTGCATCGCGGCAGCATCACTGCCGACGTGTCGGCACACACACACACACACACACACACACACACGAACATGCAGACTCACCACTATGAAGGCTAAGAAGTGACCTAACGAAAAAGAAAAGGCAAGGAAGACTGGCGCGCCACGCATACACTTAGACACGCGCCCATCATGCGCGTGCTAAAGCATATCGTCCACCACCACCACCACCCCCTTTTGTGTGTGTGTTTAGCTACCATGACGCTGCTCGCATCATACACGTTGTTGTTCCTGTCGTGCCTGCTCCCATCGCTCCACCCTCGGGGATGCGCTGGGCAGAGGATGGGCATGCCCGTTCCCTTTCTACGTATATATATATATATATATGTATATGTATGCACATACACACATATGCATATATACACATTCTTTCGGCGAGGTGCGATTCTTCCGTTCACGCACGCACGCACGCAGACATGCACGCCGCCTCATATCCGTATTTATATCTCTGTTCATTGTATCGGTACGGCTGCCTGTGTGGATGCGAAGGGCGATCGATATGGAGAGGGAAAAAAAGGGGGGGCGAGCCTTTCCATCGACTCCGTCCCACAGATGACGGCGGCATGAAGCGCCTCCTCCTCTGTGCGGCACCTGCTCAGCTGTCGGAGAACACAAATCCAGCGTGTAAGGAGGGAGGGGGCGATCGCGAGAGGGAGAGTCGCACATGCGAACCCGAGAGATGAGAGTGTCTTCTTGACGCATGGAAGCTGGGCTATGCTCCCATCCCCGCCCCAACCCCGGTTCTCTGCACTTCTGCCTCCTCTCCCCTTCGAACCTTGATTGCCTCCCCGCTGTCACCCCTCACTAGCATGAGGAACACCTCTGGCACTGGCTATGGTGGGCGCGCTTGAAGAAGCGTTGACGATGTCCTGCTTTTGACTGCTTCTTTTCTCTATGGATACCACCTTCATCCTTGCCTCCTCTGCTCTTTTCTTTCGTGTTTTATTTTTCTCTCTGCGCGGTCACCCATCCCCGGCCGCGTTGTTGCCTCGCATCTCATCTGCTGCGCATGCGCGTCTACTTCGCAGGCAACTCAGCCCTATCGTCTTCCCTCCCTCCCACCCTCCTCTCCGCACGCGCTGTTTTGACTTTTGTTCGTCTTCGCGCCCTTTCAGCTGCCCACATAAATCCGCGCTTGTTGTTGTTCGCTCGGCTGTCCTCGTGGCTTTCCCTGGTGTGTGTGTGTGTGTGTGTGTGTGTGTCTGTGTGTGTGTGTGACGTGCGCGTGTGGGTCGCCGCACCTCCCTCCATCGCTTGATCGTGTCGTCTCTCGTCGATTTTCGTGTCGTCCGTGTCTTTGTGTTTGTTTCGGCTGTGGATCGCTCGGCTTTCTGTTACCCCTGGACCGCCTGCGCGGCTCGCCCCCGCCTCTCTCCCTGCGCCTTTCTACTCGCATGTGTGCGTGGTCACCCTGCTCGTGCCTGCTCGACGAGGAAAATGACCTTCTGCGGCTGTGGGTGCGTTTCGACGTCGGAGGTCGGCATTATCGAGAACTGCGGCAAGTTTGACCGTACTGCCGACCCGGGCTGCTTCTGCATAGTTCCGTGTGTCGAGTCGGTGCGCGGTGTCGTCTCGCTCAAGGTCGCCATCTCCACCGTTCGGGTAGAAACCAAAACACGCGACAACGCCGTCGTCAACATTGAGACCCGGTTGCACTACAAGGTCATCGCCGAGTACGCCGAGGAGGCCTTCTACCGCTTCTCGAACCCCTCAGAACAGATCGCGAGCTTCGCCGCCAGCGTAGTGCGTGGCGAGGTGCCAAAGTACACGCTGGATGAGCTGTTCCTCATGTCTGACGAAATCAAGAAGGTGGTCAGTGCCGAGCTGACCGAGAAGCTGCGCGGCTTCGGCTTCTCGCTGGAGAGCACGCTGCTCACCCGCATCGAGCCAAGCGCGAGTGTGAAGACGGCCATTTCGCAGACGCAGATCAACGCGTACCGCCGCACGGCGGCTGAGCACGAGTCGGAGCTGAATAAGATTTTGGCGGTGAAGGCGGCCGAGGCAGATTACGAGGAGAAGAGACTCTCCGGTGTGGGCCTCGCCCAGGAGCGCCAGGCGATTATGAAGGGCCTGAAGAGCAGCATCGAGTCTTTCGTGAACGCCGTGCCGAGTATGCGCGCGAAGGATGTTATGAACCTGCTCCTGCTGAACCAGTACTTTGACGCCATGAAGGAAGTGGGCTCGGGAAAGGCGAATAAACTCATCCTGCTGCCCAATACGTGCGGTGCGGCCCCGAACTTCATGGCCGATCTCGTGGCGGCGCAGGCCGGGGCGGCGAAGATGATGTGATGGTGAGCCGCTGGAAGCGAAAACGGCCGGGCAACAGAGGGAGAAGGAGCTGCGTGAGGTGGAGAAAAAAAAGCGAACGAAGCTGCATCGTGTGCTACGAGAGAGAGCCGTTAGGCGAAGGCGAGGGCGAGGGGGTTGGGGTCAGGGGCTCCTGCAGAGCGGGAAGGACGGGCCTCGTGCAAATTCGCACATATAGCTAAGAATGGACCAGCAGCGGTGCACGCACGCACGCCTGGTGCCGTGTGGCACGCAGAGGGCTCACGGTGCGTTTTCCCCTTCTCTTCGATTATGATTCGCTTCCTTTCTTTGGTTTGCTTTCACATCTCTCTCTATCTTTCTGTGTGTGTGTGTGTGTGTGTGTGTGTGTATGCCCTCGCTCTAGACGGTGCCGCACTCGTGTGCTGCCTCCTCCGCCTACCCTTTCGTTGTCTATCTTCTTGCTTGCGCGCACGCTCTCCGTGACATGTCTTGATCGCTAGCGTCGATACCACACGAAGAGCGAACGGGCCGGAAGAAGAGCAGCAGCGAAGGTTGTCGGTAGTGGCGTTACCCGCCCACCCCCACCCCCGGACAGCCCTGGCGTTTGTGTAGCACATCGCCGCATCCCCCCGCTGCCTTCCTCACACCTCCCTCTCCCTGACGCTTCCGCCCCAGTGCTACCTGGGCGCGCGCACGCGCGCCGACAAGAGCATGCAGTGGTGCGCCGTCATTCCTTGAGGTCTGTCGCTGAGGCCCCGAGGCAATCATTCTGAAGCGACAGCAGCTGCTGCAAACAAGGAAAGGGGATGCAGACGGAGCCTTCGGCATGTCGCCGGCTTGTGCGCGTACATGTGAGCGGGCTGGTGCGAGTGCCGTCACGCCTGTTCGCGTGACGGTGTTGAACAGATCCCTTTACGCCCTCAAGGCCCACAGCGGACGCGTGTGTGCGTGCGCGTCTCTCTGTTCGTCTGCCCTGTACGACTCGGTGAGTTTTCATGTGTGCATCACCTGCGCGGCACCGTTCGCGAGTGCCGTGTTGCATGCACAGACACACGTATATATTTCTTGTAGGGCGTTGCGCCGACACTCTTTTTCTTTGCATTTTTTATTTTCTGGCGTCTCCCCCCCCCCCTTCCCTCTCTGTGTGCGTGTGCGTGTGTTCGCGTAAAAACTCGCACGTGCTGATGTCTTTGTCCCTCTAACTCCTCCTCCTCCCACTTCTACACACACACACACACACCGCACCCGGCTCCCTGCGGTCGCGTCCAGCGTTCCGCGTCATGAGCTTCTCCGTCTGTTCGCCTATGAGTGTGTCTATCGAGAAGATGTCACGCGCGCATAGACATGTCGCGCCCTGGTCTGTCCTATAAAAAGCTCCCAGTAACTGTGGTGACTCCAAGGTGGGAAGCATCCGTCTGCGCTGCATCGAACGCAGACACGCTCACTGTCTCTGTGCGGCAGCCGGCTCCCCTCGCTTCTGTACCACAACCGCCACGCCCACCGTCTGATGTGAGTTTGACTTCTCTCTTGCTCACCTCGCCTCTCTCGCGCTGGCCACTTCTCGAAAAGACCTCGACCGCATCAGCCACCTCGCCCCACCGCCCCACCCCGCGCATCACCACCGCCGTCAGCCCCCTTCCCCTCACTGCGCTGCGCGGACACCTGCCTGGACACAGACACGCATACGCACGGGACCGGACCTTTTATACGACCCCCACCTTCTCTTTACCGGTTCTCCGCCACTCAAGATGCCCTTCCACGCCCACGCTGCCCAGCACCTCCTCCGGGAGACAGCAGCTATGGGTCTGCCGGAGCTGCTTGTCCCGCCCTTTGAGTGGCCGCTCGTCATCACAGCGTTGGACGTGCTCGAGAGTACGAATCGCGCATCAGCGCTGCCGCCCGCCGCCGACGTGAACGATGTTGCCGCCACTTTCGAGGACATCCGCGGTGATGTCATGGAACGGGAGTGCGTTGCAGCGCCGTGGGAGGCGCAGCGCCACCACCGGGGTGCAGTGTGCTGTCTGGCTCAGCAGCTCGCCGGTCCGCAATTTCGGGTTCTGCCATGGGACCTGGACGCTGTGCAGCAGTGCGTGGTCGCCTCCACTACCCCATCGCGTCGGCCGCCCCTGTCGCTGCCAGCGCTGCCGCCTCGCCGTGTGTTCCTCGCGGAGAGCACCGACTTCGCCGGTCGCGGGTGCGTCGTGAAGCTGCTCCCTGCACCTGCCCCGCAGCGCAGCCATGCACACTTGGGGGCGATCTCGAGTGCGACTGACCCGCCCACCCCTGGCTCTCCCGCGCTCACTCAGCGATGGTCCCCGTGCTGCACGGTAGAGGAGCCCGCAGTAGCAGGGGAGGTGGCTGCTCTTCTTCACCTTCGGACTGCTACCTCACCTCGCGATGGCCGTGATGGGGTGCTCGGGCGACGAGTTCTCGAAGCACACCCCAACGTCGTCACCTTACTTGGAGTAGTCACCGCCGAGGAGAGGGTGTGTTGCTGCGGGTACGCCGGCGGCATCGAAACGCCGATAGCCACGGCGGCGATGGCGCACGGAGCAGGTCTTGTCGAGGGTGGCGATCCCGCTGCTGCTTCCCTCTGCCAAGTGCGCGCAGTGCTGTTGGAGAACGTCTCCGGCGGTGCGTGGTGCGACTTCCTCGCCACCTACGGCAAGTTTGTGACGCCCCTATGCGTCATGCGCTGGTTCAGGGACGTGGTTACCGGCCTGGCGCACCTCCACAGCCGCTTTATCGTCCACGGCAACCTCACGCCGGCCAACCTTCTGGTGCGGCTGACAGCTGCTGGGCCGCAAGGCGTCTGTGGGGGCGCGGGCGCCGCCGCTCAGGGGTACGACTGCGTGAAGGCGCTGCTGGAAGCGCTGGCACCCTCGGCGGACGTCGTCGAGATCGCGGGCGCCAACGGCTCTGCTGCGGTGCGGAGCGAGCAGATGATCGTCTCAGCGCTGCTGGAGAGAACGCAGCTGGTTCTCAGCGGGTTCCGCTGCGCGGCGCGGCTGAGAGATGACGACGGCGGCTGGGCTGCTGCAGAGACGGAAGACGATGTGCTTTGGGGACGCAGTGCTGCGGGCAAGGGTCGGCGCTCACTGCGGACAGACTCTCGCCAACCCCGCGCAGATGCGGTGGGCGTGTGTGCTGCTGCTGCGGATCTGTGGAACGCAGCCTTTGCATTCTACCTGCTGCTTGTCGGCGGCGCGACGGCGGTGGCTCGCGGGTGGGGTGCACTCGCGACCTCTGACACAGATGTGGGCGGAGCTGGGACCCCGGAGCATCTGCGTGGCTTTGTTGCGAGCCGCCTACCACGACTGGTGAGCATGCGGTTCCCAGGAGCGTTGTCAACGGGCCCGGTGCAGAGTGTGGACGGTAGGAGCGAGAGCGCCTGCGAAGTGGCGCCTGGCTACTCGGGCCCCGAGATGGTCGCACGCCTCGCATCGCACACTGACGCATCAGGTGCCGCGCCGCCTCTCCACGCAGCTCAAATGGGATCGCAGCTGCGTCTGCCGTGGGCGGAGCTTCCCCGCGAGTTTCTCGAGATTCTGGACAATATCCTGCAGGGCGGCGGGGATGCCGCCAACCGGCAGACGGCGGCAGAAACTGCGCGCCTTATGGACCAGATAATGGCTTCGCCGCCAGTGCTGCAGCGGTGCATCGTATGTGCCGTACCCCCGCCTGCACTGCTGCTGGAGCAATGGCTGGACTACCTGCAGGACTCATGGAGTGACTCCTTCGTGTGCCACCCGATGGCGCGCATGCCTCTGGCGCGCGCACTGCAGGACGCGGCTACTCGCATGCTGTGTCTGCGCGTCGCAAGTGGCGTATGTAATGCGACTCCGCGATGGCTGCAACTGGCCAGCTGGCGAGCACGTCTGCTCGAGCTCGAGGGCTTACTGAGGCAGCCAGCGGAGGTGCTGGAGGAGTGGGCGGCGGTGAGCAACAGTGCGCTCCTTCTGCAAAGCGCGCTGAGATGGGTGTCTCAGTGCCGAGCCGGTACCCCTCAGCTGGAGCTGCCGCGCGCCGACGTCACCATCCTCTTGGGCAACAGCGTGCACCGTGCCCTGGATGAAGTGGCATTCGCCTATGAAGAGCAACCCGACAGAAGTCGCGGCACCTCGCTCGGTTTCCACGACGCCTTTCGGTGCTTCGTTGCGCGCTGCGTCACGGGCGGGCAGCCACCGCCGCCACCACTCCTGGATGAACTTATCCTCCACGTCGTCATGGCGGTCTGTTCCCACCTGCCACGCACCTTCAACGCGCGAGAGGACCGCCTTGCGTGCAAGTACGTGCGGGGTTGAGCAGGCACACTTCCTCCTCCTCACTGCTTTCCCTCGCCACCTGACTCTTCAGTTCGATCGGAGTCATGTCGTTCCTGTGGTGGCTGCTCTGCGTGCGTGTCTGCGTGTGTTCAACGGACTCTGCGTGTGTGTGTGTGTGTGTGTGTGTCGTGTGTGTCGTGCGTGTGTGTGTCGTGTGTGTCGTGAGTTTTGTTTGTTTTGGGAAGGGTGCATGCGCACGTGCGTGTGCACCATCGCTGTTTGCTCGATGAGAAACGCTAAACACGCGCAGACACGCGCCCCCTCCTCCTCCTCCTCCTCCTCCTCTCCTCTCCTCTCCTCTCCTCGTCGTTGGTTCTCTCTCTCTCTTTCTTTCTCTCTCTTGTTATGTCGTGCCTGCGCAGGCGGGGGGGAGGGAAGGGGGGGGAGTGGAACAGGAAGACATAAGGGGAGGAACGACGCGTGTCTGTGTGGCCCTCATGTGGCCTTCTTCCCGTGTCCTCGTTATTCTTTTTTTTTTCCTTTTTTCGATTTTTGTTTCCGTTGTCGTCGTTACCTAGCGGCTTCTAACAGAACGTGCTCAGACGTCAAGCTCCCTCACTCGCGCGCGCACACACACACACACACTCACTCATACACGCACCTGCGCGCCTGTCTTTCTTTCTCCCTACGCCCCTATCTCGCTGTATGCATTATAGACACGCGAAATAGCCCCCATCCCCCTCCTCTTTTTCCTGTCCGTCTCGGGGTCCGTGCAGAAAACGGCGCCCTACGCACGTTCAAGAGGCATACGCGTGGGCGCTTTTCTTCTCCCTCCGTTTCTTGTATGCGACATCCCCCTCTTCCGCTCGCCCTCTTTCTCTCTCTCTCTCGCTTGGTATCTCTGACCATCCTGATATTGCCGTATATATTTCTTATATATATGTATGCGGATACATCTACAGTGATATAGGCAGGTATTTATATAATATATTTTTATATGTATATATATATATACTGTTTTCTTTTTTGAAAAAAAAAATGCTAGATACTTCTACCTTTGTGCATGTGTTTGTCTGTAGTTGCGTGTGCGCTGCCGCCTCACTCTCACGCTTCCTGGATTCGCCTGTTTTGCTACACGTGCGTCAGGGCGGCCGCCACCACCATCACAGGCTCCGCATCGACTTTCCTCTCTCTCTCCCACACTTGGTACTCTGCTGTTGTGTTTTGTTTTCGTGTTCATCGTCATCCTCGCCGTTCTTTTCCCTTCCCCTGTGGGTCGTGTACTCAACCTACCCGTGCCCACCCCGCCACCTTCTCACGCACGCTCGTTCCCCATGGGGTGCACACATACCGCGCTGCGGGCCATCATACTGGCAAGCTACACACACATCTGTTGAAATAGAAAAGGGATCACGAAGCGGATGGAAGAGGCAGCAGTGGCGTCGGTGCCTCGCAGGAAGAAAGCGAAGGCGCACCTCATCACTAATCCATCGTGATTTACAGCTTATTCTCCTGACATCGCATCTCTCCTCACCTCACCACCCAACGCAGCCCCGAGCAATGTTTTCTTTTTCGGGCACAGCTACGCAGGTCACTACATGTATATGTGCCAGTATGTGTGATGGTCTGCGCGCCTTCTTCCCTCTTTTTCGTCTGGTGTGTATATGTGTATGTATATGTGTGTGTGTGTGTGCGCGCGCGCGCGCGTGCTCAGCGAATGGCGTGCACTGCTGCAACGCCTCCCTCCTTCCCCTCTCTCCCTGCCTTTGCCTTGCCCTCCCTTCCCTCCCAAACCGTATTTGCTTGTACCTCTCTCTCTCTCTCTCTCAATGGCGACAGTGAGATGGCCATAAAGACGGCATCGCTTCCTTGTACGCACTCTCCTCTGAGCCCCCTTCCTCCTCCTCCTCCTCCTCCCTCCCTCCCTCCCTCCCTCCACACACACACATTGGCCCTTACCTCACCCCGACGAAAGCCACGGTCTCAGCGCAGCTAGGCATCACCCTCCCCCCCCCCACACACACAACCGTCACCACCCTTTTTTCTTCTTCTCTCTCCTCCACTGCCTCGCCCTCTCTCTTTCTCTCTCCCTCTGTGTGTGTTCGTGTGTGTCTCTGTCGTCTTCTGCCGCTGCCGCCTTGATGTACTGCCCGTGTCAGCACTAGGAATAAGAATTAGAAGGGAGTGGAGACGAGTCACACAGATCAACCATGAGAGTGGAGCTAGAGCGTGTATGGTGTGCGTGCGTCAGTGCGGGCCTCCTCAGTGCCTCGACACAGCCGCCGGCCGCTTCGACACGACATCAGAGACTTCTTTTTTTTGGTTTTTTTTTGTTTGTGGTTGGTGTCTTCGTGCCGACCTTACAACTGCAAGGTGAGATCAGCGGCGTCCTTGCGGCCGTGTCTAGCTCGCTGGATTCTCTGTGTTACGCCCATGAGTGACTGTGTCGCTGTCCTCGTTCAGTGCAGAACCGCTTGAACGGAAGAAAAAAAAGTGCTCACACGCATCACCGCTGCCTGCGTGTGCGCCGCCGGTGGTTCTCTTCTCTGCCTGTGTGTGGAGGAGGGGGTTTTCAGCTTCGTAGATGTGCAGGCTCGCGCACGTATCCGCACACAAGGCGCCTGCGTGCCGCTCTTGCAGCAGTTGTTTGTCGGTGAGGCACTCATGCACGCGTCGAGATAAAGGAATATCCTTTGCTCGCCGTGCACGCTTGCGCTGTCAACACTGTAGCGTGGTGCCGGAGATGGCGGTGGCTGTTCGGCTGTACTCTCCGCGCCTCGAGCGCGCCTCGGCATCGAGCCGCTCTCACCAGACACACGCATCCTCACGTTTTGTCTTCTCCCCTCGCCCCTCCACTCCCTCTCGACCACGCTGCGGTCTCCTCGTTGGCCGTCGTATCCCCGACGCTGATTCCTTTGTATCGGAGCATCTCCGTCGTGCAGCAGAGGCCGCTGCACCGCTGAGCAATTCTGCTAGAGTCCACACGCACACGTACTCAAGTACTGGCACAGAGCCTACCCAGAGCGCTGGGCTGACGGTGTTGTTGCCCATCGCCACCGCAACCGTGCTCCTCTCTCTCTTTCTGTCTCTCGCGTTGCGCTTCTCTCACGCGCGCCCTCCCTTACCCCCCCCCCACCCGCACACACACACAATAAAAAAAAAAGCGAAGGCCCCACGCGGAGGATCGCCTGCCCACACGCACTCCCGAAAGCCCTATAGACGCACACCGCCCATATCTTCAATCTTTCTTGGTTTGCTCGCCCTCGAACCGTCACCTCAGTAGAAGAAACATAGACATCACACATACACACACGCACCATCACGCTCACAGGCTCAAAAATCGAGAGAGCACTGGCACAGCGATTAGTGGCGTATTCAATGCTTTCAACTCGCACGAAGTGCGACACTTTCCTTTATTTTCTCCCTCGTATCTGTCCCGTAGGTCTACCAGCTCACCGCGCGCTCCCGTGCGTCTCTTTGCCTGTGTGAGTGTGTGCGTGCGATGGACGAAGTACAGACGGGAGGTGGGCACCTCGTCAGCGGTGCCGCCAGCACGGACTTCACGTACGCAGAGTACTGGCGAACGCTGATGGCCACAGCCGAGCACACGGGGCAGACCCTTCACGCGGATGGCTCCCACGAACCTGTGCCTTCCCTAGAAAGCCCTACACCGACCCCCCCACCCCCATCGCGACGCGTGCCGCCGGGCAGGCGGAACAATGCTGCCGCCACCGTCGCCCCGCGCGCACCGCCTAGTCATCTGACAGAGGCCGGTACGTACCGTCTCAACCTTGCCCTCACGCCCAGCCCTCACCAAGCGAAGCGATTACCTCTACCGCAGCATCAGGAGCCGCTTCACACGGCAACGATGTCCAATCACGTAGGCGAGGGGGAGAGAGGAGAGTGGGTCGCGAGGGCGATGCGAGCGGGCAAAGAAGCCTCCGCTACTGCTGAACAGTCGATCCGCAAGCCTTCGAGTGCAGGGAAGTCCCCGCCACCTGCGGAGCGCGCTAGGTCGCGGGTTCCTCCGCCGTCAGCGCTCGACACGGCGGCCCACCTCAGCGGTGAGGACGCCGGTGCAGCCAGGGCAACGGATTCGATACGTAAGCAACGGGCGCGCGCCACAGTGATCGGAGGCACTCGTCCGGTGGGGAGCACCGTCGGCGATCAGCGAGACTCATCTGCCCCATCAAGTGACAAAGACCTTGTGGACTCGCCTCGCCAACACTCCTCCGCAGCAGACAGCACCTCAGCTCAGCACGCCTTCTCGCTCACTGCAGGCGCAGCACCAGTGGATGCTGTGTACGCCTATACACCGGATGACCTCGTCGTGAAGGCGGCTCAGTGCTATGAGCAATGGCGTCGGTGCGTCATGGACGGCAGCATAGACACCGACGACGACGACGATTCGGTACGGGAATGCCGTTTCAGTGGCGAAGACAGCTCTATGGCAGGGGAGGGCGAGGCTGCTGATGCTGTGCATCGAATCATCCCCCCTGACGGCTGTGCGCGCGAGGGCGCGGAGTCGCATGGCGCCGCAGCGCCGAACTACACACCCAGGGCTCTGTCACGCACGCCCATCAACGATAGGCGTGGTGCACTCAATCCAGACAGGAGCAAAGTCCGTCTTGATGGGAAGTCTTTGCTCTCCCCCGCGTGCACGCGAGGAAAACAGACACCCTCTCGCGCCGAGGGCACCCAAAGCCGTATCCACAGCGCTGAGACGACAACGCATGGCTTAACGAGCGGGAGACGAGACCGAGACGGTGACACAGACTCCACCACCACGGCGGCAGTAGGGTTGGCATCGCTGCTCACGTGGATGGATGCGTCACCGGCGGCGAAGAGCCCATCTCCACACGTCGCACTAGCGGCTCCCACCGTCTTTCGTAGCATCAGAGCGCTTGATGAGAAGGTAGCGGAACGGCTCACTGTAGAAGACGAGGTGGAGACGACGGCAGAGGGGCAAGAGGCTCGCTCCCACGGCGCGCTACGGCCATCACAGCAGCAGCGCCACAAGCACCCTTTGATTCAGGCGCGTCACTGCCTTCATCAGCGAGCCGAAAGGACTCCGGAGATGGCTACGAGCGCATCCTGCCCCGAGCCGACACACCGGACGTACATGAGCAAGGACGTGCGCCGTGTTGATGAGGCTTCGGGCTCGTTGCAGAGCTCCTCCGTGGCAGAGGCCGCCGTGGACGACGCGCATAACGCGGCGCCGCTCAGTTTTGTTTACCGCCGCCTCTTCGCAGACGAGATCGAGGACTGGGGCGGTGGTGTCACAATGTGGCGTGATGTCGCTGATGCCCGTCATCGCGAGAGAGGTGGCGCCACAAACGCCGATGGCGCTCTCTCTCTGCCCGCGCCTTCTTCTGGCAAGGAAGGGCAGGAGCGTTTGCCGGCTGGCGCGCTTGATGTCCTCGCCGAGTGTCAGAGCGAGGTGACGATGATGATGAGCAGCGACGCTGCCCACAACCTAACCACGTTGGCTGAAGTCGATCATGTTCGAGAGACCTTGATTGAGCTCAGCAGCAGCTGCAGCAGCGTCGAAGATCGCAGCGATCCCGTTGGTGGGGCAGAACTCAACGAAGACGAGCTCGCGTCACACACGGAAGCCAACCTTCACCAAGAAGCAAGTAATTCTTCGCACGGCGCACCGTCTCTCAACGGGAGCCGGCGCAACCTGAGCTTGCCAAGCGCTTCCCGCCCTCCTTGCCGTCTTCGGCACGGCCTGTCGACAAGGGTGAACGTAATAGTCCGGATCGAGCAGAGATGACCGATAGTGAAGCGCAGGTGCCCCCAGCTGTCGCCGCGAGACCCTTGCTGTGTCGTGATCACCCCCTGTGGTGTAAGCATCACGCCTCCGTGTCGATGCTGTACGCGTCGCGACTGCTGCCCAGTGAGCAGGCCAATGATGAGCTGCAGCTCTTTCTCTGCTGGGCGCAGGAGAAGGCCGAACGGCAAAGTCGATGGAGGCAGCATCATCACAACGGCGGCACCGGCGGATCTTCGGAGACGGTGCTCGGGACGAGCGAGCTTGGGGCAGGTCCGCATCTGTCTTGCGCGGTTGCCGAGGTGTACAAGGTAGCCTACGCCATGGCGCAACGTGGCAAGTGGGCTGGTGCACCTCTGTCGCGGGTGCCACGAGGTAGTGTCAGCAGCAACAGCGAGCGAGACGCAGCTGTAGGTGCGTTGCCGGTAGGATTCGCCTCTGCACAGGCCGCGTCTCCATCCCGCCAGCAGACGCCACCCTTGCCTCACCCAATAGTGTTTGTGGCCGCTCCCCTGCCAGGCAGCGAAGCGGCGTGGTCGTCAACACCACCCGAAGATGTGGATTGGACGGTCACGCCGTCCGCCGCGCCGCCGCGGTTTGTCGAGTGGATCGCGACGGAGGTGGACCCCTACGAGAGCCTCCTCTTCTCCCCTCTGTAAGCGTGCTTGGTCTGTCTCACCTTGGCAGCCGTCGGACGTGCAACGGAAATCACACGCAAGCACACAAAGGATGGCAAGCCGCAAGGATCGGAGAACGATGCGCGACGCAAGCAAGTGCGGTGTGCCTAGGCCCTTGTCGCCGTGATATTCTCGTATACCTTTTTCGTTTCGCTTCCGATCGTATGGTCTTCCGTCGCGTCGGACGTTGCCGCCGGTGGAGCTTGCGACGCCACGACACACAGGTACACGCGCGCATGCGCACAGGTGATTCGGCACGGTGGCAGGCAAACCTCCCTCGTGAAGTTGTGCGCCGTCCTCAGACACGGAAGCGCTGACGAAGGTGGAGAGAAGGAAGGCGACGAAGGCAGCAGCAGCAGCAGCAGCAGCACCGGCTCAACACCCGCGCAACAGCCGTCTTTGCCCGCGTTTTGCTTGCCTCTACGCTCGTGATACCATTCCTGTGTGGTAGACGGATAGCTGGCAGGGTAGATGCGGGCGAGGCGGCCATATGCAGGGACACCCCTCTGCTGTCATGCCTGAATTGCCTTCGCGTTGGCCACCACCAAAGCCGACCTCTCACCCCCGAACGAAAACGAAGCACCTTCGCCATCGTTCTTCGTCTCTCTCCTGCATGCCGCACCACTGATACTGCTCTTGAGAAGACGGAACAGCAGGTGCCGTCACTCTTTATAGTACCAGCTGAGCGATGCTTTCGGCGTGCGCGTGCGTGTGCGAGCGTTATCGGTTTCAAAACGCACAGACACGCGTGCACAACGAGATCGAAAGACGCATCAAGAGACCAATAATGGCAAGAATCAAAGGCGTCCGGGAAGGAGAGAAACACGCGCCCCGCTCGCTGTGGGGCGAAGGGGAGAGGGTTACCATCATTTACAGTCCTTTCAGTGCCTCAGTCTGTGAGTGCATAAGAAAAGCGCGAGATACACGCGAGCCCGCATACATACACGCATGCTTGACTAATCTCTGTGTGTGTGTTTCTGGGTGTGCGTACTCGCAGAGCATTGGGTACGTAATGGTGTGTGCGCACCTTGCCTCCCTTTTTCGTGGCCATCGTTGCTTGCTGCGCCGCTTCACCAGCATCGACATCCCCATGCCGTTCGGTGCTTTCTACGCCTACCACGGCGCTGCTGTGGACAGAGAAGGTCGCGGTGAGGCGCTCTAACTGCTTCAAGGCGTACGTGCTGTGGCGCGGCGGCTGACCGGCAGCCGCACGTTGCGGAGGTGCTGTGGGTGTGGGCAAAGGAGCGCACGTGGACAGACCTGATACCGGGGCTTAGCGTGTTCTCCATCTGCGCGCCGCGCGTGCTAGCCTTCGCAGCGAACCGCTACAAGGCGACCTGTGCCGGCGGCACCGGCAACCCCGAAGCGAGGGGACGCCTTTTCTCCAAGTACCGCTCGCAGTGCCCGCGCGACGTCGCCGTCCACACGCTGCTGGGCCACACCGCCCATCTGCTGTATCTGCCGCCGCCGCTTGCTAAACCGCTGCGCACGTACAATGTCTTCGTCTCTTACTTGGTGGGGCGCGCACTAGCAGCGCCTCAGCGCCTTCCTCGGTCCGACCGTATCCTCGCCAACCTCACGGCGTACCAGATCCTCAGCATAGCCCTCTGCACGCACATGATTCATGTGCCCTCGAGCTCAAAACCACCTGGAAGCTCTCACGCGGGATGGCGCTGCTCGACGGCGCCGATCCACCGGAAGACGTGCCCGCGTTTCTAAGCCGATCTGATCCGCGAGGACAGGAGGAGAGCGCACGAACTCCTCGCAAAGGGCAAAGCCCCTCCAGCCTAGCCACTCAGGTCATGCAGCGCTGCGTTCCTTGCGTCAAGGACAGGGTGCAGGCCACGGACAACCTCCTTTGGCCTGTGCGTGCTACCGCTCGGTACAAGCACCGGGTTGTCCGATATTGTGTCTTGCGGAGACTAGACGACCAACCCGCAAGCTGGTCGAGAGGTTCACGGTGCCCCGCTACCCACCTGCAATGGAGCTGGCGTATCTGAACCGTCGTCTGTGCGGTGCGTCGATAACGAAGGATGGCGTGCTCGAAGGCCGCTCCAGCGATAACGCCTTTCAGGGCTTCTTCCGCACCTGCGCAAACAAGGTTATGTTTGTGAAGGCGGCTCCTCCTTGGAGGCAGGCGGCAACGCCAACGGTGAGCAGGTCGAGGCCGCGGATATGGCGAATACCGAAGCTCCAATCATGGAGCTCCTGCGGCAGGTAACGAGTGGTGCAAAGAACCTGCCAGGCCGAGGTCGAGGCGACGCCCGGCGCGGCCGAGACGGCAACCGTCGACGTGACAACCAGACGCCTCGGTGCCGCGACGGAAGTGATGCGACCGATGAATCCTCCAAGGATGGGGCCAGTGGCCTTGCATTGGAAAAGAACGGGTGAGAGCGCCTGCGAGCGAGGAGGTGGAGGCGCGGCCGCCGAATGCCCTTCGGTGGAACCCGTGCTGAAAAGTGGACGCTGCTGCACTGCTTGCGGTCGCGCTCCACTTTGGCTGTGTTGGAAATGGAAGCACCGCGCACCACTGCGGATACCCATCTCTTCCCTGCTGCTCACGCGCCACCACGAGATCGCTGGCGTCATCGAGGAGGGTGAGCAAGGAGGCTCCGGAGTTGCACATCTTTGACGCAGCACCAGCGTAAGAGGTGCACAAGCACCTAAAAGCGCTTGCTGCGCATTGGTCAGGCATCTCAGCGCCCGTCAGCGGATGTGCCCGGCAGAAGCGCGACAGTGGCGGCGGAAAACCTTTCTAGGATCGTCAGGGTTTGCGCCGGACATCTAGGCGCATGCGTGGGGCGCGCCAACTCCACCGCTCGCCAGTCGTGCGTTTTCCTGACGGAAGTGCTTCAGCACTTACTGCCACGTAAACAGCTCTGGAAGCCAGCGCGCGCGCTGCTCGAACGACGCCCCTCAACAGAAGACTGTGGCGACGCAGACGCCGGCTTGGGGGGGGGGGGGGGCGGGAGCCGCGCGTTGGCAATCTGCAGGCATGGGGGTGCACGGTGCAGAGAGTTTTTCTGTCTCTGAGGTGAAGGGGGAGGCGGCGGAGGATCCCCGGGTCGAATATGCACTCTGTCACCGGCAAGGAAGACTTCCCACCATTGGCGATCCCCGAGAAGGCGGGAGCGGGGGTACGCGAGGGGCTGCGGGACGCCCAGCACATTATCCAACCGCCCGTTTCACTTTTTCGAGGCGTTTGAAGCTGCTAGCCCGCTCCGGTGAAGCGGTTCGTGATACGCTTGTTCCGCGGTTGACCTCGTATGGGTATCTGCGCCCGACGGCACGGCCAACAGGTGCGCGATGGAGCGTGGCCGTGGGCCCGGGTATCACGCGCATGACCGTGGACATGCCGACCGCCGCGACAATCCCCACCGGTATCACTGGCACGACGCTTGCCACGAGGGAAGGCCACGAGCAAGTTTTGCTTTCAGCCGTGCGAGAAATCCTCAGATGTGTTGGACAGACGAGCCGGCTGTCATCCCCCAGACAGAGGAATACGGGGCGACTGCCGATGGCACACGATGAGCTGAGCTTTCGTGAGGTCGAATATATATATATTTTATTTATTCTGTGGCGGCACGGTCGTGAGCGATGCACGCCGAAACCTTCACCTGCGGTCTTGTTGCCTTTACGTGTCGCTGGCAATGAATGCTCTGTATGCAGCTATGATGCGCCCACCCAACCTTTTTTTCCCGGTTGTTGTTCGAGAGCGTATTGTTGTGTCTACCGTCTGGTGGATCGGGGCAGAGAACGGGCCTCACCGCTTCCGTGCCTGCACCCTCACGCGCGAAGCCTGACGAGAGGTCAAGGCTCGCCGGCTCATTCAGAACCCGTGGTGGCAGATCTCACCTGAGATGCACGTTGGTGACGACGGGCGAAGCACATGACTACATCAATGTCACTGAGGCCTCGGCTGAGCGCTGGGCTTCTTTGGCTCGCTGGAGCACCGGTGACGGCTTTCAATGCCAGCAAAGATTGGTGAGCAACCTTGAAGGGGCGAACACAGCTCCCTACCGCGAAACGAAACCCTGCACCTCACGGCAAAACATTCGGTGCACGCGGATTCAGCGGCGGCGCTGAGACCTCTCAAACTGCTTTACCGCTGTTGTCCGGAAGAGGGCCAGAAGTGAGCTGTGATGGCCGACCGCGTCACCACTGTGCGTGCGCAACGGCGACAGAGCGGTTACGGTGGGATCGGGCGAGAAGACGTCGTGAACGCCCTGCTAGAGTGCATGCGCTCCCTTGTCCACAAGATGAAGATGCAGGTGGCATTCTTCTACATGGCAGGCGAAACCAACCCCGCCGATGGCCTCCCTCGCAGCATTGACGCTCTCTACCTCTGCGCAGACGACCGGGTTCCCGTGCAAGCGACTTTGGACTTCCGAGGCTGCCAAACACTCATGCTCTCCCGTACGGGCAATCCTCTAGCTGACAAGAGGAACGGAGAGGCTACGGATGGGGGTTACTACCCGAGGTGGCACTAGCGGGGTAGTCGTCCACAAATCCATCGAGCATCTGAAGGAAGCGTGATGCCTCTCGATGGGCAACAATCCGGTGAGGCCATGCGAGACGTCTGCGCACCGCGTTTGTGGCCGAAGCGGCACGTTCCTCCCCCCCCCCCCCTCCTCAATCCCCGCTGAGCATCTTTCCACTTTCGATCAGGAAAGCGGCGGGCACGTCGCGACATGGCCTACGCATGCTCCCTCTCCTCGTGAGCACCGCTTCACGTCGAATGCACACCCCAAAACAAAAAAAAAGGAAAAGGAAATCGCCATTCGATTCGTAACTGCCGCAGGTTGTCACACCGTCTCCCTCGCAAGGACGTGGAGAAGGCGAGGCAGAGAACTGGCAAGACGGGAAGCTACGAGTCTCTGCTCGGTGCAAGAATCTTGGACGGTGACAGACCCTAATGGTGCCTCTCGGCAGCGGCTGAAAGCCTTGATGGGCGCGTACGCGGACATGCGCCGATGTGCTTCTTCTCCCACTCTCTCCTTTCCGTCTCCCTGTCGTTCTGCCTCGTTGAGCCGACGGCAAACTCGCCTTTTCACGCAGGAGCTGTGGAAGCCGTACAGACTTGGGAAGAAAGGCAGTGCACCTCTCGACTTGCGCTTGCCTGTCGCTCGGTCTGAGTCCCCTCTCTATCTTTTCACAGGCGGTACGTCACTGAGTGCGACACGCTTCGTGGACGCTGGTCGTCACCGTCGTTGCCAGGCGTACTCCTTGTGTACTTAACCTTTGTTGTTATTCTAATTAAGGGCAACCGGCGTGTGAGCGTGGGGCCCGCCGTATTGGGTGCGCCTACACCTGTTTCCGACTTGCTTTCGTGCGAGCCAAGATCACAGCTGTAAAGGCGATTGTGCGTGTGTGTGTGTGCGTGTCTGTGTGCGTTGGTACATCTTCACAGACGCCGCCCACCCCTCCTATGATGTTCGGCCGTCGTGTATTTGCGAGCGCACCGCTCCCACGCCATATGTGGGCGAAGATGCACATCCAAAACGCGGCCCAGGCGCAGCGCATGCTGCCCTCTCTCGCCCCTCTTGCCGCGGTGGAGGGAAAGCACAGCAGCTTCTGCTCCGGGCTCGCCTTCAACACGCTCTGCCGCAGCAGCGCCACGCTAGGTGGAGAGGAGGGTATGGTGAGCGAGGATGGAAAACTTGTCTCGGCTGAGGTCGCGGCAGCGTGCGCAGAGTGGTGCTCTCAGGCCCTTCGTTCATCGATGCTGCCACTGCAGCACTTAGCGTTCAGCTCTCCCCACTCAACGTGCCTAACCTGGCAGACAAAAATGTGGCACTGATGTGTGCACTCACGCACAGACAGGCTGAAGAGCGCATGGCCCAAAATAGGTCCTCCTCGATGGTAAACAAAAAGCGCCTGCATGCACGTGTGTGTGTGTGTGTGTGTGTGTGTGTGTGTGTAGTGCATATCCTGCACCTGTTTTGCCTCTCTTCGGCTTGCCTTTTTCTTCGAGAAGGGGAAGAGGGAAGGAAAGAGAAGGGACGGGGCTGGCATTGCCGTCCCTTCGTCGCCCGCCCGCCCGCACCCCCCCCCCTCCTCCTCCTCTCCTCCTTTCCAGTGTTCACAAAATGGATGATTTGTTGTTGTTGTTGGTTTCCTTTTATGGCCTTCGTTGTCTTTCCCCCTCTACACATAGACACGCACGCACAGCTTAACATCTCTGTCCTCACCGCACCGGCAAAAACGCGCGAGAGCTGCGGAGGTTTGGGATGGAGGAGTATCGCTGAAGGGGCGAGCCAAAAAGCGGGCGAGAACGGGGAGGAGAGAGTGAGAAAGATGCCGCGGCGACGAGGGGCGCACGGCGTACCGCCGCCCTCCCTCCACCGCGCATTACTCTGCCGCACCGTTTTGTCTGTGGAAACACTTTGGCACCCCACCCCTCCTCCCCCTTTTCCGCAGCAGCGCATCAACCGTCCTCACGCACCACCAGCCCGCCAACCCCTGTGTCACGCAACTCGCCGTCGTTTCACCTTTGTGTGGCTCGAAAAGCAGATATATATGCGTGTGTGCGTGCCCGTCTATCGGCCGTGATGAGGATGGTATAGACGTCCGCTTGCCGGGTGGCCTTTCTGTGGTGCTTCAACGCTCGGCCAGATACACCTTACGACGGTTCGCGTCGTCGCCGTGTGCTAACGGAGGAGGCTAGCTCAGCGCTAGGGTCTTCCCCGCGCGCCCGCCCCCGAGTCCGTTCTTTGCTGACCCACTACACATGCCTTGTTGCCCCCGCATAGCACTACATACTCCTCCTGTGCCCTTCCCACATCTTCATCATATCCACGTCCCTCTGTGTATGCTTGGCGAGCACCTGCTTGTCTCGTCGCGCCACTTCGAAACGCTATAGGCGCTGCACCCCCTCTCAATGTCTTCCGTTCTCATGCGTGAGCGCAGTCGTACAGCCACCTGGCTCTCTCTATCGCACACAGATAAACGACCACACCCCCACCACCCACCACTAATCAACGGTGAATAATAATAATAACCTCCCTCCTTCCATCTGTCCCGGCTTACTCGTACGCTTCGTGCCCATCATCACACCTACACCTCCCCCGCGTACGCATACACACACTTTTTCCTGTGTATGTGTATGAGTGGCCCATGCGAGATACGGAGAGCGGGCAGCAAGCAACATAGGCTGATTGTCGACTCCAGCACATTGCGCGCGATCCTCGTCACGGCAGAGTGCGACGCTACCGGATAGCGAGAGATGGAGAGACTGATTATCAACCTGCGATTCTTTTTCGTTGTTTGTCTCCTCATCTACGCAGATGGAGCGGGGAGCTGATGATGGTCCGGCCCCCCCCCTCCCCTCCCTACTCCTCATCTCTTCGCTAACCTCACTGCCTCTGCATTTTCTCAGCGTCGGCCCTTTGTCGTGCCGCGCCTCTCTGGCAGATGCGGAAGTCCCCCTGATCACTATGCTGTTTACGGATGGCACGCCATCATGGAACAGGGACCGTTTCGCTGGCCGCCGTCCGATACCCGAGCCTTTGGAGCCCGCTCAGCTGCGGTTGCAGCCGGTTCTGTAGGCATACCCCGCCCCTACCCAGATTCCGGTCCTGGATCCCTCATCGCCGCAGGCAACGCCGCTTTCCACCTCCTCGGTCGACGTGGCTAGCCGCCGCGGCGTCGAAACAGGTGTCGCCGGCGTCCGCTCAAAGTCCCGGCCGTGTCGTGTGACGTGACGACGAGCTGGAAGACGACACGTTCGCGCCACCAGGCTTTTTCTCTCCCGAGCGTCTCTTCTGCGCCGTCGTCACTCTCGGCTTCCCGCTCCGCTCCTTTTCAGTTGCGGGTCTCTTCTTCACCCCGAACATCAACTTTCCACGTGCCGGCGTCAGCGCTCCAGATTGACTCCTGGCGGCCCTCATTGCCACCCGTGCCATCGACGAAGACGGCTGACAAGACCCGCAGTAGCGCCCCTTTATGCGTGGCTTCCCTAGCCTAGCAATGCCCGCGGCAGTGCTGGTGGATGCTGCTCGGCTCATACGTTGCGTCACATCCCCGTTGTGTTCCATCACTGCAATTTCACGACCTCTGAGTTCTGCCGCAGCGCTCTCGGCTCACCCTCAGCTGCACCGAGGAGCTGCACCGCCTTTCTGCAGCGCTCTTGGATCCTGCCCGCCTTCTACACCATTTCGGGCGTCGTCTTCGTCATCTTTGTGCACGGCCCGCACTTTTTCCTCCCGCTGCTCATCATCATCGCCAACTACGTCATCTTCTCGCGACTGCAGCGCTGGTGCCCCTACTGGCTGTTCATGGTCATCATGTGGTCCACGCACGTCACTCTCCTGTACCTCATCGAGATCAACGATGGGTTCGAGCAGACGACCTGGCTGCAGTACTTCGTACCCACTTCCGAGAAGGTTGCTTGGGCTGCGCTGGCCGAGGTCCGGATACCTCTCTGGAAGCAGCGTATGCGCTGGTCCGTAGCCTTCCGCATGTCGACGCTGCGCCTCATCGCCTTCAACTACGACCTGTGGGAGGCCACGCACGCCGCCGCACGCGCGCGCGACCGTGCCACGGCGAAGCACGACACCAGCTGCGTCGAGTGCGCGCAGCTGCGCGAGCAGAACGCAGCGTCGGCGGCCGCGCTGCCCGCCGAGGCGTTGCGCTGCTACAAGTACCGCACCGAGTACGCGCGCGACCCCGCCGACTACAGCTTCCTGAACTACGCCGCCTACGTGCTGTTCCCGCCACTGTACCTTGCCGGGCCAATGTCGTCCTTCAACGCGTTCGTGTCGCACATGCGCGTGCCGAGCACGTCGATGCCGCTGCGCAAGATGGTGCGGTACGCGTTTGGCATCCTCCGCATCTACATGACGGAGTACACGCTGTTGCACTTTGTGCACATCCCATGCCTCGGCTCGTACGCCTTCGTGATCCTTCGGATGACCTTGCTGGAGCAGGCGCACTTCCTGTTCTACATGCTGGCCTACCTGTGGCTGAAGTTCAGCTTTATATGGAAGTCGTCGCGTCTCTTCGCCATGTTCAGCGGCATCGAAGCTCCGGAGGACATGCGGCGCTGCTTCGGCAACACGCTGACGGTGCGGGACTTCTGGCGCGACTGGCACGCATCCTTCAACCTGTGGATCGTGCGGTACATGTACATCCCGATGGGTGGCAGCAGCCGCGTCGCGCTGTCGGTGCTGCCCATCTTCCTGTTCATTGCGGTGTGGCACGACCCGGCGCTGCACCTTGTCAAGTGGGCGGTGTGCATTGCCGCGATGTTCGTGGCGGAGGTGGCGGTGAGCGGGTGTTTTGGGTGGGCCGCTGCGGCGTTCCGGCGCGAGATGGCCGCCGCGGCACCGACGGGCGCAGCAAGTGATGCTGCGTTGGAGAACGGTCGCCCCACGCACTGCGCGCCGCGCCGCAGTCTGCTGGCACGGCTGGCGAGGCTCTCTGCGCGTCGCTTGAGCCCGCTCGCACAATCGTGGGTATACCGCCAATTTCGAGTGGTAGCTGGCATGACCACAGTGCTCGGGCTGATCATTGCGAACTTGGTGGGTTTCTCGATGCAAAATGCGGTGGCGACCGTAGAGAAGCACGGCCTACCGTCGTCGGGGACCGATGCAGACAACGTGATCAAGAAGGCGTTTCACAGCCTCACGCCTCTCTTTACTCTGGGCCTGATGGCCTTTATGTACTCGATGGCCGCCTCGGCGGCAATGGATCGCGACATGGCCCGCCACCAGACATCGTACTTGAAGCTGCTCTATAGATTGAAGCAGTAGCGGCCCCGTCACGATGGCGTCACGAGGGAGTAGGTGGCACGAGTCCGCGGTGTGGATGAGCCTGTGCATCCGACTGGCGCGCGGCCCCATCTCCCTTTTCTGCCAGCCCTCTCTGGTTTCTTCCCCTTTCTGCGAAGGGCGTCGATGATGTCGTTTCGCAGGCTTTGTTTTGGTCTCTGACCTTCTCTTCCCCTCGTTCTCCAAGGAAGGCGTGCACGTGCGTGGGTAGGTGTGTGTGTGTGTGTGTGGGCGCACACCGCGCGTAGATGCATCGCCCATGGCCTCCCCCCCCCCTCTCTCGCACTTCACCGGCTCGCCCATGCGTCGACAGCAGCGCTGCCAACTGCTCTTTCGCGCCCGCCCCGGAGAGGTCCCGTCTCGCCGACTCTCCCGCTCCAAGACGCTCCCCCCTCCCCCTTCTCTTGCCTCTCACCGCTTGCAATCTTCGCTCTTCCCTACTCCCACTCGCCTCCCCGGGTCTCTGCACCCCTCAGACGACCATCTCCAATCAGAGGACCACTAACGGAAACAGTAAAAGCTCAACCGGGTGAACCAAGCACACTATAAAACCCTGCTCATTCTTGTGGTGTGTGTCTAGTCACCACACCTCATTTTATAGCGCTCTTGTTTGTAAATTCCTTGCGCTGTTTCCCCCCCCCCCTGTCTCACCCTTACCCATCCCTCCTCCGTATTCTTCAAGCAACTCCCTTTCCCATTGCTGCTGTGGTCTCTTCGTGGTGTCGCTTGCACGTGGCGTTGCGCGCGACGCTGTGTGCACGCTGGTGCGTTGGCTAGCAAGTCACCCAGTAGGCATATATATATAGACCAAAAGACGCCTTGAAAGCGACCACAAGCACCCAGGTACCCGCAACCACGCTCGAAACCCGCCCTTCCCCTCTACCCAGCTCATGACTAGTCGTTACTCGTCAGGTCATATTCTTTCCCCGAGTGATTTGTGATCTGCGCCGTTCTCTGTCCTGTCTCCCACCCCTCCCTTCACCGCATCGCTCTCTCTCTTGCGCGCTTCTCGGCAGCGACGATGGAGCCAGGGAAAGCGTTCAGCGAAGAGCCGGAGGCGACTATGCAGGACCCCTCACTGGTGTCGCCCTCGTCCCTCCTCCAAGGCGTCGCGCTGCCGTTGCTGTCGCCATCCGCTTCCGTCCCGCAACCACCCCGCACTGCGCCTTCGTGGAGCTGCCGCCTCCACTTCGTGAGCCCCACCACGGCGCTGGACATTGGGGCTGCCGATTACAGCACCGTTTACCCTCGGCTGTGTTCCATCGAGTATCTCGTGACCGCCGCAACGTGTGTGGGGACGATGCTTTACGGGTTTGCAGTGCTCCGGTCGTTCTGCTACAAGAATTTTTTTTCGTATGAGTGGGACACCGTCGATCCGAACCCCTTCTTTGAACGCATGGGCTCCAAGGGCTACGACGATAGCATGGACGACCAATGGGTCGGGTTCGTCACTCATTACAGCGAATTGGTCTGCCTGGCCCTGCTGCTGGCGGGCTTTTCCGGGCTGTATCGAGCGCTGCTCTCTTACTCGACGTCATCTGCACCCCCCGTCCCCTCTGACAACACGGCCTGCTCATCACTCTCGGCGAGCAGCGAGTGCTCAGGGTCGCTGGACGGTCATGCAAGGGTGTGGACGCCACCGAAATGGTTGGATAAGCTACGCTCACGCGCGCGCGCTCTCGGCTCACCCTCAGCTGCACCGAGGAGCTGCACCGCCTTTCTGCAGCGCTCTTGGATCCTGCCCGCCTTCTACACCATTGCGGGCGTCGTCTTCGTCATCTTTGTGCACGGCCCGCACTTTTTCCTCCCGCTGCTCATCATCATCGCCAACTACGTCATCTTCTCGCGACTGCAGCGCTGGTGCCCCTACTGGCTGTTCATGGTCATCATGTGGTCCACGCACGTCACTCTCCTGTACCTCATCGAGATCAACGATGGGTTCGAGCAGACGACCTGGCTGCAGTACTTCGTACCCACTTCCGAGAAGGTTGCTTGGGCTGCGCTGGCCGAGGTCCGGATACCTCTCTGGAAGCAGCGTATGCGCTGGTCCGTAGCCTTCCGCATGTCGACGCTGCGCCTCATCGCCTTCAACTACGACCTGTGGGAGGCCACGCACGCCGCCGCACGCGCGCGCGACCGTGCCACGGCGAAGCACGACACCAGCTGCGTCGAGTGCGCGCAGCTGCGCGAGCAGAACGCAGCGTCGGCGGCCGCGCTGCCCGCCGAGGCGTTGCGCTGCTACAAGTACCGCACCGAGTACGCGCGCGACCCCGCCGACTACAGCTTCCTGAACTACGCCGCCTACGTGCTGTTCCCGCCACTGTACCTTGCCGGGCCAATGTCGTCCTTCAACGCGTTCGTGTCGCACATGCGCGTGCCGAGCACGTCGATGCCGCTGCGCAAGATGGTGCGGTACGCGTTTGGCATCCTCCGCATCTACATGACGGAGTACACGCTGTTGCACTTTGTGCACATCCCATGCCTCGGCTCGTACGCCTTCGTGATCCTTCGGATGACCTTGCTGGAGCAGGCGCACTTCCTGTTCTACATGCTGGCCTACCTGTGGCTGAAGTTCAGCTTTATATGGAAGTCGTCGCGTCTCTTCGCCATGTTCAGCGGCATCGAAGCTCCGGAGGACATGCGGCGCTGCTTCGGCAACACGCTGACGGTGCGGGACTTCTGGCGCGACTGGCACGCATCCTTCAACCTGTGGATCGTGCGGTACATGTACATCCCGATGGGTGGCAGCAGCCGCGTCGCGCTGTCGGTGCTGCCCATCTTCCTGTTCATTGCGGTGTGGCACGACCCGGCGCTGCACCTTGTCAAGTGGGCGGTGTGCATTGCCGCGATGTTCGTGGCGGAGGTGGCGGTGAGCGGGTGTTTTGGGTGGGCCGCTGCGGCGTTCCGGCGCGAGATGGCCGCCGCGGCACCGACGGGCGCAGCAAGTGATGCTGCGTTGGAGAACGGTCGCCCCACGCACTGCGCGCCGCGCCGCAGTCTGCTGGCACGGCTGGCGAGGCTCTCTGCGCGTCGCTTGAGCCCGCTCGCACAATCGTGGGTATACCGCCAATTTCGAGTGGTAGCTGGCATGACCACAGTGCTCGGGCTGATCATTGCGAACTTGGTGGGTTTCTCGATGCAAAATGCGGTGGCGACCGTAGAGAAGCACGGCCTACCGTCGTCGGGGACCGATGCAGACAACGTGATCAAGAAGGCGTTTCACAGCCTCACGCCTCTCTTTACTCTGGGCCTGATGGCCTTTATGTACTCGATGGCCGCCTCGGCGGCAATGGATCGCGACATGGCCCGCCACCAGACATCGTACTTGAAGCTGCTCTATAGATTGAAGCAGTAGCGGCCCCGTCACGATGGCGTCACGAGGGAGTAGGTGGCACGAGTCTGCGGTGTGGATGAGCCTGTGCATCCGACTGGCGCGCGGCCCCATCTCCCTTTTCTGCCAGCCCTCTCTGGTTTCTTCCCCTTTCTGCGAAGGGCGTCGATGATGTCGTTTCGCAGGCTTTGTTTTGGTCTCTGACCTTCTCTTCCCCTCGTTCTCCAAGGAAGGCGTGCACGTGCGTGGGTAGGTGTGTGTGTGTGTGTGTGGGCGCACACCGCGCGTAGATGCATCGCCCATGGCCTCCCCCCCCCCTCTCTCGCACTTCACCGGCTCGCCCATGCGTCGACAGCAGCGCTGCCAACTGCTCTTTCGCGCCCGCCCCGGAGAGGTCCCGTCTCGCCGACTCTCCCGCTCCAAGACGCTCCCCCCTCCCCCTTCTCTTGCCTCTCACCGCTTGCAATCTTCGCTCTTCCCTACTCCCACTCGCCTCCCCGGGTCTCTGCACCCCTCAGACGACCATCTCCAATCAGAGGACCACTAACGGAAACAGTAAAAGCTCAACCGGGTGAACCAAGCACACTATAAAACCCTGCTCATTCTTGTGGTGTGTGTCTAGTCACCACACCTCATTTTATAGCGCTCTTGTTTGTAAATTCCTTGCGCTGTTTCCCCCCCCCCTGTCTCACCCTTACCCATCCCTCCTCCGTATTCTTCAAGCAACTCCCTTTCCCATTGCTGCTGTGGTCTCTTCGTGGTGTCGCTTGCACGTGGCGTTGCGCGCGACGCTGTGTGCACGCTGGTGCGTTGGCTAGCAAGTCACCCAGTAGGCATATATATATAGACCAAAAGACGCCTTGAAAGCGACCACAAGCACCCAGGTACCCGCAACCACGCTCGAAACCCGCCCTTCCCCTCTACCCAGCTCATGACTAGTCGTTACTCGTCAGGTCATATTCTTTCCCCGAGTGATTTGTGATCTGCGCCGTTCTCTGTCCTGTCTCCCACCCCTCCCTTCACCGCATCGCTCTCTCTCTTGCGCGCTTCTCGGCAGCGACGATGGAGCCAGGGAAAGCGTTCAGCGAAGAGCCGGAGGCGACTATGCAGGACCCCTCACTGGTGTCGCCCTCGTCCCTCCTCCAAGGCGTCGCGCTGCCGTTGCTGTCGCCATCCGCTTCCGTCCCGCAACCACCCCGCACTGCGCCTTCGTGGAGCTGCCGCCTCCACTTCGTGAGCCCCACCACGGCGCTGGACATTGGGGCTGCCGATTACAGCACCGTTTACCCTCGGCTGTGTTCCATCGAGTATCTCGTGACCGCCGCAACGTGTGTGGGGACGATGCTTTACGGGTTTGCAGTGCTCCGGTCGTTCTGCTACAAGAATTTTTTTTCGTATGAGTGGGACACCGTCGATCCGAACCCCTTCTTTGAACGCATGGGCTCCAAGGGCTACGACGATAGCATGGACGACCAATGGGTCGGGTTCGTCACTCATTACAGCGAATTGGTCTGCCTGGCCCTGCTGCTGGCGGGCTTTTCCGGGCTGTATCGAGCGCTGCTCTCTTACTCGACGTCATCTGCACCCCCCGTCCCCTCTGACAACACGGCCTGCTCATCACTCTCGGCGAGCAGCGAGTGCTCAGGGTCGCTGGACGGTCATGCAAGGGTGTGGACGCCACCGAAATGGTTGGATAAGCTACGCTCACGCGCGCGCGCTCTCGGCTCACCCTCAGCTGCACCGAGGAGCTGCACCGCCTTTCTGCAGCGCTCTTGGATCCTGCCCGCCTTCTACACCATTGCGGGCGTCGTCTTCGTCATCTTTGTGCACGGCCCGCACTTTTTCCTCCCGCTGCTCATCATCATCGCCAACTACGTCATCTTCTCGCGACTGCAGCGCTGGTGCCCCTACTGGCTGTTCATGGTCATCATGTGGTCCACGCACGTCACTCTCCTGTACCTCATCGAGATCAACGATGGGTTCGAGCAGACGACCTGGCTGCAGTACTTCGTACCCACTTCCGAGAAGGTTGCTTGGGCTGCGCTGGCCGAGGTCCGGATACCTCTCTGGAAGCAGCGTATGCGCTGGTCCGTAGCCTTCCGCATGTCGACGCTGCGCCTCATCGCCTTCAACTACGACCTGTGGGAGGCCACGCACGCCGCCGCACGCGCGCGCGACCGTGCCACGGCGAAGCACGACACCAGCTGCGTCGAGTGCGCGCAGCTGCGCGAGCAGAACGCAGCGTCGGCGGCCGCGCTGCCCGCCGAGGCGTTGCGCTGCTACAAGTACCGCACCGAGTACGCGCGCGACCCCGCCGACTACAGCTTCCTGAACTACGCCGCCTACGTGCTGTTCCCGCCACTGTACCTTGCCGGGCCAATGTCGTCCTTCAACGCGTTCGTGTCGCACATGCGCGTGCCGAGCACGTCGATGCCGCTGCGCAAGATGGTGCGGTACGCGTTTGGCATCCTCCGCATCTACATGACGGAGTACACGCTGTTGCACTTTGTGCACATCCCATGCCTCGGCTCGTACGCCTTCGTGATCCTTCGGATGACCTTGCTGGAGCAGGCGCACTTCCTGTTCTACATGCTGGCCTACCTGTGGCTGAAGTTCAGCTTTATATGGAAGTCGTCGCGTCTCTTCGCCATGTTCAGCGGCATCGAAGCTCCGGAGGACATGCGGCGCTGCTTCGGCAACACGCTGACGGTGCGGGACTTCTGGCGCGACTGGCACGCATCCTTCAACCTGTGGATCGTGCGGTACATGTACATCCCGATGGGTGGCAGCAGCCGCGTCGCGCTGTCGGTGCTGCCCATCTTCCTGTTCATTGCGGTGTGGCACGACCCGGCGCTGCACCTTGTCAAGTGGGCGGTGTGCATTGCCGCGATGTTCGTGGCGGAGGTGGCGGTGAGCGGGTGTTTTGGGTGGGCCGCTGCGGCGTTCCGGCGCGAGATGGCCGCCGCGGCACCGACGGGCGCAGCAAGTGATGCTGCGTTGGAGAACGGTCGCCCCACGCACTGCGCGCCGCGCCGCAGTCTGCTGGCACGGCTGGCGAGGCTCTCTGCGCGTCGCTTGAGCCCGCTCGCACAATCGTGGGTATACCGCCAATTTCGAGTGGTAGCTGGCATGACCACAGTGCTCGGGCTGATCATTGCGAACTTGGTGGGTTTCTCGATGCAAAATGCGGTGGCGACCGTAGAGAAGCACGGCCTACCGTCGTCGGGGACCGATGCAGACAACGTGATCAAGAAGGCGTTTCACAGCCTCACGCCTCTCTTTACTCTGGGCCTGATGGCCTTTATGTACTCGATGGCCGCCTCGGCGGCAATGGATCGCGACATGGCCCGCCACCAGACATCGTACTTGAAGCTGCTCTATAGATTGAAGCAGTAGCGGCCCCGTCACGATGGCGTCACGAGGGAGTAGGTGGCACGAGTCTGCGGTGTGGATGAGCCTGTGCATCCGACTGGCGCGCGGCCCCATCTCCCTTTTCTGCCAGCCCTCTCTGGTTTCTTCCCCTTTCTGCGAAGGGCGTCGATGATGTCGTTTCGCAGGCTTTGTTTTGGTCTCTGACCTTCTCTTCCCCTCGTTCTCCAAGGAAGACGTGCACGTGCGTGGGTAGGTGTGTGTGTGTGTGTGTGTGTGTGTGTGTGGGCGCACACCGCGCGTAGATGCATCGCCCATGGCCTCCCCCCCCCCTCTCTCGCACTTCACCGGCTCGCCCATGCGTCGACAGCAGCGCTGCCAACTGCTCTTTCGCGCCCGCCCCGGAGAGGTTCCGTCTCGCCGACTCTCCCGCTCCAAGACGCTCCCCCCTCCCCCTTCTCTTGTCTCTCACCGCTTGCAATTTCGGTTGTTGCCAAGCGCGTGTATCTTCTTTGCATTCGCTTTTGGTTTTTCGTGCTCATCGGCGTGGGGTGTCGCTTGGCCGCGTCGGCGAGGGCTGCGGGCGAACTGGCTCGTCTCCGGCATCGTGCTCACTCAGGATTGGATCCCTATGCGTGGGTGTGTGGGCGTGTGTGTGTGTGTGTGTGAGCAGGTGGATATACGTAGGTATATAGAGATATGTATTTTTCCGGCTGTTGTGGAGAGTGTGAAAGAAGTTGAGAAGTGGTGTGGAATGCCTTCTTTGTTTTGGCGGTGCACAGGTGTGTGTGGGCGGGCCTCCGTGCAACTCCCGCATCCGCGGAGGGGTGCCCCGTCCATGCGAAGATTTAGCGAAGACTGAGGAAAAAGCTTGACCAGAAAGGAGCAAGAGGAAAAAGAATGGGCGGCATTCTCAGGTAAAACAGGCGCCGGAAGCTAAGGAGGAGAGACGGAATGCGGGCTAGGTCGCGGAAGGGTGTTTATTTGATTGTGCCTTTAAGGACGCTTGAGCTGATGCTTCGGTGGGAATGTGGACAGCTGGTGATGGTGGTATTCTCTGTCTTTTCTTTTTTTCGTTTTCGGTCATACCTTTTTTGTGTGCGGAGGGGGGGGGGTTGGTTTATACTGCGGACCTGTGCGAAGTCGTGTCTGCCGATGCGTTGATGTACATGTATATCAGTGTTTATGTGCCTATCTGTATGTATTAGTGGGTGTGGGCGTGTTGGTCGTCTCTTATAATCGATGTGGTTTAGTCATCCTCTCCCCCTTCCCCCTCCATCTCTCTGTACGGTTGTTGTGTTGTTTGCTGTGTCTGTCCTCGACTCGGAGTGGCAGTGGCATTAATTTGTTGGTAGAGGCATGCTCTGCGTCTTCCGGGTTTGGAGTGCAGGACATGCAACGGTACTACCTCTTGTGATGAAGGAACGTATTCTTTTTATTTATTCCATGTCGATGTGTGTGTATGTGTGTGTGTGTATGTGTGTGTGTGTGTGTGTGTTAGCGCACAGCTACGTCTTGGGAGCCGGTGCTGTTGTCATTTTGCGTGTTGTTCGTGGCGCCGTAGATTCTATTACCGAACTGCCATCAGCGCAGCAACAGAAACCCTCTCACCGCTCGCCTCCTACCCGACCACCACCACCACCACCACCACCATCACTGCCCCTTCTCCGTAAGCATTCCTATTTGTTTAAACTACTTCTTTTTGAAAGTCTCCCATCATCACTTTCCCATCATCGAGTCTCTAAGCGACTGCCAGAAGAACCATGCCCCCCCCCCCACCCCCCTACGCCCCCTCACGCCTCCTATAAGTGTTGTAATTCTTCCCTCTGTCCCCGCTTTACCGCCCACAGCGGAGGATGAGGACGGCTCTGGCTCTCTCTCTTTCTCTGTGTTCCTTCTCGGCTGCACGACCTCTCATCACCCACTCACTTTACTGCGGCGGCATCAACTTAAAGAGCAAAATGTGTTGAATGAGAAGACAAGCACACGCGTACACACACACTGGCACGTATGTGTGTACGAAAACGAAAGGAACGAGCTTTCCTGCGCACTGGATCGACTAGATCACGGTGCAGCGCATGTAGTGGCCATGATGCGCCCCTGCAGGCCAGCGTAGATCCGTTGCACGCTACGCAGGCGCAACCGTGGCAGCGTGCGCGGTCACCTCATACGAGGGGGACTGACGAGATTGAGCAGCTGTTGTTTTTCCGCTATGCGCAAAGGTCACATATCCTGTGTGCAGGCTGGTGCCCTTTGTTTTTTTTTTTTGGTCGGGAGGGGGGGGTACACGACATCTTGCCATGCTGCACACCGCTACATCCTCGATTACCTGCCCGTCTTTTCTTCCCCTCCCCCTCTTCCGTGTCTCTTCGCGAATGATTGCCGTATGCGCGATTCTCTGCGGAGGATGTACGCGCCCCCCTCCCCATTCACACGCGCACATGCAGGCGCGCACACGTAGTGTGGCACGGTTACCATCTGCTGACATATTGCACACCCAAGGCACTACGAAGCACCTGTGCCGTATCGCTCGACAAAAAAAAAACCATCGCGCGGCCCTTCCACCGTCTACCGCTCACAGCGCGCTCGTGTTTTGCCGTGTGCTATGTGGTGAAGCGTTGTCGTTATAACTGAGCGCAACCGTTCGGATCGTCGCTGCGGCTGGCGTCGGGGCCTTGCCTCTTCTCTTTACTGGATCTCGTTTTTTTTCTTTTTCTTTCCTGCGTCTCCCCAACCCCCCAACCCCCGTCTCTCGCTCTTGCATATAGCTTGCCTTATAAAACAGGAACGCTTGGGTGCTACGTGTGCGAGTTTGGCTGCGGTACTAATATACGGCATCTCCCACACCTGATGAGCGCACATCACACGCAAGCACATACAAGCGCCTGCGTGTCAAGACAAGGGCCCTGGCTTATAGGTTGACGGAACCCACACACACGCATATACACACCTGCAAAACGTTCACGCCTGTGTGTGTATGTGTGTGTAGAAGCACTCATGGAAGCTGAGCCCCTCAGAACGGCGCCGAACGCCCGAAGCGCGTCCCCGTTGCGCTGGGGAATGGCAGCGGCGGCCACCTCCTCTTCCACCAGTCTTGCATCGTTGCGTAGTAACAGTGACAGCGTATGTGGCGGGGGCGGAGGCAAGAACGACGACACGGACACTGTGGTACCGCTGAACCGTGCCACGGCGGCCGCTGCTGAAGCGTCGGTCAACCGTCCCTACCTCTCCCGCACCTCACTGGAGTACATTGTCTGCGTCGTCTTTGTCGCCGTTGTCATGCTCTACTCTTGCATCTACAGGATCGCCTGCATTGGCCGTGAGCATCACGAAGAGCTGAAGGAGAATCTTAAGCCACCGTGGGCACTCTACCGCTGGCTCGGCAGCAAAGGTGTGGACGTGACAGACCTGCAGTGCTACTACTTTGTGGTGGCGATGCCCCCATCCATACCTTACATGATCGGTTTCCTGCTCCTCTCACGACGACTGCGATGCCATGCCGCATCGAAGACGGCGGCAGCCGTAAAAGAATCTACCACCGCTGCGGCTGGCGATGGCAAGGAGCGCAGCGATTCGATGGCAAGCACTCACCACCCAGAGCACGTCATCGGCGACAGCAGTTTTGGTAGAAGCAGCGTCGGCCCTACGCTCCTGATTCGCAAAGACGTGTCAGCCCTCCAATTCCTTCACATTATCGCTGGCATGCTCATTGCTCTGTGCCTCTGCGGGCCGGGGTTTCTCTTCGGTGTAGCAATGATGCTGCTCAACTTCTACCTGATCGCGCCGCTTTACAAGAGAGCGTCCTTTCGGGTATCCATGACGGTGATGTGGGTGATGCACGTGCTGATCCTCTTCTTGAATAACCACGCTGGCGGGTACCGGTTCGCCTGGTTCGGGCTCGGCTTCCTCGATAACCTGTGGTCGCCGCTGATCCAGTGGACCACCCAGTATAACATCTCGGTCCTGCGCATGATCTCCTTTAACAGTGATCTCTGGGAATCGGTACGCTGTGGCGAGGAGCGGCGGCAGAAGTCGCTGGCGAAGCACGCGCGCACATGCATTGCCTGTGCTCAGATACGCGACCAGCACCGCCACGCCGTCACCTCTCTCCCGCCGGAGGCACTCTCGTGTTACAAGTGCCGCACAGAATGCTCGCGGCACGTGGAAGAGTTCACTCTCAGCGCTTACCTCGGCTACATATTCTACCTGCCTCTTTTCATGGCGGGGCCGGTGTCGTCCTTCAACGCGTACGTGTCCTACCAGCATTACTCAGCACGGAGCATTGAGGGCAAGGCTATCCGGCGGTACGGATTTCGCCTATTGAGCCACGCTATCTTGCTAGCAACGCTGATGCACTACGTGCCTATCATGGCCATTCTGCTGACACCCGCTCCGTCAGCCAGTGGAGCGGCTGAGGCGGTGTCTGCCGCGGGGGCGATCGCAGCGGAAGGGGCTGCGCTGGCGCACAGTAGGGGTGCTATGGCGGTCACCACGAGCAGCTCGCCAGCCGGCAACGCACTGCGGAATATGGTCAGCACAACCACTGCAACCACAGCACCCACAGCAGCCGCTGTTACCCTCTCGGTGATGGAGCAGATGGGGGTTGCGGATAAGGCGTCCCTGTTTGTACTGACACTGGCCTTCCTGTGGGCGAAGTTCGACGTTATGTGGCGCTTCTTCCGCTTCTTCGCGCTGCTGGACGGCTTCGACCCGCCGGAGGACATGCCGCGCTGCTTCGCTAACGCTGTGAACATCCAAAGCTTCTGGCGCGACTGGCACGCCTCCTTCAACATGTGGATCGTGCGGTACATGTACATCCCGATGGGCGGCAGTCGCACCAAGTTTCTCTCCATATTTCCCATCTTCTTCTTCATTGCCATCTGGCATGACATCGAGCTGCGTCTGATCTTCTGGGCCACAATCATGTGCATCGCATTCATCCCTGAGATCGCCGTCACTCTCTTCTTCTCCTCCGAGAACCCGCTGGTGATGCGAATCAAGCGCTCGCCGTTCATGTGGAGGTACCTACGCGTACTCGGGACGCAGCTGGCGCTGATGGAGTTGACTGTAGCGAACCTTGTCGGCTTCTCCGTTGGTACGACCGGCGCGGCGTGGGCCGCTCAGCACATGTTTCGCGAAATGTCCTTAACGTTCAAGATCCTCGCACCGTGCTTTTACCTCTGCGCGGCGATCATCTCCATCCAAGACAAAGACCAGAAAACGTATGAGCAGCAGCAACTGAGACTAAAGTACGATCTCCAGTAACAGGAAGTCGTGAGGCGCGTACATGGTACGACTCGCCTGGACACCCTTTTCTCCCCCCCCCCCACCACCACCACCACCACCACACCTCTCGTCCTCTCTTCAGCTACAGCCTCCGCCTCCACGGAAAGGGCACCATCGCTTCCTAATCCATTTTTCCCTTCGTTCTCCTCCCTGTAGCTTGCCTTATGTGTGCGTGTGTGCGTGTGTGCGTGTGCGTGTGTGCGTGTGCGCGCGTGCGTGTGCGTGTGGGCGTGTGTGCGTGTGCGTGTGTGCGTGTGTGCGTGTGCTTGCTTCGTGTCTCCCGCCGTCTCCCCGGCGACGGCATCGGCTTTGGCACTTTTTCGTGTTCTTTCTCTTTGCGTTTCCTTCGTTTTGTTTCCATTTATATCGCTCGCGTGATCTCCCCTGGTGACGGAGTGAGGGTGGGGGAGGGGGAGGGAAACCTCGCCCTCATACATCAAGGCTCAGAGCCCCCTCCCGCAACTCTCTGTGGGTGCGGAAGCGAAGCAGCACCCTTGCAACCCTCCCCCCCTTCCCTCTCCCCCCCCCCACCTCCTATCCCTGCCAGCGGCAGAGCCGCTTCTGCTGGTGACAGGGCCATCCACCTACGACGTAGGAGGGAGGTCAGAGCGCGGCACCGCTACTGCTATGTCGGCGCTTAGGCCGTGGATGGGAGCCGCATCGGAGCCACCGGCGACTGTGAACGCGTTTGTGCCATCCATGTGATGGGCGAAGTGCCCGCGTGACTCGAACCCATCTCACCCGGACCCTCACACTGCCCACTGGTGTGGGGGAGCTTGAGCCCCTCTGAGGGAACTGCACCGCGCGGCGACCACCACAATGGAAGCGCCTGTGAGGCGATCTGCGGAGCAGAGTGTGGGTAGAGTGTGAGGCAGGCGCTGTGCTCGGATGACTGCGTCGGCATATTGCTCTGACGTCTGTCTCCTGCTGCCTCGCGCCACGCGGAAAGGGCCTGTGACAGGGCCCGGGTGAGGGTAGAGTGGGGTTCACTTCATGCTCTATGGCACAGAGGATACGTTTTTTTGCGTTTTTCTCATACTTTTCCTTTTTCAGCGTGTCCCTTCTACCAGAAGCAACCCAACAAGCGCATACGCACACCACAACAACACTTCACCCGCCTCTGCTGCACCACGGCGAGGCCCCTGTCCTCGAGGACGAGCCGCTCTGCCGTCGAGTCGGGGGCACGCGTCTAGCGGGCTCCCTCGTCCCTCCTCGTCCCTTCTACGCATGCGCGCTGCGCGATCGGCGCCGGACGGGCTTGGGTGGGCGGCGTCCCTCGATCCGAAGCGGGCCGCGTCCACGGTCCTGCTCGAGGGCAGGAGGCGGCGGCGGCGTCTGTGGTGCGGGTGGTAGGGGGAGGGGCACTGCCGGTGCATGCCGGATGTGCTCCAGCCGCAAGCTGGCCAGAGTCAGGCCAGGGCCCCCTGAGACCCTGCACCCGGCCTGTGTGCCGTGCATCGCCCTGACTCGCCTCAGGCCGCTGCATGCCGTAACGCGGTGTGAAGACTCTCCACATGGGGGTCTGGTGGGCTCGGTGGTGCTACTCGGGGTGTCCCCGTCATGCTGCCGGCATCCGTGCCGCATCAGCCCACCCGGCCGGATGTAGGAGATGCGGCATGTGCCGCGCACATGCACTGTGGCGCTGACCGGTGTGGGTCTCTTCGCGCCTTTCCCGTCCATCACTCGTGCTCCTCTGACCCTGCATGCCTTCTTGGATGTCATACACCGTATATGCGTGCTGTGCTTGACCGCAGGTGCACACAGCGCTCGCATTTTCGGGCCCTGGGGCCTGTTTCCGGACGGCGTTGCTGTCCGTGCGGCCCGCTGCTGTGCGTCTGCGGCGGCAGGGGGCATTCCACCCTCTCCTGGACCCGCACGCCTCTGGCAGGAGCGGGTGTGTCGAGCGGAGGGGGCCCGCGCGTAAGCGTGTGTCTGCGCACAGCGGGCTCACGGCTTGTCGTTGTGAAGGGGCACACAGGGGGGCAGCCATAGACACGCGACGGGGGAAGCGCATGCAGCGCGAGGCAGATGTGCGCGTAACCGCATCACTGCGTGCAAGGCCACAGCGTGAAATGCGCTGCGCTTCGGGCTTCGAGCAACCAGCGAATCTCGCGTAGCACACCGTGCACAACGCCTGGTATGCCGCCCTCACAGCGAACACAGGCGGGGGAGGGGTGGCGGTGCCGCCTGCTGCACCGCCTACCTGCGCTTCGGTGTGGGACAGATGCCGGCAAGCAGCGCGTGTCGCACCGTGTAGTGCCGTGGCGGGGGCTGTCGGCCTGGCGTGTGAGACCGGTGGCCGGGTCCGCAATCCGTGCAGTCGGCGTCGGCGCCCCCGGCATGGCTGACTTTGCAAGCGTGCCCGCCTCGTCGTTGTGCACCAGCCCCCAAGGGCCAGAGACCGGCTGAAGCGAGGGGCGAACGCGACGGGCCAGCAGCGCCGGCACCTGTGCCCCGCCCCCCAATGCGTCGCGATGTGCCATCCTCCACCGCTGTTGGGCCGGTGCGGAGCGCCGTGAGGAGGGAGAGCGAGTGCGCAGCCGCAGCCGCGCTTGCTTTCCGGTGTCTTCGGTGCTGGAGCTGTGCCCGCAGCAGGTCGAGCCCCAGCACCACTCCCTCACACTCCGTGCGACAGCTGCAAGCAAGGCGGCCGCAGCCTGTTGCCGCGGTGCCTGCGAGTGCATGGCGGCAGTAAAGCATCGCGGCGGCTTCTGACCGGATGCCTGCCGGCATGCCCGTACGAGAGCTGCCGAGGCGCTGTGGCGGCACCGCGATCCGGCCTGCACACCCGCCGCGCCAAAATGCGCGCGGTGGCCTCCTCGCGTGTGGGCGGGGAGGTGTGCAGTTTCGCTGCGGTGTCGCGCGCCGAAGAGTGTGCACCCCCTCGTTCTGGGGGCACTCAGCTCCACGAGCTGCTCCCGTGTCCAGTGCTCCGCCCTCCAGCGGGCGGATCGTAGTGTGGTTCGCGTGACATCTTTCGCTGTGGAGGATGTGAGGAGTGCGAGGTCGTCAGCGACGAAGGCGCGGCGTAGTCCGGGCGTCTTGATGCGCTGCGCACTCAGCCGGTCCACCACCATGATGGAGCGAGAAGGGCCTCGGGCCGATCCCTGTGGGACCCCGCACGGAAGCCGGGCCATCTTGGCTTTCCTTCTGTGGAAGCAAGCACAGGCACCACGGCAGGCCGACGAAGCCATGATCCGGCGAGTGTGGTGCGGGTCTACGTTGAACCTCTTCAGCCCCGTGATCTACCGAGTCAGGAGTGCGAGCGTGGAGCCGACAATCACCGCAGCTGTCTTGGTACCTTGCTGCTGCCGCACTGCGTTGTGGAGGAGCAGGCACAGGGGGGCTACAGTGTGGTGCCGTGAGGAGGGAAGCCCGGCTGCTGTGTCCGGGGGCCTCTCCTCGAGACGCTTGCGCAGATTGCTGGTCAGCGTTACAGGGTGGTGAGACGCGGGACCATCATCGGGCTTGTGCGGTCTCAGGAGGTGCTCGCTGTGCCCCTCTTTTCCAGGTAGCAAGGACGCGGCCGGTGGCGACGCTCTGGCTGCAGATGTTCAGCAGTGCCCTCTTGCCTTGCATCCGGAGGGCCTTGACGCTCTCAGAGTGGGTTCCGTCGAGGCCCCCGGCGGAGCGGCAGTGGCGTTCGCGGAGCGTCACATGGTGCCGACCCACCGCGAATGGCTGGAAGGGTGTGGAGCTGGGTCTCAGTGGGACGCGGGGTGGGGCTGCCGGGTGTCGCACCGACTTCGGCTTTTGCATCACCAATTCGTTGGCCGGCTCTCTCGCGCTGTGGTGGCGGTAGCCTTGCATCATCGCTGGGGGTGCCGGGCCCTATCCCCCCTCAAATTGGAGAGTGGACTGGACCGCGCACGGGTCGCTTGGCGCCGTGGTGGCGTCCGGTGACGCCTCCGTGGCCCCGTCTGCGCTGCGCCATGTCGGGGTGTCGTTATCGCCTCCACAGGCCAGGCCTTGGCCCTTGAGCCGGTCGTGCGGGGGTGGCCCCTGCCCGGTCGGATCGTCCTTTCGCGTCCCACGCCGGGTGGTGCGAGCTGGCGCCCACTCGAATCATGCGAGAGCTGAGCGCGATGTCGCTTGGCACCCGATGGAGAGAGCTTCCCGTGTCACCAGGTCACTCTTAGGCGTGCAGCCGGACGTGAGGTGCGTATCCGTCTAGTAGGGCCACCGCGGCAAAGTCAGAGCGCCCCTGCTGAGACATCGTCCTTTGGGGCGGGAGGGGTGAGGGCCCACACCTGTGCGCATGTCCTGTTTATGCGGCCGTTCACTCCGACAGCCGCGCTGTTCTCCTCCTGCCGCACCGGCACGCTGATAACCCGCGAGGCCAAATGCCGTGGCAGGCCTGCCGTCGTGACACGCCCCCCTCTCGCAGAATGCAGACCTGCGCCGAGGGTCCGCCAAGGGGCCGGGCCCAACCAGCACCGTTCGGCGTCGTTCAGTCCAGCGCAAGGCCACGGCAGCACACAGCGCAGGCTCGGCCCGGGATCACGCTCAGCACCACCGCAGCGCAGCCAAAGCTGAGACAAAATGGGAGGCGGATGCGTAAGCGTGTTGAACCGTCGACACGATTCGCAGTGAGCTGCTCCGAACTGCTTGAAGGTCGCACGTCTCTGCGGCACCGCGCTGACGCATACCTGTCCACGGACACCAAGAGCCCGCTATTCATACCCGAGGGCAGGCTGCAGCTCGTGCCGTCCCCACGAAGAGTGGGTACAGTGGTCACTTCGAACGAAGGAAGCCTTGATACCAGTAACATGTTTTGCGTCACCGACAGGTTTGTTCCGCCGGTGTATCGTCCGTAGGAGGATGGGCATGCTGGAAGGAAGGTCTTCTGCGTAGCGTGTGTAGCTAGTGTGGATGCTTTCTCTCTGTCTCTCTTCTCCTGTGTCGCTACCTTTGTCCACCCTCCCTTTTCCCTCCTCCTGTGCATCGTGTGACCCCTGCGCGCATATTCGCACACACACACACAGAGAGAGAGAGACGATACACTGCGCTCTGCCAAGTCGACCCCCTCCCGCGTCCCCTCCGACTTCTTTGAAGTACTGTGCATCGCACACGTGCAGCCGCTCCTTTCGTTATTGGTTTTTTCTGCTTTTTTTTTCGCGCTCTCTCTCCGCCTCCTGCGGACTGGTGAGGCTTGCCCACAAGGGAGTTGTTCGCCCTCCTCCCTCTTCAGGCTTTCGTTCATTCCTGTGGCGGTTCCCTACCGCACGCACGTACACCTGCGTCGCACCGCCGCTCTCCTTCGTCTTCCTCGCACCGTTCACCCCTGTTATTCACCATGGTAGTGCTCAGCAAGAAGGAGTTCTACTATGCGTGGAACCAGTACCACCTGCTTGACTGGATCGTCCTGATCATCCTGCTCGTGATCTCCATGATCGTCACGATTTCGATGAAGCCGCACTGTCGAACCTTCTCCTGGAATGACGCCACTATCGGGTACCCGAGCCATGCAGACACTTTCCCCGATTACTCGCTGGCACTCATGCTGGTGTTTTCCGTCGTGTTTTACGTGATATTCATCTGGTACCTCGTGCGGCCGCTGCAGGAGTTCTTCGGTGAGCCGCTGGACTGGTATAGCATCGGCGGTGCTGACGCCGGCGCGAGCGGCGAGGGCAACGCGTACGCCGAAATGGACACTGTAGCGAACACGAGGCAGCAGCGTGTCCGCGACATGCAGACTGGTCGTGGTCTGGTGTATCCGTGGCTGCGTGCGCAGCTCTGGTCTGTTGGGATGGAGTCGTGCGCGACAGCGGTGCTCAAAGTGTACGCCGGCCGGCTTCGACCAGACTACCTGAGCCGGCTCAAATCGGCCGGGTACACGAGCTCGATGTCGCATCTGCCCGACCCACAGACGAACCCGGACTACTACTGTGCCCTTATGGATGCCCACCCGGCGCTGAAGGAGGGCCGGCTATCTTTTCCATCCGGGCACAGCAGCACGTCCTTTGCAGTGTGCACAGTCGTCTGCCTCTTCTTCGTCGCCCATCTGCGGCCATTCGCGCGGCACGCCAGCTTTACCCGGCTCATTATTTGCCTGTTGCCGATCTCCGTATCGCTCATGTGTGCCGTGAGCCGCACGCGCGACAACAAGCACCATTTTTCTGACATCATCGCCGGTTCGCTGATCGGGGTCGTCTCTGCCTTTCTGTCGTTCTACGGTAGCTTTCGGCAGGTAGGCGGAGCGGCTGGCATCTACTTTAGCCGGACAGCGATGGACATTGAGTATGAGCAGTTGCGCGAGTGGAAATTAGCTGGCGGCAGCGAAGGCAGCGGTGCTGCCGTGGAGATTCCTAGTGCTGTCAGCAGCAGTGCCAACTACCAATCGACTAACAAGAGGGAAGAAGCCGCGCGTTGTAGGTCTGCGTCGCCGATGAACAGGGTGAACGACGCTGTCGTGGCCTTCAACGACTCGGTACGGCGACCGACAGGGCTGACGGAACGGCGGTTGAACGAGGACCCGGCGGCCGTTCCGTGGATCTAACCTGCACATGCATGCGTGCCCGTCGCCATGCCATGTGAAAGCTCGCTCCGTGGTCACTGTTCCCTTTAGCCCATCTCAACAAGCAGAATCGCCTGTAACGGATGCAAGCACGCACGCACACGCACACGCACACACACATACACACAACATACAGATGTGAAGCAGCGACAGCGACAGGTGCAAGAGAGGAGGGGGTGCGGGCGGGACGAGAGCGCTGCATTGTATCGTCGCAACACTAATAAGGGCATGAGACGCAGCCGCTACTGGAGCAGAGCAAGATAGGCCTAGCGCAAACAGCGAACATGTCGCCCGCAGATGGAGACAGAGGGCTTCCGCGATATGTTGAAGAAGAGAGAGGGATCGAAGAAGAGGCGATCCAGTGCGGACAGGGGCAGAGAAAGAGAAACAAGCAAAAATGAAAAACAGGAAAGCGCCCACTTCTGTGTGTCGGCGTGTGTAGGTATATAGGCATGTATGTGTGTATGTATGTGGGCAGGTGTGTAGCTTTCTCTATTTCTATCGGTCTCTCTGACTTCCTCCTCGTGCACTCGCAAGACGTCCTCGGAAGAAGCCTGAGCAAGGGGTCGGCAGCCTGGTCTTACGTTTATGAGACTCCTCGCCCCGCCCCTCTCTCGTCCCCTCAAGATTCTGCTACATGCGTAATGGGTTGGAAACGCGCTGTGTGGGACTGTATTTATGTGTGGATGTAGTGTACGCTCACAGGGCGTGCATGTTATCTTTTTTTCTCTCTGAGGGTCAAGTCTTTCATGTCTGAATTGGTAATGGAGTGCACTCAAGCCGCGCACTTGCCTCGACTCGAACGAGACGCGAAGGGAACAAGACGCTCCTGCGTGCGCGCCTGTGCCACCTCATCACCCTCACGGCGTTGGAGGCGTACGAATGCGCTTGGCGTGTGTTTCTAGCTCGTGTTTTGTGCGGTCGTGGGCTTGTGTGCATGCTCGGGTGCTTGCCTCCTCTCCACGGGCGTGCCCTGCCGCTGACTCGGGGTAGAGCAGCTTTAGTCTTCTACAAGCGGGCGCATCATGTACACCCCATACGGACAGACAGGCACCCATGATGTGGCGTATGTGGAAGCACTTTTCAGCGTCTCCTCTCGTGTCGTGCCTCTATCACTTTGCCTGTCATGGTGATCCCCGCATCATGCTGCGGCACCGCTGTTTGTCTGTATGGGCTGCCCTCTTCCCTCTCCCTTACCTATCCACCACTGCCTCCTCAAACACGCACAAACACCTCCACTTGTCGATGTCCATCCTCCTCCTCGCACCACGGCGAACTCCGTCACCCCACCTAGATGAACGGAAACGCCCATACACACAATCGCAGAGGTACGTCGCACATCAGTCATTCGCCTTTTTCTTCGTTGTCTGCGTGTGCGACTTCCTTATTATATGTTTGTCTGTGGCGTTTTTACAGCCCCAAGCCGTCGGAGACGGACATCCCACATGCCCACGCGCTGTCGGGCTGCGCACGTCTATCGTATACAGATCGGAACGCCACGTGCTGCACAATGGCATCTCGAGTACGCCTTTCATGCCTGGCGTGCGTTGGGATAGCCATCGTCATTCTAGTGTGCGCACAGATCGTCGTTGCACAAGGCGACGAAACCAACGCTGACTTCGCGCAGCAAGAAGCGCCTGAGTCCGAGAAGGACCAGCACCTGCTGCGCCTGGTGGTCATCCTCCTTCCAGCCATGTTCGTGTTGTGGTTCATCCTGTGCATCATCTTAGCGTACATCTATATTTGTGTGTGCCCCAACTACTACACCAAGTAGGAAGCCTCGAAGGGCCGAGCTACGAATCTGTGATGACGGCGTGGCATCCCAGCCCTTTGTTTTCTTGTTGCGGTGAGCTTTCTGGCGAACTCGCGACTGGTGTTACTCCCTTTATTCGGAGACCCTTCCCCCATGAGGAGGAAGGCGCCTTCCTGTATCTGTGTATAAGTGTGTGTGTATAAGACTCTGATGGAGGCCGACCGGCCTTGTGCTTTTTTTTTTCGAGGGGAGGCACCACTTCGTTTTCTACCATGTTCACATCTTTGCCATTCCTTTTTCTCTTGTTCTGTAATCGATATATGACCCCCCTCTTCGTGCCTCACTCTCTCTCTCCCCCCCTCCCCACTCTCTGCCTCTATATATAGATATAGATATGTGTGTGTGTGCGCGCGCGCGTGTTGCTTCTCTGAAGCCCTCAACCTTTCTACTCAAAAGAAAGGGACGAACGGTTGAGGCCTCCGAAGTGTGAGTGGGGCGTCCCCAAAGTGAGCGTCCTAACTGGGCGTGTCGAACCTTCGCTCACGAAGAAGGGATCGAGGGCGTGCCATCGCCTCATCCTCGTCCTCCTTCCCCTCCCCACCCACCGCTCACTGCACCTTTTCTTCGGTATGGAAATCATACTTTGGCCGCTTGCCTCCCGCCGCCAGCTGCGCAGCGCACGTGTGTTTGGGTGCGTGTGGTGCACCTCGGGCATTTGCCGAGCCACACGCACGCCATCAGCTCCCTTGGCCCCTCTCCTCTTTTCCCCCATCTTTACCTAGGTCACCGTCCTCGGGCTCGCCCTCCCCCTCGTCTTGCTTTTCCTTCCGACTGACATGCACGCATATATATATACATATATATATATATGCAATGGTGCAGGCATGACATGGACAGTGAAATACCGACGACGGAGGCCCGCCATCTCTCTCCCCCTCGCGCCCTCCTCCCCTTCCCAAGGCAGCAAGCGAGTGCGTCAGTCCGTGCGAATACATGTAATGCTCTTTGGTTTCCTTTATTTCTTCCTCTTATTTATCTGTGCAGGGTTTGCTCCGAGCACAACGGTGCGGCGAGATCGGAGGACGATGGCGTTTTCTTGCCGTCGTCCAGTGGCAGCGAGATCTCTGCTCTACCCGACAACGTCACTGCAGGCCTCCGCCCTCTTTGAGAGAGGGCCCCAGCGACCTTACGCGGACCATTCTCTCTCGTTGTTTCCACGGTCCGTGTCTTCAGAGCAAGTCCCCTCCCCCATCCGACCTCGTTCATGTCCCCACCCGGTGAAACGGGTGGCCCCGCACGCACGCCGGCACACACAAGCGCAGGCGTATGCGCAGGTGTACGCTCCTGTATGGAAGAGGCACTCTGTTCCCGCCGGTACGGCCTCGGTGTAAACAGCACGATGGCACACACACCGCCCAGAAGTCCGATCGGCTGCAACGAAGATGCTGGCTCGCGAGTGGCCTCGGTGTAACTCACTCACCCTCTCCCCCCGCCCCGCTCTCCCACCGTGGCGAGGGAAAGGAAGTACTCGCAGCCAAACATATCGACCTTGTAACGCCTACCTCATCTTACCTCTCCCTTTCTCTCTGCTCTCTTAAACGTCAGTGTGTGAGCCCCGCGACGGAAAACGTAGTCGAGTCGTCACAGACGCCGCCCACCCCTCCTATAATGTTCGGCCGTCGTGTATTTGCGAGCGCACCGCTCCCACGCCATATGTGGGCGAAGATGCACATCCAAAACGCGGCCCAGGCGCAGCGCATGCTGCCCTCTCTCGCCCCTTTGGTCTCGTCTCTGGGTCGCAGCACCAACGTTTTGAACAGCCAGGCGCTCACGCAGGCGCGTGACGGCATGGCCTCCGATCCAAGTGCCACGTCTCTGGAGGAGCTCTCTGTGCGCTGCTTCTCCGGCTCGCTCACGACGGTGAGCTCCATCGTCTTCGGGCCAGTAAAGTTTACATTATCGGTCAGCACACCACTCGTGAGCTTTCTAGAGTTGCTCGAACAACGAAGAATAAAGCTCACACATAGAGAAGGACTGAGGGTGTGAGCCTGAAGAGCCCCGCGTCGGCTCCCCAACTCGCCTCGCCTCCCAGTTGGTTCTCCCTGTAGCTTTGCCCAAGCGCTGTCGCGATGTGCGGACGAATGAGAGAAGTGAGCCGGGCTGACAAGGACCAGTCCCGGAGCACACACGAACACGCACGTGTGCATGTATGCGTGTGCGCATTCTCTTTTTCTACGTCTGTTCGCGTGATCTCCCCTGGTGACGGAGTGAGGGTGGGGGAGGGAGAGGGAAGCCTCGCCCTCATACATCAAGGCTCAGAGCCCCCTCCCGCAACTCTCTGTGGGTGCGGAAGCGAAGCAGCACCCTTGCAACCCCCCCCTTCCCTCTCCCCCCCCCCACCTCCTATCCCTGCCAGCGGCAGAGCCGCTTCTGCTGGTGACAGGGCCATCCACCTACGACGTAGGAGGGAGGTCAGAGCGCGGCACCGCTACTGCTATGTCGGCGCTTAGGCCGTGGATGGGAGCCGCATCGGAGCCACCGGCGACTGTGAACGCGTTTGTGCCATCCATGTGATGGGCGAAGTGCCCGCGTGACTCGAACCCATCTCACCCGGACCCTCACACTGCCCACTGGTGTGGGGGAGCTTGAGCCCCTCTGAGGGAACTGCACCGCGCGGCGACCACCACAATGGAAGCGCCTGTGAGGCGATCTGCGGAGCAGAGTGTGGGTAGAGTGTGAGGCAGGCGCTGTGCTCGGATGACTGCGTCGGCATATTGCTCTGACGTCTGTCTCCTGCTGCCTCGCGCCACGTGGAAAGGGCCTGTGACAGGGCCCGGGTGGGGGTGGTGCGGAATGGCGTGAGAACTCACGTCGCATGGCAGAGAGCGATGAACAAACATGGCGAAGACGTCTTTTTCGTGGCTGCCGATGCATCACGAGAAAGGGGCCCTTTTACAAGGGGGGAGAAGAAATATGCTTGGCCCTTGGATTGGGCGTGTGTGCGCACTCGTGTTTCATGATTTCCCCACCGCCACCACCAAGAAGAACGTCGTGGGTGTTTCCCACATGGCGAAGCGTATGTTTACCCCGTCGGTTGCGATGATTGTGTGTGTGTGTGTGTGTTAAAGATGCGTAAGCTCTCACAGAGTTGTTTGTTTTTCCCCCATCGCTTTTTGTTTTCTCTCGTAGTACGCTACGCCTTGTCTTGACCCGCTCTCCATCTTGGGTGTGGTTTGTGGGTGTGCGCCCCATGACGTCATCATAGGATACAGCTCATGCGACCTCCTCACTGTTGCTGGCTGTGGGCATAACCTTAGACGCTCTTCTCTTCTCTCTGCTGCTCTCCCTCTCTCTCCATCGCTCTGTTAACCGAGCAAGAGATCTGAGCTGGATGAGGAGAGGCAGAGAGAGAGGTGTGTGCGTGTGTGTGTGTGGTAGCACGTGCGTGTTTTGCATGCTTCTTTGTGTTGGTGTTACGTTGTCTGTTTTGTTGTTGTTGTTTTGATGGTGTTCTGTACGAACAAAGTCCATGCGTGTGATGTGCATGGACTCAAAGAAAAGGAGAGAGCGAGAGAGCGACATCACACAACTGCTCCAAGAAGATAGCTTTTTAGCCTGGCATCGCAGGCGGCTCTTCGTGAGATGTCAGAGACACGCACACACAATGGAAAGCGCCTTGTACGCTCATTACACGAGTTTCGATGAGAGGGACGGGGCAAGGGGCGGCAGCGCCGCCCCACGATGGTCCCCGCTTCTGTTTCTCGCTTTTCATTGCTCGCCCATTCGTCTTTCTCACCACCTTTCCTCAAGGATCTTCGCGCTTCTCTCCAGCACCGTCAACTGCGATCCCCCCGTACTGCCCTTGCTGTTCTGTGCACACCATAACCCCATTGCGTCAGTCGTCGTCGTGGAGGAGCCCCTTGCCCAACCAAGGCACAAAAAGATACCGCCACCGCCCTGACTACTGTGACATAGACAGGGTGTGCCCTGTATGGATCTCCCTCCCTCCCTCCCTCCCTCTCCCTCTCTCTCTCTCTCTCTCTCGATCGGCTGCCACCGTTGTTCTTCTGGTTGGTGTTTTCCTCGTGTTATCTTCGGCCTTGTCTTGCCTGTTAGACGAGACCAACCCTTCTCGCCCTCCCTCGCGCGCCTCCCCTCCCTCTATCCCTCGTCCCTACTCACCCCACCGCTTTTAATAATAATAATAATAATAACTTGTTGTTGCTTGCTTGTCGTTCTGCTCGTGCTTTTCCCTCTTTTCCGTTTGCGTGTGTGTGTGTGTGGGGGAGGGGAGGGGAGGGGAGGGGAGGACACCAGCGCACGCATCTCAAAGCAGACACACGCGCATACACGCAAACCACCCGTCATGGCTTCCTCCACCGAACTCATGCCGCACTCCGAGCGTGACGGCTCCGATGGTGGTGTACCGTATCCTCATCGCGTTGGGGAGACTCTCGCTTCGGAGCTCAACACGCTTTGCCGGCTGCGCGACTTCTACGAGCAGCACACCTTCGATACACAAGGGCCGTATGCAGACTTGTTTGCGGTTCTCCTCTCATCATGCAAACACGTGATCGACATCAACGTGGAACTCGTTCACCACATCAAGGCTCAGCAAGACCAGCAGCGGCGGCAGCAGGTCGCCTGTGATGTTCTCTGTCGAGAAGCGGCACTGCAGCGTGCTGACATCAAACACCTTCGCACTTCACTGGCGCATCTGTCTGCGCGCGGAGCAAGTGGGGAAGCACCCGTGGTCAAGTGCGATGATGATGATGCTGGGCTTGGCAGCGGGTCAGCAGCCTCGTTGCATGCGTCGCCGAAAAATGAAACAGCGACAGCAGAGTGTTGCCAGCACGTTTCCCAAAGAAGCCCCGCGGCGTCCCTGGCACCGCAGCGCAGTACAGGTGCCGCCGCCCCTTCCTCGGCTGCAGCCGGCCTTGAGAGATCATCGTTGTCTACCGCATTAGCTTCTCTTGTAGGGCCCGTTTCGCGAACGCACGCCACCGTGACCTTCGCCCCCACAGAAGCCCCAGCACAGCCAATCAACTCGCTGACGCACTCCCCGCCTTCTGACCACGCCTGTGGGGGCGCATGGGCAGCAGAGATGGAGCGCTGCACGGACGCCATGCAGGGCCGCTCGGCTACCGTACTCGTGGATGGCCAGTTGTCTTCCGCGCGACTCGATGAAGTGCAGCAGAAGCAGCAGCAGTCATCTACTGCCTTGTCTGCGCCCTCCGAAGCAAGGAAGCACCACGCCGAGGACGCCGTTGAGAGCCGCCTTGAGCACTTGACGCGTCACCTTGCTGCGGTGGACCACCGCGTGCACAAGGAGCGGCGGATGTGGGAGGAGGATGACGTTGGCAGCAGGAGCCCGTCAGCATCACCAGTAGCGGCTTCGGGAATGGCAGGCGAGAGTGCATTTCCTCATCCATGTACGACTGTGGCTGGTCATGCTCGGTCAAACCCCCAGGAGTCCAGTCAACGCCAAGGAACCTCTGTCGCCTCGCCTGTCGGCACTTGGACACCACCGGCGGTACTTGTGCGTTGGCTCGACAGTCGGCTCCGTCGATGGGAAGGGGAGTGGAAAAGAGTGCTTGAAGACGTGCAGGACGCGCTTCTCCTTGATGCTACCGTCGATGCAGAGACGTTGCGTCCGATCGCACATGCAGCAGGTCAGCAAGAGGCACATGTGAACCTAGAGACTGCCCAGGAAAGAGCCTCCGAGAGCAACGGAGGCGCTGAAGCGGTCATGACTCCAAGCTGCCGTGGCGACCTTGTGCGTGCCATCCGAGTTCTTCTCTCTTGTCACGGCACGGAGCTGTACAAGCGAATCGTCGCTGAATGCAACCAACAAGTCCAACGCACCGACGAAGAGCTGCATGATTTGCGCTCCAGGCTGGAGGCACTCGAGGTGTACGCGCCGCATCGCTACGCCGTCACTGCGCGACCGCCGCTGCTTGGAGTGGAGCTAGAGGACGTGCTTGAGCCGCGCATCGGAGTGCGGCTGCGCACGGTGTACCATGACTACCTCGCCGACCGCGCTGGGCTCAACGTGGGCGATGTCCTCGTCGGCGTCGGCCACCAATCCATCCAGACACGCGCGCAGCTGTACGTCGTGCTGGGGGAGCTGACCCGTGACTACAGTGCGCAGTGCCACATACAGATCGAGGCGGGCTTCATGCGGGGCTTTGCCCTCGGTGACGGCCACTGCGTTGAATGCGATTCACCCCATCGCGAGGCAACGGTAGACAGAAAAGGTAGTGACTATGGACTTGACCAAGAACTTCAACGCGCCCGTTCGGAAGCAGCGGCAGCGGCTGCTGGGGGCACTATCCCTCGCGACGCGCATTCGCCAGCTCGATGGATGTATAGGCACTCGTCGCTTAAAGGCCGTGCAGCTATGGCAGGCTCGTCTGCCGCCGCCTCGCCCTTCCTCTCCACATTCCACAGTGCCGCCCAGCACAAGGAGAAGCTAGCCCAATATCTGCCCTACTTCGAACTGTGCCTTCACGTTGTGCGTGACGGTCGATTGCGTGACGTGAAACTTCTGATTCCGCCATGGGAAGCTCTTCGATCGGCGGCGTACTAAGGTGGCTGCCGTCCCCCCACCCTACTCACTCTCCCGAGCGCGTATGTGGTAGCGAGGGGGCGGGCAGGCGCACCTGTGCGCGCCCTCGTGAGTGCTTTTCTTTCGAGTCGAGGCACAGCGCTGTTCGTTAGAATCGGTGAAGCATCCGCCACCCGCTTCCGAGAGCGCCACCCGCATCAGAAGACGGGGGAGAAAGGTACCGCGTCAGCGAAACTCTCTCCCTGCTGCTCCGGTGCACCGTACTCGCCGAGGCTGGCGCTGGCGCCACAATAGACACAGGTGGAAGCACATACACACACACACACACACAGACCTCCTTACATGCACAAAATTAAAACAGGAAAACGAAAGCCACCACTCGACATGTGTAGGACTTGTCTTTATCATCTTGTTGCTCTGACAGTGCGCATCAAGACAGCGAGAAGCGCGCTTGCAACATATCCCTCAACGACCCACCCACCCACACCCCCACACCCCTTCTTTCCCTTTCCTTAAACCATTGAAAGAAGCGAAGAGAGACGCTCTCCGCCGCACGCCGGCTCGCACCATCTCTCCCTCCCCCTCCGCCTCGTCATCTCTCCGTGAAGCGTTCCCTTGTTCACGTCTGTTTTTTGGTTTGCGTGTTTCCCCTGAACACGACACGGCGACTCTCTTCACGCGGCGCTCACTCGCAACCTGTATTCTTTCCTTCCTGTTTTCTTTTTATGTCGTTGTTTTGTCTGGTCCCGCTTGCTCACCCGCCCCCTCCACCGCCACCAATCGCGAAACGGCGACGCATCAACAGCTGTGCGTACATCCGCCGTTGCGCCTCACTTGCTCCTTCGACCGCTCCCGTCTTTTCTGCCCTCACCCGATTCTTTCAACTTCATTTTTCGGATGTTCTTGACCGTGCACCGGCAACTACGCACACGCATCCCCAATGCACGCTAGCGCTATCGCCCCCGTCTCTCGCAGATCCCGTGATTTGCCGGCATCTGTCCCCCACCAATAGACGATGATGCCTAGCACGCGAGACGAGAGGGCCTCAGCCTCGCTTAGCCCCGCACAGGCGCCTGCCCGTAACTCGGCTTACTGCGATGGCGGGTGAGTAGCAGCGGCAGCATCGTGTGCAGATGGTGTGCTGCCTACCACTCTGCTAGTGTGGTGGAGCCGCCACCCCTCCCCCGCCTGTGTTCGCTGTGAGGGCGGCATACCAGGCGTTGTGCACGGTGTGCTACGCGAGATTCGCGGTTGCTCGAAGCCCGAAGCGCAGCGCATTTCACGCTGTGGCCTTGCACGCAGTGATGCGGTTACGCGCACATCTGCCTCGCGCTGCATGCGCTTCCCCCGTCGCGTGTCTATGGCTGCCCCCCTGTGTGCCCCTTCACAACGACAAGCCGTGAGCCCGCTGTGCGCAGACACACGCTTACGCGCGGGCCCCCTCCGCTCGACACACCCGCTCCTGCCAGAGGCGTGCGGGTCCAGGAGAGGGTGGAATGCCCCCTGCCGCCGCAGACGCACAGCAGCGGGCCGCACGGACAGCAACGCCGTCCGGAAACAGGCCCCAGGGCCCGAAAATGCGAGCGCTGTGTGCACCTGCGGTCAAGCACAGCACGCATATACGGCGTATGACATCCAAGAAGGCATGCAGGGGTCAGAGGAGCACGAGTGATGGACGGGAAAGGCGCGAAGAGACCCACACCGGTCAGCGCCACAGTGCATGTGCGCGGCACATGCCGCATCTCCTACATCCGGCCGGGTGGGCTGATGCGGCACGGATGCCGGCAGCATGACGGGGACACCCCGAGTAGCACCACCGAGCCCACCAGACCCCCATGTGGAGAGTCTTCACACCGCGTTACGGCATGCAGCGGCCTGAGGCGAGTCAGGGCGATGCACGGCACACAGGCCGGGTGCAGGGTCTCAGGGGGCCCTGGCCTGACTCTGGCCAGCTTGCGGCTGGAGCACATCCGGCATGCACCGGCAGTGCCCCTCCCCCTACCACCCGCACCACAGACGCCGCCGCCGCCTCCTGCCCTCGAGCAGGACCGTGGACGCGGCCCGCTTCGGATCGAGGGACGCCGCCCACCCAAGCCCGTCCGGCGCCGATCGCGCAGCGCGCATGCGTAGAAGGGACGAGGAGGGACGAGGGAGCCCGCTAGACGCGTGCCCCCGACTCGACGGCAGAGCGGCTCGTCCTCGAGGACAGGGGCCTCGCCGTGGTGCAGCAGAGGCGGGTGAAGTGTTGTTGTGGTGTGCGTATGCGCTTGTTGGCTTGCTTCTGGTAGAATGGACACGCTGAAAAAAAAAGGGAGAACCTAGCATACTCCCTCTGCTGGCAGGGAGACACTGCAGTGCGTGGTATCTCAGGGCCCAGTGCATTCACATTATTCCACGGGGGAGCCGAGAGGCCCCTCCCCTATCCCCTTTCCTGCCAGCTGCAGAGCCGCTTCTGCTGGTGACAGGGCCATCCACCTACGACGTAGGGGGTGGGGGAGGTCGGAGCGATGCATCGCTGTTGACGACGGCGGTCAAGGCCCTGGGATGGCGCTGCATCGGAGCAGCCTGCGACAGCGAACGCGTCTGTGCCATCCGGCTGATGGGCGAAGTGTCCGCGTGACTCGAGCGCATACCGCACGGTCCTCGCTGCCTACTGGTGTGGGAGCGTGAGCGACCCCGAGGGTCGCACGAGGTGGCGACCGGCACAATGGGCATGGCTGTGAGGCGACCTGCGAGAGGCAGGGGCCGAGCTCAGATGACCGGGTCGGCGCATTGCTGTAGCGCGCGTCTGCGGCTTCTTCGCACCACGCGGGTGGGGTCTGCGACTGGCCGGTGGTAGAGTGTGAGGTTGAACCTCACGTTGCATGGCAGCGAATGGCCGCTTGGAAGCAACGCGAGAATCCTGGCTCACCCGCCCAAGTCACCGCGCAGACGTTAAGCCATGGGTCGTGAATTCGGTTCTTCTCCCCCGTCTTGTGTTTTGTGTATGCATGTTTGTGTGTGCCGCCCCCCACCCCTCCCGGCGTTATAGTGCTCGTCCCTCTCTCACTCTTGCAGGCAATCACAGGGCACGAAATACAATCAAGAGACCAGAGAGGGGGAGCAGCGTTCTTTGGATACCACCCTGCAGCTGCCCGTGTCACCTCTAGTACGGACGGCTGAGCATTCACACACATAGACACACACGCCGTCTCTCTTTTACCCTGCCCGTGGAGAGTTTTCTCTAGCATTTTCTCCGTCATTCTGGCTGCCAGCGACCGCTTCCGGCGACTGTGTCATCCTCGGTGTGTGTTTGTGTTGTGTGTGCGTGTGTGTGTGTGTGTGTGTGTGTCTGTGGAAGTGTGTAGGTGTGCTTTGCCCTCGGGGGTAACAACACGCCTTCATCCGCACACGCAGCACGACAGTGTCGCGCAGGCTTCCTTTTCTCCTTCATTCTTTATCGCCCTCGCGTCGCCGTAGTGGAGTGGATGCGCCGCTTTTTTGCAATGAAACCCTCTGCAGTCGCCAAGACCACCACTGCCGGCGGCACCGCCGTCCAACTGCACACACAGAGCCACCGCCATGGCGGCCATGCCCACGCGCACAGCCACGGCAGCATTGAGAAGGGTATTTCAGGCAAGTACTTGCGTCAGTGCCAGATCGCCACCTTGGCTGGTGGGGCCACAAACGTGTTCTTCTGCGTTACGAAACTGTGGATCGGCTCTGCTGGTGGCTCCGTTGCTCTCGTCGCCGATGGTTTCCATTCCCTCACAGACATTCTCGCAGACATCATCTCCTACGTCGCCATCTCGCTTTCCCGCAAGAAGCTGCCGCGCTGCCGCTTCCCGCTAGGCATCGGCCGCCTCGAAACCTCCGGCGCTGTCATTGTGGCGGCAATTCTCTTCTTCGGCGGTGTGGCTCTCCTTGTGCAGTCGCTCGAGCAGTGCTTCGCCGATGTGACGAGTCTGCTGGAGACAGCGGCGCCGACGGGTGGCATTGCTGCCGCCCTCGCGCTCGGCGCCCGCCGTGCGATGGCCGCGTTGAGGGGCAACTCCACGTCGGCAGGGTCCCCAGCAGGGCACGTCCACGCACACGGATCGCACGATCACAGCCACGAGGAACGCCACGGCGGTGGCGATCACCAAGGCCACAGTCACTTTCAGGTGATGACGTACGACGAGGACACTGGGAAGCAGGTGATTCTGTGGACCATGGTCGGCATCGCTACAGCGTCGGTGGTTTGTAAAGAGCTCCTGTTCCGGTGGACGCGACGCGTCGGGCTGCGCGCGGGATCGCGTGTCGTGGTGGCCAACGCGTACCACCACCGCGCGGATGCGTGGAGCGGGGGGGTGGCACTGCTTGGTGTAGCTGGGCAGGTGATGGGTCTGCCTGGCGTGGACGGACTTGCTGGTCTTGCCGTGTCGCTGTCCATCTGCAAAATCGGCTACGGTATTTTCAAGGACTCCGTTCTTGAGTTTTTCGACTACCAGAACGCCGAGGAGGTCAGTGCGATTCGAGAGCAGCTGCAAAGGTTTAACCTTCGCATCGTGCCTGGGGTGGATGTGGTGCCCAACCACAAGAGCCAGAACGTGGTGAAGGCGGCGGCCTCGGGAGCAGAAGCTTCGTCAACGAACTCCCCCACCACCGCCTCGAGCTCCGATGAGGACGACACCGTTCACCGCAAGAAGATGCACTTCATCAACGTGTTTCTCGTGCGCCACGGCCACCAGTACGCCGTGCACGTCACGCTGCTCGTCTACGAGAGCGTCTTTGCGCAGCAAATCAAGGAAGCAGCAGACCTGATCACGGCGCTGGCTCGTCGCAGTCTGCCGGTGCAGGACACCTTTACGACCCTACTCGTCTGCAGCAACTACACTGAGCCACGAGAAGTATCCCTCGGTGGCTGCAATGATAATGAAGGAGCTGACGAGGAGGGCGCAGCCGCCACGTCGAGCGGCGCCACTGCGACCAACTGCCATGGCCATTGGCGCGCAGGGTGCAGTGGCTCGTTCTCACGAGCACACGGTAGCGATGACAGTGCTACTTCGACTCCGCCGATCGCTGCCACAGGTGCCATCATCAACCCGTCGCTCGAGCGGTGCATCGCGTCCCTGCAGGAGTTCCACACGTTCACGGCGCCGATTCGCTACAGCTGGGAGGAGCGCACCATCACTGCCCCCTCGTCGGAGTCGTGCGAGTGCGAGCGCGACATCAACTCCGTTGCTGAAATGTTCAAGTGCCGCCTCATCAGCGGCGGGATCGCTTCTGCCAAGAAGACCGCCGCAGACTCGGCGGAGCGGAGCGGCCACAGCTGCTCTCACGGCACACACGCCGACCATTCGCATTAAGCTGGCGTATGAGACGCCAGGTGCGTGTGTGTTGTGCGTTGTCGTTGTTTCCTCCTGTCTTGCGGAGGGCGGCGTTTGTGCTCCGCCGCCGCTCTTCTTGCATCCGCCTCCTCTTGGGACATCACTTAACTCAGCAGGAAGCAGAGCTGAAAGCGTGCGCCGCATCGCCTTCTTTTGTCCTCCCCCTCCTCCTCTTCCCCTTTCGTGGAGAAGATTAGGGCAAGCTACCCGTTCCCAGGCAGCAATAATGTGTGTGTGTGTGTGTGTCTATTGTTTAGCAGTGGTAGTGATGGTCGTGGCAGATGACTCCTCCTTGAGGCGAGTTACAATGCCACGTCTTGGAGGCCAACAAGCACAGTTGACGGGGCGGAAACAGCGGAGGGTTGAGGAGCAGATATCGGCTTGGGACGCGCATCTATCAGGCCGTCGCCGCTTGTAAGTGCTCTCTCTCTCTTATATCTCGTCGTATATAAAGGAATATGTATGCAAAACATCGAAAACGACCCTTTTACCCGTATGGTCTGGCGGCGCTGTGTGGCGCACCCATGAAACCACTTCTCCGACTGCAGCGTTGCCATCCGTGGCGTGTGAAGTGAGTTGCCCCCTCCCCACTCCATAATCTTCCCTATGCGCTCGTCTTTGCGGGGGCTTTCTCTCCCCTCCACTCTGAGGCGGATGAGAAGTGCGGGCACGAGGGGATAAGAGAGCTTCTCGCTGACCTACGGCTTCAAGGAGTGCACTTGCGTATCCCACTCCCCACATACAAGTGTGTATGTATGTGTGTGTATGTGTGTGTGTGTGTGTGGAGATGCGCAGGTTCTCTCTCTCTGCTTTTCTCCTCCAAGCCACCCTGCACAAACCCTAATCTCTCTCCCTTGCATCCCTTGCTCACTTGAGGTGGGGAACAGCCTTCTCCGTCTGCTCACCAGCAACCATTCTCTCCTTCTAAGGCCCGCCTGTCTGTCTCTCTGCGTGGAGGTGTACACAGCAGTGCCGTGCCCCACCCCAGTCTCGTGTGCTCTGCTCTGATACGCGCTTTACCGTGCGCACGGCTCATTTTTGACCCTTTTCTCGGTTGTCGCACCATGGACGATGAGTACGCTTTCTTCGAATCCGACAACTTAGTCGAGGAGGAGCTGCCTGTCATCGGTGCCTTTCCCGACCCCGTTGCCGAGTTTGGCGGCGTCGTCGGGCCCACCGGTGCAATCGGCGATTTGGCTCTGACAGCGGACGGCCATCTCGCTGCTGCCGCAGCCACGCTGCCCGGCGGCGACGGCGCTGCTGCCAACCTGGACGTTGACGAGCTCCCTCCACCCATCAAGGACGTGCAAGAGTTCCTGCCGAATGTTCACCCGGACGCCTTCCCTGTTGTCGTAGCCGTGCAGGCCCAGGCCAGTATTCCAGTCGGCATTAACCTCGCTGAACTTAGCTGTGCCACACGCAACGTGGAGTACATGCCGAACAACCGAATCCCATCTGCGACGATGCGGCTGCATGAGCCGACTGCCGTGGTCATGATGCACAATTCAGGGGCTCTCAGCATCATTGGCGCAGCTAGCGTCAGTGAGGCACGCCAGGCGGCGGAGCTGGCAGCCCGTATCATCCGCAAAGCGCTCAACCTCAACTTCTCCTCCCTCAAGTTCCGCGTCCGCTCCATCGCGGCGCGCTTCAACGTGTGCAGCCCGATTCGTCTCGACAAGCTCGCCGCCTACCAACTAGACCCCGCCATGTCGATCGGGGTGGCGAAGCTGCAGGTCAGCTACGAGCCAGAGCGCTTCAACGGCTGCGTGCTGCGCCTCGTCGGCAAGTCCTCGCGCGGCGACAACCAGTGGAGTGTGAGCTGCAGCGTGTTTGTCACCGGCAAGGTGCAGCTGATGGGCGCCCGCAGCATGGATGAACTGCGCTTTGCCTTCAATGCCTTTGTGCCCATCATTGCCAAGAATTTAGACGAGCGGAAGACTGCCTAGTGGCCCGTGTGGAGGAGTACGTGTGTCTCGTGACGTACCCCGTGGGTGACGCGTGATCACTGGTATTGTTTTGTTTCGATCAACTGCTGCTCTACCGCCTTCACGGTAAAGAAAATGACGAAAGGCGAAAGAAGGGGAAGACTTGAGTCATCGCGCTGCTCGCCATGTCGTTCACACACACACACACACACACACACACACACCTGTTTCTTGATTCTGCGCGTCTGGTGGCCGCCCTTCCTCTCCTCCACTTTGCCGAGGGCTGTTCCTGAACGTCGGTGCGTGACGCCGCTACCCGTATTACGGCCCCCCTTTCCTACACTGGAGACCCTGTCTTTAAGAGCGTATACACACAGAAGAAAACAAAGTCGTATGTGCGAGGCAGCTGGGTCGCTCTCTCACACACACGCACACACCACCTCTTGGGGGGCAGGAGGGAGGTGTGAAGAGGGATGGGGAGAGTCACAGAGATAAAAAGCGAACATGCAGCGGCACTCGCTCACCTCCCTCGTCGATTCCCAGACCAGCCGAGCGCCGCGTTCGCTCTTTTTACTCAATGCCAGCATGACGGCTCAACGGCATCACGCAGACACACACGCCCATGGAAAGAAGGAGAGAGATTGGCATGGCTACCTCTCATCGCTTCCCCTCTCTGTGCGCCTTTCTCTGCACTCCTCTCTCTCCTGCACAATCTGTCTTGGGAGTCACTACACCTGCACAAGCGTGTACACATCCGTACCCGGCTCGCCTTGCCCACCCACCCACCCCCAGCGCAAGCACTATCATCTCAGCAACACCACGTGGGCATCCCGCCCACCCTACGCAACACATTTTTGCTTTTTCTTTCTTCATCTTACTCTATCTCACGATGTCTGACTGGGAGACGATCGCGAAGGAGTCGGAGGAGGTGCTTGCGAAGCCGGATATCAAGGGCTGCCACGAGATCCTGATGAAGGCGTACGAGGGCGGCAACCACCACCCCGAGATTCTCTGGCGCCTCGGTCGCTCCTACTACGAGATGGCGAACGAGAGCACCGATCCGGCGGTGCGGGAGCCCTACCTGAAGGAGGGCATGGAGCTGTGCAAGAAGTCCGTGGAGGCGGACCCGAACAACTTTGCCTCGCACAAGTGGCTCGGTATTCTCATTTCCGATCAGAAGGTAGGCAACAAGGAGAAGATCGCGAACGCCTATGTCATCCGCGACCACTTCCTGAAGGCGGTGGAGCTGAACCCCAACGACGCCACCTCGCTGCACTGTATGGGCAACTGGTGCTTCAAGATCCTGCAAATTGGGTGGTTGGAGCGCAAGGCGGCGGCGCTGATTCTTGGCGAGCCTCCGAGCTCGACCTACGAGGAGTGCCTCGGCTACCTTCTCCGTTCTGCGGAGGCAGGGAACACGATTCACAACTCCACGATGATCGGCGACGTGTACGCGCAGCAGAGCATGCACGATGAAGCTCGCAAGTGGTACCAGAAGGCGATCGACATGCCTGCCTACACGGCGCTGCAGAAGCGTAACCACGACGCCGCTGTTGCCAAGATGAAGAAACTCTAAAGCAAGGAAGAGGTGTGGTGCGGTCAGGTAGGATGAAGAAAGGAATGCTGCTAGGAGAGGGGTATGTGCGGTCCTTCCGAGAGCGACGCATTTGGTGATAGTGAGCGGGCAGATCACCAAATCGGAAGAAGGGCCTCCATAGCGTGTGGCCCCTTATTGAAATCAACGTCTCTCAGCGAAGGAAAGGGTGTGACAACAAAGGCGGCGTCATCAGCAAGTGCACGAGGTCAGCATACGCACACGCATACATTACAGGCGTACATATCTTGATCCGCGTTGCATCGCCGATGCTGGTGGTGGGGGGAGGAGGGGCGATGCCGAAATGAAAAGCGAGAGAAACGGAAGTGATGGTCAGCGCCGACATGCTGGTCGTCATCGGAGCTCGTCTGTGAATTCTTTTTTTTCTCGCTGTCCTCTGCCTACACTCTTTTCCTTGTCCGTGGTCTGTTGCTCTCTCACCCTCTCTCTCTCTCTCGCGCGGGCTCTTCCTTTGTTTGTGCCGGTGCCGAGCACCTCTTCCACGCACGCACGCCAATGAAAGCAAGGTGTGCTTTGGGTGCTCGCTGTTCCTCCTCCGTATCCGCATCATTCTCTCTCACACATCCCTCTACCATGCTTGCGTTTGCATGGATCAGGGCGCATGCCAGCTGAAGAATGGATGTACCCGTCTTCCCTCTTCACCCCACACGCTCCTCGGTCTCACTCGCACGCAACTGTATCCACACGCAGGAGTGCAGCACAGGCGAGCACGAGCATGGCCCCTTTTGTTCGCGTGTGGCATGTATGCAAGTGAAGCATGAAGCTCTTCCCCTCCCCCTCCTTTTTTTTCTTCGATGTGTCCTTTTCTCTGCCACGCAACGTGAGGTTCAACCTCACACTCTACCACCGGCCAGTCGCAGACCCCACCCGCGTGGTGCGAAGAAGCCGCAGACGCGCGCTACAGCAATGCGCCGACCCGGTCATCTGAGCTCGGCCCCTGCCTCCTCGCAGGTCGCCTCACAGCCATGCCCATTGTGCCGGTCGCCACCTCGTGCGACCCTCGGGGTCGCTCACGCTCCCCACACCAGTAGGCAGCGAGGACCGTGCGATATGCGCTCGAGTCACGCGGACACTTCGCCCATCAGCCGGATGGCACAGACGCGTTCGCTGTCGCAGGCTGCTCCGATGCAGCGCCATCCCAGGGCCTTGACCGCCGTCGTCAACAGCGATGCATCGCTCCGACCTCCCCCACCCCCTACGTCGTAGGTGGATGGCCCTGTCACCAGCAGAAGCGGCTCTGCAGCTGGCAGGGAAGGAGATAGGGGGAGGGGCCTCTCGGCTCCCCCGTGGAATAATGTGAATGCACTGGGCCCTGAGATACCACGCACTGCAGTGTCTCCCTGCCAGCAGAGGGAGTAGGGCGGAATGGAAGAATGAACCAACAAGAAAGGTCGAGAAGGGCGAAAACGTACCGCGCGCGCCGGAGGCGTGGCTGTGCAAAGTGGCGTCGGTAATGCCCTGTGTCGACCGCAGACCCGAAGACACCGAGAGAGGAAAAAGAGAGAGGGCAGATGACGCACTGGAAGCGCGCGCGCGCACACACACACACGCATCCATCAAAGAGAACTGCCAAAGGACGCGGTGTCACGTACCGGGCGAGTAGGTTTGTGAGGTTGCCCTTCTTCATCCCCACCCCCACCCCCGCCCCCACCCCTCGCCCTCTTCCCTTCACGACTGTCAGCGAGTATGCTGGGCAAACAGGTAGAGTCGTCTGGGTTGTCTTTCCTGTGCATGGGCGTGCTACGGCGCTGTTCACCGCACGAGCCAGCAGAGCGGTGCTTCATTCGTGCCCTTCAGGCTTCCGCAGCTGGGCACCTCGCGATCGACTTCGATAGCTGTCTCACCCGCATCTCATTTCCCATCGTTACGTTTACATGTCTATCATGATGATCACAACCCATGCTACGAAAGAAAAGAGATACGTAGTAGCACAAGTAGTGCTATAGCCTTATCGGAAGCGGCGAAGGTGACTTGCACACACACGCACTCACACGCACCCCCACATACCGGTTGCGCACGCGCGACTGTGCACATCCGCGTGGCAGTGCGGCCTTTCTCGCCGAGTCTATATCATCCAGCACACACGCAAACCTGTACACGCATACTCTGCCTCTCGTACAGGACACAGGTCATCAACATAACCATCATGACCGAGAAGGAAGCGAATGACTTGATCGCCTCTGCCTTCAGCTCTGAGGCGATGGTGGAGGCGGTTTCGCGTGTTGTCGCGTCCGGCTACGAAAAATGCTCACTCTGCAACAACATCATTGAAGGCGAAGCCGAGCACGTTCTGCGGGAGCATCCGCATGTGCAGCATATTCACACAATGGTGACAAAGCCCATACCGCCACTGCCCGCTCGGGGAAGCCAGGACCAGGGTTCGATGGATGTCGGCTCCTTCGCGGTTGCAACGTCGGCCAAGGCTGATCGCGGAGAGGACGCCTTCCGTGTCGTGCAGCGCGCGCGGGCGCAGCTCCATCGCCTCCTTGATGGCATGCAGGGCATAGAGGGGCACGTGTACCTGTTCGGCAGTGTTGTTTCAATGGGCTCGTGGGACGGCGTCGGCGATGGCGACTTTTCTTTCATATGCCCCGAATGGTACACGCTGCCGGCTCCGCGTGGGCAAGTGGTGGTGCGGGAGGAGGCCGTGGAAGAGGACAGCGACGACGAAACCATTGCAGGGCGGAAGGAGGGCAAGGAAGTGGAAGAGAGCTCATCCGTTGGAGAAGCTGATGACTTCGGTATAGTCTCTGCCCCCGCGCTGCGTCACGCGAACCCAGGAAAATCACTTGAGGACGCCGCCACGGAGAAATCCCAGTCGTCGGTGCTGTCTCTGAAGAAGGAGAAGCGCATTATTTGCAACATCGCGGCGCGGCTGCGGGACGCCGGCTTCCGTTTCGAGGAGCTGGACCTTGTCTTGAGCACGCGCATTCCTGTTGTGCGGCGAAAGCGGGCTGAGCAAGAGCCCCCTCGCCTGCACCCCGCGCCGCAGGGGTCCTTCATTTGTGTTCGCTTTGACACGGCACACGCCGAAGAGCAGTTCCGCAGCGGGCGGCTGAGCCGCGTCATCTCCGCCTACAACGCGGAGGAGGTGCCAAGCCGAGGCCATCAGCGCGGCCGCTCGCTCGTACTGTGTGTGCCGGACTCCACCGACGCCATTCATCTCATGTCACGGTGGAAGCGCAAAAATGGCGTGCGGAGGGAATGGCTGGGTAACCGCCGCTCACCGGAGATCTTCTCCATCGACTTCGACCTTTCGTGCCGCTGCAACGGTATACGCAACAGCTGGTTGCTGCGGCGGTACCTCGCACAAAGTGAAGTGTGCCGCGTGGGCAACGTCTTTCTCAAGACGTGGAGCAAGGCGTGTGGTGTGAACAACTCCCGGGTCGGCTTCCTGACCTCGTACGCGGTCTCTGTGTTGTGGATTTACTTCCTACTGCGTCGTGGTGAGGTCGTCTTTGTGAACCCTGAGGACATCCCGGCGCTGCCGAACCCGAAGGAGCAGATGGAAGTGCCCTATATTCCTCTGTGGCCCGCAGTGGCCGACGCTGAGGCCGACGCGGCTCGGACGGCGCGCCTCGGTAGCCTCCTACGAGGCTTCTTCTACTTTTACGGAGAGGAGTTCGACTGGGGCACGCACGTTGCGACGATACGGCAGCCGTGCGACAGCGCTGCCGATATTCGCACCAAGGAGGACCTTGGCTGGGAAAAGTCTGACACGTTGAGCCTAGTGCTCCGAGACCGCTGCTACCACATCTTCTCCATCGAGGACGTCTACGAGGACAACCTCGACTTGGGCAGGCACCTCACACCGGAGAAGGCGGGCTGGATACGCCTCCAGTTTCGCCTCGCCTATCGACTGTGCTGCTCGACCCGGCGCGCTGGCGGAGCTGCAGGGCCGTCGCCGTTGTGGCAGCTATTTGATACGCCGCGGAAGCGAGCAGAAGACGTGCTGCACGCCCGGCTGTACACGTACCTCCTGCGCAATACCGAGGACGCAGCGGCACCCATTTCCGAGATCCTCGAAGAGCTCGGTGTGGATGAGGAGTCGGAGGCAGTGGATGCGGACGCGAAAGAAGATCCCCTGTACCTTGCCTGCGCGTACGAGCTGGGCAATCGACTGTGCGACCTCTGGTTTGACGATGCGCAAGTCGCGCAGGACACCGCGTTTCACAAAATGTACAACCGACGCAGCATGGACTACACCCCGCCGGCGAACCCCACAACGTGCGGCGAATGGGCCGCCGTGTGCACCGATGACCTCCAAGAGCACCATGATCCAACAAGCGTGCATCAGCAGCGCTGTGTGCGACTGGTTCCACCACTGAGAAGTGAGGCTGGTGCTCCTGCGCCACACTTCCAGGCGGCAAACGCGCCAGCGCGTGAGCGGGTTCTGCAGCTCATCAAGTCACGTCGCCAGTATGAAGAGTGTGCAGAGGAGCTGGGGGCCCATGCGGCGAAGAAGTCCAACCAGGCCCCGGCGGCTGTGGTCGGTGTGCCGCTTAAAAAATCAGCCGCCGGCATGCTGTACCCCCATTGCTTCTACCCCCTTCAGCAGCACCGACTGTTCAAGACGTACGAGGCTCGCGAAACGTTCACACGCTGCGTCCGGGACGTGATTGGGGAGCTGGCGCTTCTTCGTGGCGCCGACGCACCGGCGGCATTTGGGGAGAGAGGCGATATCCTGCACGACCGCAATAAGCTCTTGCGGTACCTCAAGAAGCGACTCTGCTCCAGCGTAGTAGTCGCAGATCCGACCTACGAAGCAGTGCTTCAGCTTGTATGTCTACCGACGGAGCCCTACATTCACGCTCCGCAGCTGCCGCACGGACACAATGAACGACCAACGCTGCACCCGACCCCGCTTTTCCTCAGCCTCGTTGGTGGCGGTAGTAGCGGTGCCGGTGTTGCGGCTAAGGCAAAGGTTCCCCGCGCGCGCCCGCCGCAGCAGTACTAGCGACTGAAGGCACGGCCCTCGTTCGCCCTCCCAGACCCCCCCCCCCTCGCGGGCATCAAGAAGAACGCGCCAGCCGCGACCCCTGCTCCCGTGGTGCGCAAGGGCTACAACGGTCGCGTAAGGGAAAAAGAAAGAAAGGAACACCGGCAGCCAGTGCAATTCCTGCACCGCCACCAACACCACTTCAGAGGTCGTCTGCAGCCAAGGTGCGTCAACGGCGTCGCAAAACGGGCACGTGTGGCAACTGCAGCCGACAACACGTAGAGACATTCCCGTTCGCCCCGTCAGACAGGGATAGCGGCTTCTACTGCACCAGGTACCGGGCCAACCACTCCGCAAGCGCTGTCCCTGGGACTCCAGGAAGGCAGGGGAGGGTCAGTGATGGTGTGGTTTGGATGATCGTCGACCTTCTCTTCCATCGTCTCGCTGTCATGAAACGCACACTCTGGCTTCCGTTCGTGTCAGTCTCCGCTGAGGTGCAAATAACCTGAGCGTGAGTGTTGGTGTCGGGTGTACTCTCGAACAAATCACGCAAGAAACGTAGCGACGGTGCGCCAGCAGTCGCGCATAGTCTTACCCATGGCACGTTGACAATGCGCATGCCACCGAACGCTGCCGATCCGCCGTGGCCGCGTGCTGCACCGCAGTCATTCCCGTTCGACTCTCTGTCCCTTTCACTTCCTCTCCTCTCACCACCACATCGCCTTTTTTGCCCTCAACTTGGCCTTGGTGTCACTGGCACACACGCGCGTGCCCACTGTGGTTCGAGCCCACCGATCATCGCCACCGCAGTCGCTGCTTTCGCACCACACAATACCCGCTGGCTTGATTCTCTTGTTGTTTTTTTCGTTTGTTCTCCTCCTCAGACGCAGAAACTACTAGCGCGCACACACGCACACACACACACCCCCGTCGCCCAACCAGTGCTTTTAAACCCTCGTGCCTCCTCTCTACCCGCTCACTTCCACAGCAGCACCTGCTACGCCTGTACCTTTTCCCGCCTTGTTTTTCGTATTCGTCCTTTGTTTTTTTTTTCTTTTTCAATCCCAACGCTCTCTTCTTCTCCGCTCACGCATCCGCCCCTCGTGCACCCCGTCACGTCCTTCTCGTGCGCACGTTGCAGAACAAGTATCGGCAGAGATGGCGTGCCGCAACCCCTTTTTGTTTGCGATAGTGGTGACTATCCTGTTCGTGGTGTGCTACGGTTCCGCTCTCATCGCCCAGACACCTCTCGGTGTCGACAACTTCATTGCCTCAGCGCATTACGGACGCTTTAAGAAGCGCCACGGCAAGGCCTTCGGCGAGGACGCCGAGGAGGGTCGCCGCTTCAATGCCTTCAAGCAGAACATGCAGACAGCCTACTTCCTCAACGCGCACAACCCACACGCGCACTACGACGTGTCCGGCAAGTTCGCAGACCTCACCCCCCAGGAGTTCGCCAAGCTGTACCTGAACCCCAACTACTACGCGCGCCACGGCAAGGATTACAAGGAGCACGTGCACGTCGACGACAGCGTCCGCAGTGGTGTGATGTCGGTGGACTGGCGTGAGAAGGGTGCCGTGACACCGGTGAAGAACCAGGGGATGTGCGGCTCGTGCTGGGCCTTCTCCGCCATTGGCAACATTGAAGGCCAGTGGGCTTTGAAAAACCACTCGCTGGTTTCGCTGTCGGAGCAGATGCTCGTGTCATGCGACGACATCGATGATGGGTGCAACGGCGGGCTGATGGACCAGGCAATGCAATGGATCATCCACCATCACAACGGCACTGTGCCCACGGAGGAAAGCTACCCCTACGCCTCTGCCGGCGGCACGAGGCCGCCGTGCCATGACAAAGGCAACGTTGGCGCCAGAATCAGAGGTTACATGTCCCTGCCGCATGACGAGAGGGAGATCGCGGCTTATGTGGAGAAGAACGGCCCCGTCGCCGTCGCCGTCGACGCGACAACCTGGCAGCTGTACTTTGGCGGTGTGGTCACCCTCTGCTTCGGGTGGTCGCTCAACCACGGTGTGCTCGTTGTCGGCTTCAACAGAGGCGCGAAACCGCCGTACTGGATCGTGAAGAACTCGTGGGGCACCTCGTGGGGTGAGAACGGGTACATCCGCCTTGCCATGGGCAGCAACCAGTGCTTGCTGAAGAATTACGCCGTGACGGCCACGATAGACGACTCCAACACCTCCCACGTGCCGACGACAGCGGCCTAGCCGGAGCCCAGCCCCACGGCGCTTGTGCAGATGAGCTGTTTTTTTTTTTTTTGAGTGTGTGCTCGCGGCCGTGCACAAACACGACCTATCCGACCGGTGTGTGCCTGAAGCGTACGAATGGCGGCTCTGCCCAGGTTGCCTGTGGCAAATCCGAGACGGTGGAGCTTCTCTACAACTCGCCGGGTTGCTCCGGGCCTGCCACCGAGGCCCGCGTGCCGCTGAACCTATGTCTTGCGCAGCTACGCCAGCTACCTCCAGAACGTCCGCACTGAGTCTATCGCTGCGGTGAAAACCAACGACGCCGTCTCTGACTTGACCAAGCCGCTCATCTTCGGCCAACCACACGTCCCGCACGCGAGGCACGCGGGGATCCAGGACTGGCAGGATGCACTGCGCACTATGCGCCTCAGCCGCACCGATGCGGATCCCTCCCTCAAACTCTCTTTGGATGCCTCTCTGCCTTCCCCCGAGTACCATGAGGCCATGACGCTACCATATACCCCTGCGGTAGTCCCTTTCGAAGTGCACCTACTCGTGACAAGTCCGCGCGGCTTGTCACAGTCCATTGCGGCTCGCAGCTCGTCAGCTTCCACAACGCGATCTGGCGCACAGCTGATGGACAGTACAAGAGCACCGTGCCGGCCAGCCCCACCCCCTGCCTGCACCACCATCGCGAGCATCGAACTCTCTTGCTTTACCTGGAGAGCGACGACGGTCCCTGCCCCGTCTCTCTGTCCGCTTGCTGTTCCTTTCATATTTGTTTTCTCGCCTTCGCCACCCCGTTCTTTTTGTGCTTCTGGTTTCGCTCGACACTCCCCGCCTATATATACATATATATATATATGCAATGGTGCAGGCATGACATGGACAGTGAAATACCGACGACGGAGGCCCGCCATCTCTCTCCCCCTCGCGCCCTCCTCCCCTTCCCAAGGCAGCAAGCGAGTGCGTCAGTCCGTGCGAATACATGTAATGCTCTTTGGTTTCCTTTATTTCTTCCTCTTATTTATCTGTGCAGGGTTTGCTCCGAGCACAACGGTGCGGCGAGATCGGAGGACGATGGCGTTTTCTTGCCGTCGTCCAGTGGCAGCGAGATCTCTGCTCTACCCGACAACGTCACTGCAGGCCTCCGCCCTCTTTGAGAGAGGGCCCCAGCGACCCTACGCGGACCATTCTCTCTCGTTGTTTCCACGGTCCGTGTCTTCAGAGCAAGTCCCCTCCCCCATCCGACCTCGTTCATGTCCCCACCCGGTGAAACGGGTGGCCCCGCACGCACGCCGGCACACACAAGCGCAGGCGTATGCGCAGGTGTACGCTCCTGTATGGAAGAGGCACTCTGTTCCCGCCGGTACGGCCTCGGTGTAAACAGCACGATGGCACACACACCGCCCAGAAGTCCGATCGGCTGCAACGAATATGCTGGCTCGCGAGTGGCCTCGGTGTAACTCACTCACCCTGTCCCCCCGCCCCGCTCTCCCACCGTGGCGAGGGAAAGGAAGTACTCGCATCTGTGTCGCTTCCCTCTTGTCTCCCTGTCTGTCTCTCTCTGTGTTCCGCTGGCACTTTCTCTTCCCTCACTCCATTCTTCATGTCTTCCCCCCCCCCCCCCCCCCCAATCCGCGACGACGTCGCAAACGAAGAAAATCCCCGCATAGCAGAGCGAAGCAAAAACGAGCTGGCAAGAGGGAAAGAAAAGGTAGGCGCATATAGTGCTGCTGCCTGTTCGGGGCGTGCGCGGGCCGCCGCCACCCCCCCCCCTTCCCCGCCCCCTCGCCCACGGCGCCCGCGCCCTCGGCGGCCCGCGCAGAGGCACAGCGACCACCCCAGCGGGAAAGCCCAGCAGCCCAAACCCCGCAGGCAGAGCCAGCCGACGCCGGCCCACCGCCCCAGCCAGCGGACGAGCGAGCAGATCACGCGGCGGCCAAGAACAAGGCAGGGGGCGCCCAAGCAAGCCAGCCCGGACTGAAAGGAGGCCCAAGCATGCAAAGCGGCGGCCCACCGACCGGGGATCCCTTGGTTTGAAATTGCGCGGCGAGCGGGGCGCACATCGGCCCAGACGGCGCCGGGGGGCCGCCTCGGCACAGCACCACGCCCCAGCCCAAGACCCAAAGGGGCAGGCCACACGCCGCCAAACGCCAACGACCCACCGGCACCGCCGCCAGCGGACGACCCGCGGGAACCAGGGCGCCCCGGGGGGACCTGGCCCTGGAGAAGGGCACAGCTACCCCCACCCCCCCCAAGCTGGCCGCCGCAGCCAAAAGACGCGACGCGGCCAGATGCCCATGAAATCACTTAGCTAGAAGGAGCAACGGGCAGAACAGATAAAGGCCTGCGGGGGCACTCGTGTGTGTAAAGCCTTCCCCCCACCCCCCCCCCGCTCCAAACACCCGCACGCCTCTCGCGCGATTCGGTCTGCCGGGCTGGGGCCGCGGGGTTTGGGTTTGGCGATACATGAAAAGGTGGGCCCCAGGGGCCCCAAGGCGGCATTCGCCACCCCCCGCACCGGACACGCGCCCGGTTATCCGGTCTGGGTTAGAGCACACAAATGCAGAGGAAAACTGATCAAGCGGCCTTTTTCCCGGTGGCCCCATTTGGGGGGAGAGCATGGCGCGGACCGCCCGACCCCCCGCGGCCGTCGATTCGCCAGGGGCTAGACAGGAGCGAAACATATTCCGAAAACCAGATTTTTCCGCCCTCTGCAACGCCATCCTGCTGCCAAACACGGCGCGCAACAGCTTCCTCTTTCGAGTTTGAAACCAGCGGCACGGACGTTTCACTGTGTCCACCGGTGCCCGCTGCAGTTTTTCACCGGGAAAATCAACCACAACCAAATTTGTCGACACCGAAGCCCTCTCCGTGACACGCCATAATACACAGCACCTTTTTGGCAGCCGGAACTATCCACTGGGGCGACATTTGCCTTGCCGTCCGCAAAGTTTTGAAAATGATACAAGTTGCTGACCCACGTATTCCCCCACCCCGAAAGGCTCCTTTTACCAGCGCCAGATGAAGAGCTGCCGAAGACGGCGTGGGACCCCACAACTTTCCCTGGCGAGGAATACCGCTGGCACGCCAAACGCGCACGCCTGAAAAACTGAGCAAAACCACTTGCGAAGTGGAAGCCTTCGCCCCGAAAGCGCAGGCACACGACCACGCAGTTCGCCGGCCTCCTTGACCCCATCGCGCCGATGGCGCCAGCGAAAAGAATGCACCCGGCCGATGCCCACCCCCTCCCGCCAGCAAGCCCAGGTTGTGCCGGCCCCGGCGGGAAGCGGGGAAAGCGGGGTGGATTTATCCCCCCCCCCCGCAGCAGACACCAAACAGCGACCCCAAGGGACAAGCGATGGGGCGTCGCCCGCCCACCCGCGCGCACGCAACGTCGGCACAGCGCGCGCGACCCCACTGCACAGACAGATTGCCTAAAGAGGAAGGCAGGCCCAACCTTATTTTGGCCAACGGGGGTGGCGATGGCCGCAGGGAAGCGCCGGTTTGACGACCCGGCCCCGGCCGAAGAGCCCCCGCTGCGCCGCAAAACAAGACGCCCCGTTTTGCGGCCAGGCGCCCTACGAACAGCAAGCCCCCCACACCCGCCGCGCCCCGCGCGGGCCCCGGCCAAATGGGAAACAAACACCCCCCCCCCCCATTCGGAGCTACGATCCCAACAGAAAACCGGCCACGGCGCCATTGCGCGAGCCCAAAGGGGGCCCAACTGTTTCGGGGGCGCCGGGGGACGCAGGGCCAAATTAAAAAAACGCGCCGGGCAAGGACAATTGCTGGAAGATGCCTGGCCAGAAAGGGGGCGAGTTCATTTCTTTCCGCTCCCCCCTAGCCCACCGACACCTGGACAAACAAGACGGCAAGCAAAGGTTTTGCGTTTCCGTCGCGCAAGACGGCCCCCCCGTCGTTGTAATAAAAGCGGGCGCCGCCCCCAAAGCCGGGCTTTTTAAAGAAAGCCCGCATCCCAAAAGCAAAGCCGGGGGGTTTTCGCCCGTTTTCACCACCCCTACTTCCTTGCCGGGTGGTGTGAAAACATCGGCAGCCCTGATGGGTTGCAGGGTGGCACGCGCCGCCGCTGCAAATATCAGCCCCCCCTTTTCTTTGGCGCTGGGGAGAATGCCAAAGCACACGTGGACAAATGATGACCCTCGCCGTGGCGTTTGTACGCCGCCAAAAAGCCAACCAGCGGCGACGCCCCGTAGTGCGCCGGTTTCCGGGCCTCTTTAACCGCAGATCGCCGAGCAAGGCCACGAAGAACATGAACGTGCCCCTGGGCTTTTGACCCGCCGGGGTGGCGTGGCGGAACGATTAAAAAGCCTGTCCCCGCCCATGCCCCTTTCCGCTCTGGGACCTTGGCGTCTCCCCCAAAATCCCCCACCATCGCGATGGCGCCGGCCCGCCCCCCCCACCCCCGGGGCGGAAAGCTTTGGCGCCGCCAACCTATCCCAAAGCGTCCTCCCTGGGGGCGCGGCGGGGTTGATTCTAAAACCCCCAAACGCGCCCCTGGCGCGCGGCGAACCCGCCCCCCTTCGCCTGGCCAGCTGGATTGTTCCCGGTGCCCAAACCTGTGGGGACTTCGTGCGTCGGGTTGTTCGGCGCGCTTTTGTTCGGGGCCCTGTGGCGCTTTTTCCTGGGAAAGGCGCTGGCAGAGCACACCGCGCGCACCGCCCCAAACCAAGCACCCACAACCCCTGGCGCCGCCACCACCCCCGCGCGCATCCTGTCACGCCTGCTTCCTCCTAGTGGGCCGGTGCGCCGCCGGATGGTTGGCGGAATGTTTTTTCCAAAATAACGGCGCCGCGCCCCAAAAGTATAGCCGCGAGGCGCTGGCCGCCCCCGGCCCGGGGTGGGCTTAGGCGCGCGGTGGGCCGCCCGCGCTGCCCTGGGTTGCTTTGGCGCCGCGGGGTTTTTCTTCGCGGGTGGTGGGCGGCCCGCGGGCCCTGGGGGCGCGCCCCTTTTTTAACCGGGGGGGGAAAGCCCGCCCCCCCCGCCCGGGCGCATTAGCTTACGGCAAACCCAAACCAGAGCAACAAAGGAGACAAACACGCCAGAGAAAGGGGCGCAGCGGGGACTTCGCGAAAAGGTGAAAGAGAAACGGCCGCGCGCCCCCGTCTGCCCGTTTACCCCTGAGGCCGGGCGTGGCACGGCGGGCAACCACCTCCAAAACAGATTTGTCGTGTTCGCCGTTTTGTTCTGTTGCGGAAATGGGGCCGGGTAAATACCTGACTTCGCGTTGGTGAAAAAGAAGGGTGCTGGCAAGCTCCGCCTTGGTCCTCGCCGGCGCCTTCGCGTGCGCCGCCGGCTGTGTTGCGCGCGCGCGCGGTTAGCGCCATTCGAAGTTTCCGCCACTAGGCCCATCCACAGCAGCTCCTTTGGTATAACCTTTGCGTCTAAGCGCAAGCGGATGTATTCCCGTAGACTTTTTACCGGTTAACCACGGCCACGCCAGCTGCCCCCGGAGTGCGGGTCTCCTGGTGTCAATGAAAAATGTTTTTGACACACGGCCAGCGACGCCCACCAGAGCAGACCCTTACCCCCGGCTTAAATACGGTCGGGCCTCCTGTTTGAAAGTGTTTCTCCTTTTTGTCCCTTCGCCCATTTCAGCCTTGCTTCTCGTCTCGCCTGGTACGGTTCCGTTGGCCAGCGTGTGTGCCGTCATAGGTTTTGGAATCGCCGCAAAGAGCTGTTTGCCTGCTGCTCACCTTTTCGGCCGGGCCCTGCGGTGCTTGCAGGTGTCCGGCCCCCGCGCCACGTACGCGACCGCCAGGCAGCCTTTGTTTGCCTTCACAAAAAGACCAACCACCGTCGGCTTAGCGCGTTGGGTGTGCAGGTGGATCGAAGTAGCGCAGTCGTGCGCGCATCTTCCCACGCCCCTCGAATAGTTGATCGTTACCCGGCGCCAAGGAAATCCAAAAGCCTTCTCAGGGTGCCTGCGGATATGAAAGATGCACTTGTGTGCCGTGACCTGGAAAAACCTCTCGCCCGCCGCCTGTTGAACCCTTCGCGTCTCTAGACTTTCTATTGGATGGCTTTTGCGGCAAGCGCCTTCGGGCCTGTAGCGCGAGAAACACCCTCTTAGAGAAACGGTGACGCAGCGGTTTTAACACAAAGCGCATGCCTGGCCGGCGCTGGCGTTACAATGCCGGGCGCCCTGCCAAAGGCGCCAGCCCGCCGCCCACCGGGCGCCTTCCCCACCCACCGCTTTTGCTAGCGCCGGGGTCTTGCATCTTTGCTTTCTGTGTTTCCCCTTTTTTGGCACCAGACCCGTTGTGATGAGCCATGCTTTCTTGTCCCTGGGTCGGCTATCGGTGGGGCCCCCTTTTGAGCTATGCGTGGTGACCTTCTGTCGTCTTTTCATGTCTGGCTGCGAATGCCGGAACCATAAATAAGTGGCGGTGGTTGCTGTCCCTCTTTTGCTTTGTGTGCGCTTCATGCGTGGGTCATGTTGCGATCACTCGGGCTGGGTTTCCATGCAAAGACTCTGGCGGCGCCGAGTCTCACACGTGCGGCGGTGCCCTCCCATGGCGAAATTCCTTTCGCACGCCCGAAATTCAAGGTTCGCTTAGAAAAAGTTAGAAACAAAGAAGGTGTGTTTTGCCGGCCCGCTGTTCGACTTCCTTGGCCATCAGTACGGTTAGGATGGGGAGGGTTTTCTCTTCAGCATGCCTGGGGTCGCAAAGTAGTGCTGTGCAAGCCGGTTGATTTCCACGTTCGAAGTTGGCCCGCGGCAGGCCACCGTCTTCGGGCGCCCCATTCTTTCCCCACTGGGAAACCGGCGTGGGCATTTGGGGCTGCTTCCTGGCGATGGGTCTCGTTCGGCTTTGTCTCGCGTGGTCGTCTTCCGGCTCGCGTCGTCTCCCGGGCTTCTGGTCTGCATGTTTCACGCCGCCGCCCATCCACGACCCGCCGCGGCGGCAAAGCAGCCCGCTGCCACAATGGCGGTTTGGTGGGACTGGGTCTGCGTTGGCCTGTCCAGCGCGGCGGTTTCTCGCCGCTAGCATCGTGCACTGCCCAAGCACCACCGCGCCTTGCAACAGCCCTTCGCTTTGGCCTGGTGGGCGGGGAAATAAATGCCGCCACCGGCGCAGCCTTCGGTGCCGCCTGTGCCGTGGGCGAGGGGGGGGCGGCTTTTAACCTTCCGTTGGGGCGGCTCGGTCGGCGGGTGGGGTGGGTGCGAAGCGACCCGCAATCTTCGGACGAATCCACCGAAAGGCGGCTTTTTGACCGTCCAGGGTGTCCGGGAAAGCGTTCCAGCTGCGCAGCCGCAGCCCGCGGGCCCCTTCAGCCCGTATGGCGACAGATCCGACAGTTTGGGCCTGCCCGGCCTTTTTCTCTTCGGCGTAAAGAGTGCACATTGCGATCGGCAATGCGGGGGGGGGGGGGAAGCGGCTCGGTTCCTAGCGTTGCTTCGGGCCTGTCCATTCCTTGCGGCTCTGCCGTCTTGGCTCTGCCTGGCCAAGAGGCTTCGGCCTTTTCACGTCCATCCACGGATGTAACGTCAGCTCCACCTGTTTGACGGGGTGGGGTGAAGCGGCCGCCCTGTCCAAGACGGAGGAAAGAGAACGCAGCGGCGCGGCGCTTCAAAAAGCCACGGGTCAACCCCTCCTTTTCTTTCCGGAGCATCGCATGGCTGTCGGCACGGGGCCGGGTCTCCTTCGAGTGCGACCGCACTCATCGATGGTAGCGTGCCTCTTTTCCCTTTGAAGCCAAGCCCATTGCGAAACCTTTAGAAAACAGCGGCGGCGCCCAAAGATAAGCATCAGGGGAGCACAAAAAAATGGGGGGGGGGTAAAGCTTTTCTCCCCCCTTCTTGGGCGCATTGCCCACCATATGGATAGCAAAAAGCCATTTGCTGTTGTAGACCGCTCCGGCAACCGCTGTCTGGGGCCTTGCCGCGGGCATTTGTGGTGGTGTGTCGCTCTGGCCCCCTGCGTGGCGGGCGCTTTTCCCATTTTCACCGCGGGGGTGGGCGCCAAAACCCCTTTTCCCGCCTGGCGGCCCCAGCGAACAAAAGAAGCGGAAAGCACTGTGATCGCCAAGCTGTGAGTTGCTTCTTCGACGGTGGTGCTTAGGAGATGCCTTCGGCCACGACCCCCGAGCCAAATCTGTCAAGTATCATGCTGGGGTTTGAAATCGCTACTTTTCATTCTATTGTAGAAAAGAAAACCCCGAAACCGGGACCCAGTACACATGGGGATCCGTTTTTTCATCCAGTCGCTTAAGTTCCCCCGCCCTTCTGACGGAGACGTCCCCCCGGCATCATTATTAACCCCCTTTGCTGAGTCACCTTTCTTCGAATGGACAGGTGATTTGTTTTTTCCTTACTCTGCGGCGAATGCTTCTCTTCGACACGGGTGGGCCGCGGCGGACCTGCGTGGCTCCTCTTTCCTTTGCGCTGGCATCGCCGTGGAAACTGCCCGCTGCACCTCATGTCTCGTTTTCTTATCCTGCCAAAGGCGGAATGGCTCGGAGGCAAAACCAGAACCCACCCGGCATCTTTGGAGCGCTCAGACCCCTGCTTTGCTATACGGCGTTCGCTCACCAGACGCAACCTTTGCACAGGTCTATCTTCCCTCGACTTACCGTCTCTTTCAGCGAAAAACATTGTGATTTCAGTCTCTTTACCGGCGTTCCCCCCCCCCCCTGAGCCTGATGGCCTTTCGGGTTCCCCACCGTTGTGCCTTGGGTCTCCGTTCTTCGCCGCCAGACCCCAGCGACGCCCCGTTGACGGGGAGGGGGCATCTCAGTGCGTGGTATCTCAGGGCCCAGTGCATTCACATTATTCCACGGGGGAGCCGAGAGGCCTCCTCCCCCTATCTCCTTCCCTGCCAGCTGCAGAGCCGCCTCTGCTGGTGACAGGGCCATCCACCTACGACGTAGGGGGGGGGGTCGGAGCGATGCATCGCTGTTGACGCCGGCGGTCAAGGCCCTGGGATGGCGCTGCATCGGAGCCGCCTGCGACAGCGAACGCGTCTGTGCCATCCGGCTGATGGGCGAAGTGTCCGCGTGACTCGAGCGCATACCGCACGGTCCTCGCTGCCTACTGGTGTCGGGAGCGTGAGCGACCCCGAGGGTCGCACGAAGTGGCGACCGGCACAATGGGCATGGCTGTGAGGCGACCTGCGAGGAGGCAGGGGCCGAGCTCAGATGACCGGGTCGGCGCATTGCTGTAGCGCGCGTCTGCGGCTTCTTCGCACCACGCGGGTGGGGCCTGCGACTGGCGGGTGTAGAGCGGAGTGCTGCTCGTGCCTCATGCCAGCTAAGGGAGATGTTGACCCCCCAAACAGTGTAACCTTGATACTTATGCTCTTCTGCACTTCCCTCCTTTTTCTTTGTATTCGGTAGTGTTTTTCTGGAAAGCTCTCACTCTGAAATGTCGACGGCATCTGGTCTCATGGTTGGCTTTGCGTTCGCGGCAAACACCACGGATGAGTCTTGTACTTACGTAGTGAATGTTTGCGGCCACGATTCTGTTGGGCTCCCACTTGCCCGAAGTATGAACGCAGTGGATGCTGAGTACGTAGAGCACCACGGAGTCGATAATCTTATTATCCCCATCTCCGTCAGCGAGCCGAAAGAAACAAAAAGTGGTGATTACGCATACTGCGTGGATGTTGTCGTGCATACGCTTTTGATTAAAAAGTGCTCTCGCGGGCACCGCCTTCTTCAGCACCTGACGGAAAAACTGGTGACGCTTTCGATTGAGTGGATTCGAAATGAGTGTGGTGTGCAATTGCTGCCGAGGTCTTGTCGAATCGCTGGCAACCCCCTTTACTTTGACGACACCGTCGACACATCAAAGTCGATGGCTTCGATAATCGAGCACGCCGCTGAGCTGCTTCAGAGGAAGTCAAATAGTTCCGATTCTCGCGAGGACCAGCAGGACACCATTCCGGATGCACTTAATTTAATGAAGGTACAGGTGCCGGAGTCCAAGCAACCGCTTATTCGTGAAGTGATATCAACACCAGCGATCAAAAAAGGGTTTTTGGTGGACGGAAATGCACGACTCTACGGCCCTGACGGAAGCAGTGAAGGTTCTGGCAAAGCCCCAGACCCTTTGGCGCACGTCCCACAATCACTGCGGGAGAGGTGTCAAATTATTGACACACGAAACATTGAAGGACTCACCGCTCCGCCTGCTAAAACACTGAAGTCCGTCGATAAGACGGCAAATACGCACACTTCCGGCACGGTTGTTGCACCTACTTCTGAGCCGCAAGGAAAAGACGAGGCTAACTGGGCCCCCTTCTCCATAGAGCGTACCGGGGAGAAGGTGATCGTTAGATTTTTAGTACCTGACGGTGTGTCCTCACTTCATGATATTGATCTCTCTGCAACAAAAGACACACTGGAAATTAATGGAAGCGTAACTCAGCTGCCAGTGCCCATCGTGACGGATGACGTGCGGGCCAAGTTTGTCAAAGCCACACGGATCTTGGTCGTGACATGTCTGATTGATGTATCATAAAATAGTCAAGAAGAATTATTTTGCTACTCGACCTCAGCAGCCGACTAGTAGCAAATTCACTGTCCTGTTCGAAAATAAATAGGCTCTCTCGCGGGGTATAAAGCCGAATTTCGCACGACTTAACAAAATCGCTGCACACTACTCCAGTCAGCTGCATGTGCTCCGGAAACTATCTATAAAATACATTCAACTTACTCCCCTCACATTTCTGGCCACTACTGCTGCAAATGTTGGCTGTATGGCTGCTCACAGTCCAGAACGCGACTGGAGGAGACATAGATAAACATGACTCAACTCGTCCCTTTAGCTGAACTGCCCAGCGGCAAAAAAATATATAGTGTCCGGGGGCAGCGGTTCGAAGTGGACAGGCAATATGATCTGGTCAAGGTTGTTGGATTTGGTGCGTGTGGCACTGTTTGTTCAGCGGTCGCGAACGAGTCGGGTGAGCGAGTGGCGATCAAGCGATTGTCGCGTGTTTTTGGTGATCTTCGTGAAGGGAAACGAATTTTGCGGGAGATGGAGATAATGACGTCGCTGAAGCACAATAATCTGATTCGCCTCCACCACTTCATGCGGCCGCAGTCAAAGGAGACGTTTGAGGACATTTACTTGGTGATGGATCTTTATGACACAGATTTAAATCGTATTATACGAAGTCGGCAGAAACTCACTGATGAACATCTGCAGTATTTTATGATTCAAGCGTTCCGCGGATTGCATTACCTTCACTCTGCCAAGGTGATGCACCGCGACCTGAAGCCGAGCAACTTGCTTGTAAATGCGGACTGCGCGCTAGCAATCTGCGATTTTGGGCTGGCTCGTGATGATCAAGTGATGAGCTCGTCAGATCTCACACAGTACGTCGTAACACGGTGGTACAGACCCCCTGAGGTACTCGGGATGGGATCCAATCAGTACACGAGCGCGGTAGATGTCTGGAGCCTTGGTCTGATCTTTGCGGAGCTAATGGTGGGGCGCACCTTGCTTCCGGGAACGGATTATATTGGACAGCTAGTAATGATTGTCAACCTATTAGGATCCCCGTCCATAGATGACATGGAGTTTCTGAGCTCAGAAGCAAAGGCATTTATTCTCTCTCAGCCGCATCAGCCGGCTCTCTCCTTCAGAGATCTTTTTCCAATGGCTACAGAAGAGGCCACTGACCTTCTGTCGAAGCTGCTAGTTTTCCATCCAGCGAGACGATTAACTGCGAAGCAAGTGATGGAACATCCATATTTTTCGAAGTACAGAGATGCCGCAGAAGAGGCTGACGCTCCTGATCCGTTTGTGTGGAATCATAGCCATATAGAAACCAAGGAGCAACTCCGTGACGATTTGTGGCGGGTTGTTGAAGCCCATTCACACTTGAGCGAATAGGAATCTGGTTCTCGCTTTTTTTTTTTTGCATGCATCACTCAAACTTCTTCTAATAAGAACACCCGCTTTTAAATCGTCTACTGGCGGTGCACTGTGGCTATTGCTGAGCAAGGCAACACCCCACATTTCTTCTCCGCAAATTAAAATTCACTGTAATTTCTAGAGATCGAAGATCCCTCGTTTCTGCACTGTCAAAAAGGAAAAAATAAGAAACTCCGATGAAGCGTGAACCAATCTTGTGCGCGTTGCTGTCCAATCTATACTTCCTCTTCTTTTCCCCGTCTCTCAGCAGTACATGGATACTTCGCTCGTTTTTTCGTTTTTTTTTTCATCAAGGGCTAATTCTTCGGCGATCTCCTTCGCATACACCGGTAAGTTGTGACGCATGAGACGTCCGCGTGAGCCAGCGCCAGGGGAGTGCTGTGGAAGCGGCTGTACCCGCTGCGTATGGGATATTTACTACGATGAACTCGCCAGATTTGAAGAGTTTATAGCAGGCGGGGGGATCGAAGAGGAGTGTACCCAATCCTCAGAGGAGGAAGAGGTTGTTGATTATATCGGCTCCGTTGTGGTGAAGTACATTGATCCACCAGCTTTTCCCACCACAGGCTCTCCAGGTGAGTGGGAGAGAGCCGAAATGAAGGCGCGCGGTTTCTTTCCCATTGACAGAATCGAACTAGTGAGCTGCAGCACATCCCTGTTTTCTCCAACTGATCCGGGAATCAGCGTCGTCAACCTCTTCACATCCGCAAAAGGCAGGGCAATGCTACCGGGCGATGTAGTAGAGGTTCTTGTGACTAACAGCCACGGTACTCAGGACGCCGATGACGTTGAGAGGCTGTGCAAGGCGCTTCACCTGGATCCGTGTGCGTGGTGCGAGCTGCATCGCTCCCCGTTTGTGCCGGAAGACAACTTTCCCCCGTGGCTTCCGCTACAAAAGCCTCTGACGCTTGGGCAGCTTTTCTCTGCCTACGTCGATATAAGCAGTAGTAGCTACCTGTTGCATCAGAGCTTTTTCGAGAGCCTTTTTCGAATTTACAGCGACTCCAAACCTTCCTCAGCATCTTCGACTTCAACCACCCCGTCACCCGATCCAGAGAAGGTGCGACTTCTTGAGGCCTGCGCGTCCTCTGAAACAGGCCCCAGCTGCTGCGCTTGCTGTCAAAAAACAGTACACCGCTGTGCTACCCTTCTCTTGTCGACGTACTTGAGGTCTTTTCCTTCGTCGATATTCCACTTGACCGTCTTCTTGAGGTCAGTGGACCGCTCCAGACGCGCAGGTATAGCCTGGCAAACTGGATTCCTGAAACGCTTCCGCCAAGTCCACTTCAGCTGTGCATGAGGGAGGTGTGCGCTCGACGCTCTGCAAATTTACCTGCAGCTACCGCCGTTGGCGCGGACACTCAGCGCGTTGCAGACATGCTCAACAGAGCTGCTCAGGATGCCTCCAGGGACCACGGCAACTTTTTCTTTGGACACACGTCCCACCCGTTGTGTTGTGCAGCGCGCTCCATGATGAGGAGTGCAGCTGCCGCAGGTCAGAGAGGCATGTACGTCAGCTTTTCTCTTTTTGGAAACTCTTTATTTGCCCGGCAGCTTCAGGCTGGATGCACAGCTCTGTGCAACCCTGCTCAAGCCAAGAGCTTGTGCAGTCCACTTTTTCTTATTGGATGTGGCACAGGGATTGCTCCTTTGATTGCGGCTGTCACGCAGCTGATGCTTCGTCGCGCCTCCACAGCCGCCGGCAGTGCCCCGTTTCCGTGCTGGGTGTTCTACGGAGCGCGCACAAAGGCGGAGCTTTTGTATGATGAAACCCTCCAGGAAGCACTGAGGACAGGAGCCATTGCCAAGTACGAGTACGCGCTTTCCCGAGAGGAGGACAATGAGAAGCAAGGCAGGTATGTGACCGACCTTGTGAAGCGGAACCGGCTAATGGTCACGGATTCCCTGCAAAACGAGGGTCAGCTATTTGTGTGTGGTCCGGCAAAGGCTCTTCTATCTGTTCGGCAGCTGGTCAAGTGCGACCTGCTCGCCGAGCCAGACGATGATGACAGTGTGCAGGAGCAACGACTGTTGGTGCTAGAGGATCGAGGGCGACTGAACTTCGATATATGGAGCACAGGAAACATATTTGAGTGATGCATACGTTCCCATCGCTGTGGATGATGGACTACATGAGTGAACGGTTTAAAAAATAGAGGCGCAGCAATGGGGCTTTCAGTGAATCAGTATTCCTCTACGTTGATCTTGCAGAGCTTTTCGACGCGGCGCTTGAGATGTGCGCGCCTAATTGAGTATGAGCCGCTAATGGATGCTTCGTTTTGTACATCACGCACAGTCTCTCCACTTTTGACGTTGTGCCCTTATCGCTGATACGGTGCACATTCCTCGTGAGTGTGCAATTTCCAACTGTCGCGCTAGTGAAGCCACTGGTGTCCGTGAATCTGCATCGTACATAGAAACCATTCAATGATACAGTTTATCGATACTATCGCAAGTGAGGTGCAAGAAGATGAGCATTGGCACTGGCCTGAGCGAGCTGCTTAAACGCGTGCAGACCAACCGTGAGAACTGCGCGTGCGTTTTCCTCAGAGTATCATACGATGGCAAACGGAAAGAGGGCCAGTATTGGCAACATTGCATTTAGCCAAGCCATCGCCACGTTTCGTGAAACTGAAGGACTGACACTTATCGTCGAAGACGCCTTTTCGAAGAACATATTATGAAGGCCGCTGACCCTTCGGCACGAGTATTTGAGCCGTTGAGGGAGTACTGGCGGTCTTGCACAGAGGAGGAAGAGCAACCTTACCTGAGCCAGATCACGATGCGCATCCACTCAAGCCTGTCCGCAGTGGGCTTCACAGCGTTCAGCCGTACGTTGACGGACGCAGGCATCAGCCGCAACGTTTTGCAGGCTACTACCACGATAACATTTTCGTCCATGTGGCGAGCAGGGCGACAGCGATGAGTGTACTGACTGTTCTTTCCGCTGGATCTTTCTAGTGACATTATCGACCACCTCGGTGTCTTGGTCTTTTGTGCTTTGGCACTCAAGCACGGAAAAGCAAACAGCTCTCTGCAGTCTCTTCTCTTGCGTTCCAGAGCCTCTCTGCACATCAGCGATGCAGTCCGATGGGCTCCTTCCGTTGTGTTTTATGCGCAATGCCATGTGTTGCCGCTGCGAAGAAAAAAAGCACCTAGACACTTCTGGGGTGCCGTTCTTGGAGCCCCCTTCTACCATTCCTCTCTCCCCATCGTTTCTCTGTTTTCACGTTTTCCGAAGCTGGGTCGAGTGGTCGACAGCAGTGACTAGCGACACGCATCAGAAACTCATCATTGTAAAGCAAGGATGCCGCAAGACACGTACTTTCGCCGTGCCATCAATTGGATGTACGGGGACGATGCCTACCTTCAAAACATGCCAACGAAGGACTTGGGCAACAAGCACATTAACGAGCTTCTCGGCCGGCACCCCTACCACCCGTACGATCCCGATATGAAGGCCGACAACTCCTGCTACCAATTCAACGCACTCTTCCACGAATGCATGGAGGCGGATCACGTGGAGGGGTACGAACTTTATCAGAAGCATGTGGCCTGCTACTTCCCGTACAAGGTAGATTTGATGAAGTGTATCGCCAAGGAGAAGCGGCGCCATCGCATGGAGGTGGAGGCTCTAGAAGAGAAAGGTCCGAAAAGCTGATCCCTGGTCTTAGTACGCGCTCTGTTACTCATGCCACATCCTTCCTATTCACAAGTTTGTTGAGTAGAATAAAAAAAATACCGGTCAACCCTACTGAGGGTTAGCAGTGCCACTGCGCCGTTTCGTTTGATGAAAACGAAAAGCACAAAAAAAGTCGGCTTCACGGTGGCTGACAATGAATCCTCACAGATCTCTGCTGCTAGAGTCGGGCCACGTGAGCACTTATATGGCACCATGCCAATGGGCGCGACGCGAGTGTGTGCTCAGGCGAGACAGGTACACTTTTCTGTGCTGAGTGGAGTGCTCCACTTTAATTTTTTCGTCTCGTATGTCCCTTCTGCACTGTCCTCAAATCATCGCTTCTCTCCCCTGTCTACGCTTTTGCGATGCTCTGCACGCACTCCGCCCCGGCTGCTCAGCAGCTAACAACTGTCGGGACGCCGCTTGTAAATCGCGCCTTCTTTTATGCCATTGCACCTTCGTTTTGCTTTGACGTTGAGGTCGGCAGTCAAGTGTGTGGTGCTTCGTTGCGCTGCAAAGGACTCTAATAGCTCAGAGTGACTTCCTGCCACGCACCACGCCTACTTGGCATATTCCGCTTTCTCTTCCTTCTCGCACAGGCGAGATACATTATCTCAAAAGAAAAGGGATTCGACCAGTCGCTACAGGTGTCTCTTTCCACCTCCGGCACAGGGCTTCGGCGACGTCTGTCGCTACCGATCAACCGCCTCGAACAAGCTTTACACACAGCTGGCTCAGTTCTTCCGAGGTCCTTCTTAGACGCCTAGGCGGATCAGATGGGCTCGCAGAGCGGGAAAGCGTCTTTACCGACGTCCAATCGGCACCGCGCGGTGTGTGATTTGTGCGGCACGAAAGCGACGCGCAAGTCGTCACTGCAAACGGGCGGCAGCCTCGTCTTCAAGGAATGTAGCCGCTGCCATCTTCGCTGCTGCGGCGAGTGCTACGTGTGGCGCCGCTACGGGACTAGTTTTTCGACCTACTATGACGAGGAGCACGCTGTTGCCGAGTTTGCGCCAGTGTGTCGGCGATGCGTAGCAGGGCCGAATCTGGTCGCCAACGCACCGCGGTTTGTTTGGAATAAGATTTTCGAATACTGCGACGCGACGGCAAAGCATCATCTGCTGCAGCTATGCCACGCCACGCAGATGGGCGTTGTGCTGCCGTACCCTCACACACGGTACGGGTGGAGTACCTTTTTCGAAGGTAGGCATTTCATCTCCAAAGGTGCCAACGGTGAGGTTTATCACACGGTGGTGCGTCGCGACATTACGAAGGAGCTCGCGCGGTCTCTAATTGATGCGCTGGATACAAAGGTGCTAGCCGATCTTGCTGGTCGCGCGGTGGCGGTGAAAGCGATCCGGAAGTCAACTGTTTTCTCCTTGAGGAGGTGGAAGCACATTCAACGGGAGGTGGACACGCTACGTAGATGCTGCCATCGTCACGTCGTTCAGCTACACTTCGTCGCGCAGGGCCCCAGTGAGGTCTACATTGTGCTTCAGTACGTGGCGGGCGGAGACTTGTTTGACTGGCTGGTTCGCCAACAGATTCCAATGGAGTATGATGTGGTCGTCATCGCGCGCCAGCTTCTCGAAACGCTTCACTTTATGCACGAGGTGCGCGGCGTTGTGCATCGCGATATCAAGCCGGAGAACATTCTGCTGCAACCCGTTGCAAATCCAGGTGTACAGAGGCAGGGGGATGGATCACTCGGTGCAGACGACAGGTGCTCCACAGAGCACACCAACTCGTCTGATGATTTGTACATACGCCTTGCTGACTTCGGGTACGCGAAGCTGCTTCCGCAAAACGAGGCTGGGGATGCGACCCTGTCGCCAGCACAGATCTCGCGCCCCCCTTTGCCGCCTGCACCCGCGGACGCCATTGGTATTGTGGGACCTAGGGCGGAAAACGTGCAGCGCACCGAGCCTCCTGCGAGGACTTGCAAGCCGTTCCTCATTTCGTCCACTCCGTGTGGAACGCTCGGCTTCGCTGCCCCTGAGATTCTCTCCGCCTACAACGCGCGGAAGAACGCTTTGCAGCGCCCTCGTTCAAACCGGCAATCCGCCGAGCAGCGCGGAGACGCAGCCAAGCCGCGAACGCCGGTAGATTTAGTGAAGCGTATGGACATCTTTGCGGCTGGTGTCACTATATGCGTCCTCCTGACGGGGTGCGAGCCGTTTCCGTGTCGGTCGTCGAAGGAGCATATTGAGGCTGTGCACGAAGGCCTGGACTTTAGCGGACCTCAGTGGAACTACGTTTCTCAGCCGGCCAAGAACTTACTACGTCGCATGCTTGCGCCAAGGGCAGCGGATCGTCCCTCAGCCTTTGAGTGCCTCAACTCATCATGGATGAAGCACCAGGGCCCATACACTGACGCCACCTCAGAGGCGGAGGACGACGACGAGAATGCGCGTGGGAAGGGCCTCAATCGCAGCGCGTCCATGTGGCAGCTGCTCTCCACCTCATTCCAGAACTCTGTCCACTCGCTGCGCAAGAACGAGGGGTGGCTATTTGTGCAGGATGCACAGGGACTCGTGACGACGATTCCACGTCAGCTTGTAAACGGTAGAGAAGATAGTGAGTCCTTTTCCGAGGCGCTTCATTCCCCCAACGGTTGCGAGCAGGCCTCCAGTGTGTACTAGAGACTCTCAACTTTTCTCATCTTGATCAAGTGCATTTCCATGTCATTGGCATCCACGTCAAAGTCTTTCTTCTCCATCCTGCGAATCGTCGTGCACATTTCCTCATGCATGCCCAAACGACCCTTTGCAGACCGTACGAATGCAAGGCCTTCCTCCTGCCGCCACGCCCTTTCCCTCCCCCCAGATGCTGCTGTTAGCTTTTCTTTGCTCTCTTTCCCTCTCAATACTTTCAATTCTCGTCTGCTTTTTTTCCCCTTTATCGCCCAGCACCGATGAATTCGAAAGTGCACCGCCCTCTTGTGTAGTTTCTCCGATTCCATTTTGTATGTTTCTTGGTTTCATCGCCTTGCACGACGCCCAGCTGTCGCTTTTCCCTTTCCCCGCCTTTTCTTTTAGATGATACTATGGTATGTCCCCATTCGCTTCTCTGATCACCATTTCCCATGCTGTCTTGTACCATTTATGTTTGCCTCACTGCTTGTCTTACATGTTTTTTTTTCTTTGCGTCAGGGCCGAGACGGATTGGTCTTTCACGGCTCTTTTCCCGCTTTCCGCTCTTTTCTGCATTGTTCCGTGATGAGTAATCCGGTAATTCTCTTCTCTGTCTTCGGATCCTGTTTCTCTTGTTCGACTTAAAACGTGTTTTTGTAGTCTCTTTCTTCTCCCTTACTTCTTCGGCGTTCTCACACTCTAAAAGACACGCAGAAGAGGAGAGAGCGCCTTATATGTGCTGCTGCTACGCCCATAATCTCGCTTTGTCTTTTCTTTGTTGCCGCTGCGACGACCGGCGGGTTCCTGCTGATCTCCCTAACGCGTGCCTATACCACAGCTCCATCCCTTACATTCTCTTGTTGCTTCCTTCTACTTGACCCTGATGACGGGGAGGGGGCATCTCAGTGCGTGGTATCTCAGGGCCCAGTGCATTCACATTATTCCACGGGGGAGCCGAGAGGCCTCCTCCCCCCTATCTCCTCCCTGCCAGCTGCAGAGCCGCCTCTGCTGGTGACAGGGCCATCCACCTACGACGTAGGGGGGGGAGGTCGGAGCGATGCATCGCTGTTGACGTCGGCGGTCAAGGCCCTGGGATGGCGCTGCATCGGAGCAGCCTGCGACAGCGAACGCGTCTGTGCCATCCGGCTGATGGGCGAAGTGTCCGCGTGACTCGAGCGCATATCGCACGGTCCTCGCTGCCTACTGGTGTGGGGAGCGTGAGCGACCCCGAGGGTCGCACGAGGTGGCGACCGGCACAATGGGCATGGCTGTGAGGCAACCTGCGAGGAGGCAGGGGCCGAGCTCAGATGACTGGGTCGGCGCATTGCTGTAGCGCGCGTCTGCGGCTTCTTCGCACCACGCGGGTGGGGTCTGCGACTGGCCGGTGCAGAGGGGGACCGCACTCGTGTTGTACGGCAGAGAGTGAAACACTTAGATGCAAATTGAAGTCGGCCTTACTTGCTCTATAGGCAGTTTTGAAGGAAAATGTTTGAAATTTTTTTCCTTTTTTCCCCTTTTCTGCGCGTGTGCCACTTAAGTGTTTGCTTGCTTTTAAAACCTGCGGTACGGTGTGGGACCAACAGGAGGGCCCAATGGATGCCGAGCGAGGAATGACACGTGCCTGTAAGCATGAGCAGCCAGCGACAAACCTTACCGCACCCCCGTCGAGGGCGCTTTTGGAAGCGGACGCGGTCTTTTCTCCCGCCGCATGTGTGTCCTTTGGCGGGAGTGAGGCTCACTTTCACAGTGGTCGCGTGTTGGTCCCCGGAAGGAATCAGCTCCTTCCACGTGAACATTCCTGATGTCGCTTCCACGGATCACTGCGACTGCTGCCTCTTCATCCTTACGCTTTCTGGCCCGCCTCAAAAGGAACCGCCTATGCAGAAGAGAAAACTTACGCACAGAAGCTGCAGGCTTTGCTCAGATAGACGGAAGAAGTCCTTGGCTCATGAAGGGACACACACTCTCGCCTTCCACCACAGTTATCGAGAGTGTTCTCAGCATCATACACATAGACTGATAGACATCGCATCAGTTTTTTTTTCCTTCGCGAAGTGCGTTTCATTTCCAGCTTTGTCGTGCACCCCGACGCTATGGATCCGAATAGATGTGCCCCGGCGAGCGCTGTGACAGATGAGCAGCCGCTTACTCTGCTCTGGGGGACGTGGGAGATGTGGTGCGACATGCCGCAGCGACAGCAAGGCCAGGGCACAGAAAATACCAACTGGCTGGAGCAAGTGAAGAGCATTGGTTTGTTCGACAGTGCCGAGGGCTTCTGGGGAATTTTCAACTGCACCGTCCTGCCATCGCAGCTTCCACCGAACGGCTCCTATTACCTTTTTCGAAAACACATTGCCCCAATGTGGGAGCACGAGGCAAACCGCAGAGGCGGAAAGTGGGTGATTCCCTTTACCGGCAAGGCGTCGCGAAGTGAGGGTGATTTGCAGCCGGTCGATGAGGCCTGGCAGACGCTGTGCCTCTCTGCGATTGGGGAGCTCTTTCCCGGTGACGAGGAAGAGATCTGCGGCGTCACTGTGAGTCGCGGGAGGCAGCGCACCTTGCCCTCTGGCCATGCGACGTCTGCGCTAAGTGAGTGGAAGCTTTGCCTGTGGACTCGCAGTGCCGACAACAGGGGATCGCAAATACGCATTGCAGAGTACATTCGCAAGCAACTGCACTTACAGCCCCTGTCGAAGGAGGCGAGCAGGGATGGAAAAAGTGACGAACATGACACACTGATGGAGATGCCGCGGTCTCCAGACCGTTCTCCACTTGCCAAGACGCGAGAGGCGTCTGGGATTCCGTCAGCAATGACCTATGTGGCGCACCGGGACTTGATGGAGGCAAAGCAGGAGTTCGTGAAGGGCGGCAGCAGCGTTGCTCAAGCGTTCAGGCCCAAGTACACTCTTGCAATCGATGTGAGGGATGAAGCTGTGTGATACTACGCCTCGACCTGTCAACTTCAGTGTGTGCCGCCTGTCAGATATTCTCTTATCTGCGAGTTTTGTGTCTTTTTGAGTCCCTAGCGGCGCGCGCACAAGCGCACTGCAACTTGCTAGATGATTGGTACACGTCCTCTCGTTTGGCCAATCGAGGAGGAAGATGCTTGCCGCCCTTTCCCGCTTGCTCACCACATCTTTAGACATCAGAGTATTTGGTTGCTACCTTGTGTTCCGGAGCACTCAAACACGAAAACCTTCAGAGAAGGCAGAAAAGTCCCCTCACACGCGTGTTCCCTCTACTCTCTCGTCCGGGAGCGTGGGTTCACTGGCGAATGCGTTACCACCGCGCCGCCCTCCATGATCATAATACTCATTGGCAAAGAAGGTGCCCTCATTTGTGTCACGCCATCGGCTCTTTCCTACGCTCGGTGGCATTTTCTCCGTAACAGTGAACTTTCTGACGTACAAGAATGATGCGGCGTACACACATGGCCTGCCTTGAAAGCTCTGACCCTTCTTCTCTGACGTCTTGCCTGCCTCTCTACTCACGGCTCACTCTTTCCTCTCCCTCTTCTTCTCCCTGTCCGCACCTCTGTTTTCTCCGGCCTCCTGTCACACGTCTGCTCCGACGGCTCAGTCGATATCAGAAACTCCTTCTCCCTTCAACTTTGTTTGAGGTAGAAAACAGAGGCCAAGTGACCTTGCACTTTGACCTCGGTGTTTCTTTTTTTTTTTTGTTTCGTTTCCCTCTTTCATCTCTTCTCCTCAGAGTCACATTGGGAAGATGTTTGGTCGTCGCGTTGCCAGCTGCTGCTGCATTCCGGCTAACATGTACGCCCGGCTGCACATCAGCTCCCCGCAGCAGGCGAATCGCATGCTACCGCCATTAGTCCCTATCACCACCTCCATCTGCCGAAGCGTGAGCGGTGGGACCGGGGCATTTGCATCCTTGGTCGCTGGAAGCGAAGCTGTGCCGGCAGACTTGACGTCCCCAGGGAACCTGCTTTCCCTTCTCGGTGTGACGCCGCAAGTACTACTCGGCGCAATCAACGCCAATACTCTTCTACTGCGCATAATCTCCGATACAATGTGCACTTATAGTGTTATATTACTACACACCATCGGATGATATAGCGGTGATTCATCGTCGCCGTCACTCCGCATAGACACAGGCAGGGTACTGCGGTCGAGGGGAGGGAAGCAAGGCCCCCGCTGAGGATGAAACGATCGTCGAATGTGCAATGCACTCGGCCTCTCTTTTCTCCGCCGATCCACCGCTCGCCTGCGCGCTTACCACAGGAGTTCGTGGAGAGGTCTCACTCTCCTTCGACAGGTTGTTCACATCTTATCTTTCCTTACCTTTTTTTTTGTTCTCTCCGTGCGTGCGTGTGCCATAGCTTGCGCATGACAGACAAGCGACGTCCGAGGTGCAAACCTGTGATTTTCTAGCACCCTTTCCGCGGTGCACTCTGTCGTCCTTTCCTTTTTTTTTTTCGGAGACGATAGGCGCTTTTCACAGCGCTGCAGCTGGCTGGTGGAGGGCACGTCAAGCCATCGCTGCGTGGGAGGAGGGGGGGGGCTTTCATGGAAGCAAGTCGTACACATATCTGCTGTCCCCTCACCCACATGTGCGCTCACTGGATCACGGCACTCTAAGTTGTGTTTCCTTGTCCTTTGATCAGTCGAAATGCGCCGATAGCTGGCCCCCTTCTTCTTGTGTGTGCCGTGTGTCGATTTGGATCGTGTCTGTGAGGATGTGCCCTTCTGTGTGCTCGTGTGACTTTTCTGTTCTCTCCTCCTCGCAGAGGGGCGAATCATGTTTTTTTTTTTTTATTGTTTGGCGAGCGTCCGCGCTTTGACGTTTTTGTTTGTTTTATCCGTCGTTGCTTGTGTTGTTTCTCGTACACGGTAGCTGTTCATCTTGTCGTCACTTGTTTCTTTTTTTTTTTCAGCAGGTACAACTGGTTGTAAGCGTAAGCGAAAGCAAGCAAACACAAAGGAGAGGGACCAGCAGCAAGAAACATATCCCCTGAAGCAGCGGCGATGCAGGCGCCGTTTGTACCGCAGGGATGCTTGAGTGGGGATGTGCCTGTGCGTGTGGCGTGCTGCATTTGCACGACGTAGCAGCGTGTATGACATGTTTCTGTACCTGACTGCGCGGGCGAACATCTGCTTAATAAATGATTCAGAGCAGCTCATGTATGCTTGAACGCTGATTTCTCACCTCTTCTATCTTCCTCACTCTCTGCCTTCAGAGTCGTCCATCTTCGGCCGCATCCTGCTTTTCTTCACAGTCGCGAGCAGGGGACCAGGGGCTTTTAAATTCGACACGCGTACGAAATTGAGCAGCCGATCACCTTCATTGTTTATCCCGCTCACTGGTTTCACCGACTTCTAATTTTTCTTCTCTCTTTTTGCGCCTGTCATAGAAACGAAAAAGGAAAGTAATCCCTCTTCTCGCGTTTGGCAGTTTCTGCTTCATCCAATATGTCCACAGAGCAGGCTCGCACCTTGCTCTACCTGGCGCTGAACGCTTTCAGCAGCATCGGCATCGTGTACACGAACAAAGTCATCTTTACGCGGCACGGCTTCAGCTACGGCACCCTCCTCACGGTGATTCACTTCTTCATCACGACCCTCGGGCTGTTCATTTGCCGCATGATGGGTGTCTTCGAGCCGAAACGCATACCTGTACTCAAGATCCTACCCCTTTGCGTGGGCTTCTGCGGTTTTGTAGCGCTGAACAACGTGTCGCTGGTCTACAACAGCATTGGCTTCTATCAGCTCATCAAAGTGCTGACGACGCCCATGCTGGTTGTCATTCAGACCTTATTTTATCAAAAGACGTTTTCCGCGAAAGTGAAGCTCTCGTTGACGGTCACTTGCATCGGCGTGGGTCTCTCCACGGTGAGCGATACCTCGGCCAACTTAGCGGGTACGGTGGTAGCCCTCTCGGCACTTCTTATTACGTGTATGTATCAAATTTGGGTGGGGACGAAGCAGAGTGAGTTTCACTGCGACAGCTTTCAGCTTCTCTATAATCAAGCACCCATTTCGTGCGCCATGCTGATGCCGATGGCCTACTTCGCCGACGATCTTGCAAACAAGTACTACACGCCATGCTGGCCCACTATCATAGTGATCATCTTCTCGGGCCTCCTGGCGTTTTTTGTAAACATCTCCATTTTCTTGGTGATAGGCAAGACCTCCCCAGTGACGTACAACGTGCTGGGTCACTTCAAGCTGTGCGTCATTCTCTCTCTCGGGTTTCTGTGGTTCGGCGACCAGATAAATGCACGTATCTTTCTCGGCATTGTAATCACTCTATTCGGAGTGTTCTGGTACACACATCTGAAGATGCAAGAAGGGGAAAAAGAGGAGGATGCCAAGATCCTGGCCAAGCACGAGGTAGAGCACGTCAATGTCGGTGAGGGGGATGAAAAGTACGTGTAGTAATACATTGTTTTTTTTCCTTTGCATTGCATGCTTCTCCCTGATGACGGGGAGGGGGCATCTCAGTGCGTGGTATCTCAGGGCCCAGTGCATTCACATTATTCCACGGGGGAGCCGAGAGGCCTCCTCCCCCCTATCTCCTTCCCTGCCAGCTGCAGAGCCGCCTCTGCTGGTGACAGGGCCATCCACCTACGACGTAGGGGGGGGGGGTCGGAGCGATGCATCGCTGTTGACGTCGGCGGTCAAGGCCCTGGGATGGCGCTGCATCGGAGCCGCCTGCGACAGCGAACGCGTCTGTGCCAACCGGCTGACGGGCGAAGTGTCCGCGTGACTCGAGCGCATATCGCACGGTCCTCGCTGCCTACTGGTGTGGGGAGCGTGAGCGACCCCGAGGGTCGCACGAGGTGGCGACCGGCACAATGGGCATGGCTGTGAGGCGACCTGCGAGGAGGCAGGGGCCGAGCTCAGATGACTGGGTCGGCGCATTGCTGTAGCGCGCGTCTGCGGCTTCTTCGCACCACGCGGGTGGGCCTGCGACTGGCCGGTGCAGAGCGGAGTGCTGCTCGTGCCTCATGCCAGCTAAGGGAGATGTTGCCGAAAAGAATCTGCCGAACTCGTCTGCATCTCTATTCTCGAAGTCGTGAGCTCGTTCGCCCATCAAAGAAGTTTTGTGTGAAAGTATGGGCACGTGGCCTTGTGCGTGCTGCTCGGCAGCGATACCGATGACTTTCTCAGGGACGGGGCCGGAGAGGATGAACAACAGCAACGTGGCAGTGGAGGTGACGAAAGCCGTTTGTGTTTTTTCTTTTCGGCTCGGTTGCTCTTCTGCTTTATGCACCGCGCCCTGGGAGGAGTGCCGACTCTAAACACGTGCGCGGCAGTACCTGACGGACCCTGCGCGTTGGCAGGAGTAAACAAAGGTGAATGAGTTTCTTTCGCGAGCGCTTGTACGTTACCTTCACTTCGGTGGACAACCTTCTCCCCCTCCCCCTTTTTCCGTCTTCGCTTTCCTGCGCGCCGCAAAGAAAGACGAGGGCAAAACCTTTTTTCTTTTCTGTGGGAAAAGTGCGTGGTTCCGGCCAGTGCTACCACCATGTATCTCGCTCTATATAACCTTTTTCCCATGGATGACAGACACGTGCGAGACGGGAAGGGCAGGTTCCTCTGTTGTTCTTTTTTTCGTCGTCGTCGTTTGTGAAGACCTTGTCGCACTGCATGAAAAGGACACTTAAGGGTATCGCACGCTTACCACGGGGACACAATTCCTTCACCCACTGAGACACGCTTTCGCCTCCACGTGGTCCCCGGCGCACCTCTTGTTCGCCGCTAATCTTCACAACGCTAACGCAAGATTGCCTTTCCTTTTTTTTGTCAGCGCGCTATTCTTTTCATCTTTCGCAAAAAAAAAGGAGCTGTACGAAGTTCCCTTACTCGGTGCGGGCGGATGGTGCGGCATGCCGGCAGGCATCCGGTCAGAAGCCGCCGCGATGCTTTACTGCCGCCATGCACTCGCAGGCACCGCGGCAACAGGCTGCGGCCGCCTTGCTTGCAGCTGTCGCACGGAGTGTGAGGGAGTGGTGCTGGGGCTCGACCTGCTGCGGGCACAGCCCAGCACCGAAGACACCGGAAAGCAAGCGCGGCTGCGGCTGCGCACTCGCTCTCCCTCCTCACGGCGCTCCGCACCGGCCCAACAGCGGTGGAGAATGGCACATCGCGACGCATTGGGGGGCGGGGCACAGGTGCCGGCGCTGCTGGCCCGTCGCGTTCGCCCCTCGCTTCAGCCCGTCTCTGGCCCTTGGGGGCTGGTGCACAACGACGAGGCGGGCACGCTTGCAAAGTCAGCCATGCCGGGGGCGCCGACGCCGACTGCACGGATTGCGGACCCGGCCACCGGTCTCACACGCCAGGCCGACAGCCCCCGCCACGGCACTACACGGTGCGACACGCGCTGCTTGCCGGCATCTGTCCCACACCGAAGCGCAGGTAGGCGGTGCAGCAGGCGGCACCGCCACCCCTCCCCCGCCTGTGTTCGCTGTGAGGGCGGCATACCAGGCGTTGTGCACGGCATGCTACGCGAGATTCGCGGGTTGCTCGAAGCCCGAAGCGCAGCGCATTTCACGCTGCGGCCTTGCACGCAGTGATGCGGTTACGCGCACATCTGCCTCGCGCTGCATGCGCTTCCCCCGTCGCGTGTCTATGGCTGCCCCCCTGTGTGCCCCTTCACAACGACAAGCCGTGAGCCCGCTGTGCACAGACACACGCTTACGCGCGGGCCCCCTCCGCTCGACACACCCGCTCCTGCCAGAGGCGTGCGGGTCCAGGAGAGGGTGGAATGCCCCCTGCCGCCGCAGACGCACAGCAGCGGGCCGCACGGACAGCAACGCCGTCCGGAAACAGGCCCCAGGGCCCGAAAATGCGAGCGCTGTGTGCACCTGCGGTCAAGCACAGCACGCATATACGGTGTATGACATCCAAGAAGGCATGCAGGGGTCAGAGGAGCACGAGTGATGGACGGGAAAGGCGCGAAGAGACCCACACCGGTCAGCGCCACAGTGCATGTGCGCGGCACATGCCGCATCTCCTACATCCGGCCGGGTGGGCTGATGCGGCACGGATGCCGGCAGCATGACGGGGACACCCCGAGTAGCACCACCGAGCCCACCAGACCCCCATGTGGAGAGTCTTCACACCGCGTTACGGCATGCAGCGGCCTGAGGCGAGTCAGGGCGATGCACGGCACACAGGCCGGGTGCAGGGTCTCAGGGGGCCCTGGCCTGACTCTGGCCAGCTTGCGGCTGGAGCACATCCGGCATGCACCGGCAGTGCCCCTCCCCCTACCACCCGCACCACAGACGCCGCCGCCGCCTCCTGCCCTCGAGCAGGACCGTGGACGCGGCCCGCTTCGGATCGAGGGACGCCGCCCACCCAAGCCCGTCCGGCGCCGATCGCGCAGCGCGCATGCGTAGAAGGGACGAGGAGGGACGAGGGAGCCCGCTAGACGCGTGCCCCCGACTCGACGGCAGAGCGGCTCGTCCTCGAGGACAGGGGCCTCGCCGTGGTGCAGCAGAGGCGGGTGAAGTGTTGTTGTGGTGTGCGTATGCGCTTGTTGGCTTGCTTCTGGTAGAGTGGACACGCTGAAAAAGGAGAGAAGGGATCAGGGAGGAATAAGAAATGTTTTCTGGTGAAAGCGGACTTCTTTTTAGGTGACTGACGGCGGAAGCACGTACCCCAGGCAGCCTATGCAGGCTGTGCTGGGAGAACGGCGATAGAAGGAAGTCGTTCGACCAACCAAAGGACCACCGTCTCTGTGCTGCTTCTTTTTCGTATGCTCGTTGTTGCTGGTTGGCCCCTGTGCTCTTGCGTTGACAGGGTGCGCTTGCTGGTAAGATTGTGGCCGAAGGGGGGAGAGTGAGGCAGCGCTGATGAAGGCAAGAGGAGGGTGGATGCAAGGGCTCAAAGAGGGAAGTGTGTGTGTGCGCGGCTTCGCTTCTCGGTTTCATTGTTTTGTGTTCAAGTCCGACGCGACGCGGCTTCTTTCTCAGACCGATAAAGGCGGAGGAACAACGCTTCACTTTTTCGCAGAGGGCGCCAAGGCTCTTGCCCCACTTTTTTCCCTGCATTTATGCGACTGATGGTCGCAACAAGAACGACACGGCTTGTGACGGCGTTTGATAGATTCGTAAGGGTAAAGTACTCCATGCTCTCGACGGCGAGCGACAACACGTGTGCTTGTGTTGCCTGTGTCGCCTGCGGCTTGTCCTCTGGTAGAGCTGTCGCCTTGTTTTTCTCTCCTCACCATGGATACAAAACGAAGTGCTTCGTTGTTTTCTGTTGAGTCCTTTCACCGTTGTATGTGTGGCTGTCTGCTTCTTGTTTGGACTCGAGCACACTTGATGCTTTTCGTGCACCGTCTCGCTCACGTGAGGCCGCCAAGGAAAGTACTGCGCGTTGCAGCGTGTTCATGAGCGCTACATGTAAGTGCGTATACATATCTGCCGAGACTACGGTCAGTGCTTCGCAGCTCCCCTTCTCGCTCGGGTGCCGCATTTGTGGCACGGGGGCAGCGAACGGGAAACGAAGACTCTATAAAGGTTTTGCTTGGCGAACTCACAGGCGCGCAAGCATGAGCAGCGCATGCCTAGGCGATAGCATTTTCGCGGTGTTGTTGCAGTACCTCTGGCAAAGAGGCGCCGCGGGGCGACCAAGCGCCGTTGGCCCTATTTTGACCCTCTGCCGCTACGATGGTCGCTTGTGTCTGATTTCGATCGCTCCCTCCACGCTTTCTCCTCTTTCCTGCTTCTCTTCCCTTCTTTCTTCATTTAGCTCGGCAGCGCATCGGGCTCAGTGCTGTCCCCGCAGCTGGCGACGTTGAGAGAGTGCATGTGGGGGAAAAGCTTGAGGCACTCCTCTGGCAGCTGGCACATCTTGTCGCCGTTGTGAGTGTTTCCTGTGAGTGCCGCCTGTGCGAGTGTTTTCGCGCGCGAGTGGGTGCAAGCGCCAAGCCTCTTACGCTTCTCTGCTTTCGGAAAACCAACCCTCCGACCTTTTGAATCACACAGCTCATAACACCGCCCCAACAGCGGGGGTGTCCACCCTTGTCGCGGCAACGCAGTGCAGAAGGCCAGCAACGGGCGCCACACCTGTTTTCTTCTTTTTTCGTTTTGCTGTCCAAACCCCACCCCGCGTCTTCAGCCATGACGGTGCGTCGAGCAACGGGCGCCCTCTCGCGACGCGGCGTTTTCTCTGCAGCGCCCGCAGCCGCCTCCATCGGCCCTTCGCTTTTTTTCGCGTCGTTTCGCCTGCAAACGCTCCGGCTGCTTCACATGCCGCCCGGCGGCTTCGAGGAGGCGCTGCCGGACTCGTTTGGCAGACAAAGCGGAAAGGGAGCGCTGAGCAATGTGAATCTGCGCACCAAACGACAGAGTGCGCGGCGCATAACGAAGAATCGGCGAAAACTACGACTGCCGCCGCCGTCCTCGCCTCCGTCAACGCTCGCCAAGGTGAAAGGCGAATTGCTGCACCTCATACAGCAGACGCGGGAGGCACGCGGGGACGCGCTGTCGAGGCCCGCAGAGGCGGTGAGCATGAGCGCGGCAGAGTCGTTCTCGTCTCCGTCCGCAAGCCGCATCCTGCCGGTCGACGTTGCGTATAGCATTTCCCAAGATGAGGAGAGGGAGGGCAGGTCAACGCCTTGCTCATCGCACATCACCCGGTTTGTTTGCGAGACCAGCAGCTCCGTACCGGCAATGAGTGCCGCGAGCTCATCATCTCCGGCTTCGTCGCTCACAGTGAAGTCACCACCAGAAGAGGCTTGGACGTCGGACGAGGATGCTATGGAGCGGCTCTACGCTGTCAAGCCGACAAGCACCATCTTCGGGAGCGATCTTGACCGACTCGAGCGAGACATGATGCGGGATTACCATCAGAGAGGAGCCAGGCTTCCACCGCGTGACCGGGTGTACGCCGCGTTTGGTGGCAGCCAACGCGGCCGGCGGATGCAGTGGGAGCCGTCGTCGTCCTTTGACCGTCTTGCCGCCTCTGATTTCCGCTTTCATGCGCGTAGTGAAACAGTTGTTGGGGACGACACCAACCGCAACTTGGCTGCTTACCATCTTTACGCTGAGGCATACCAGACGCAGCAGGAGGAGAGCCGGCGGTCTCAACGCGGCAGGGCCACAAAGAGCAAGGGCGTCAACCTTTGCCGCGTCGACCAGGGCGCTAGTGTCGGCGCCGAGACTGACCTTCCCGCCTCGGAGAATCCTCACTTCCCCACCGGAGGCCCCAGTGAAGCGAATCACTCGAGGGCTTCGTCATCTGAACACGTCGGTGAGTCTGATGAGGTGCTCCTTAGCGGTGTCCGCAGCGCGCCAAAGGAGGTTGTGGTGAACGCGCGGACCGACTACAAAGCACGGCTATCCATTGTGTCAAGTCCACCCTGCGAAGGCGAGGATGCGAACCGCATTGTCTATGACGCTTATAACCAGAGGCCGACCGACAACGCACTTCTCGAGGTGCGCGGCGCGGATTACTGGGGCCACTACGAGAACAGACGTCGCGTGGAAGAGCGTAGTGCATATCGGCAGGAGGCAATTGCGAGAGAGGTGCTGCAGGAAGGGGCTGTGGACACGAGCGAGGTGGAGTACAGCACGAACAAGGTACGCAAGGAGACGCTTCTGTACTTTCAGGCGCACCCCATCAACGAGATGATTCAGGAACCGTTTGTCCGTATTCGCCAGCTCGTGCCTCCTGGTGGTGGCGCCAGTGTCTCCCTCGACCCCAACGAGCCGCTGCCGACTCCGGCGGAGAGCGAGAATGGCGGACAAAGGGTCATTGAGTCGGTCAACATGGACGCCGACATACCCGTTCAGGAGGCACGACGGATGGCACAGGAGCTGGGCCTGGATTTGATTCGCATCGGCGCCCTCTACTCGCAGAAGACGGACCGCCGCATCATTGCACTGTGCATGATTGGCGACCACCGCGAGCACATGCGTGAGATGATAAAGTTCAAAATGCAGAAGCTTGGCGTACAGCCTCCACCGACGAAGGAGTGCATTGAGGTGCCCTTTAAGGGCGGCACTCACCCACACGCGATACGCTTCAAGTGTGTGGGTGTGGCCAAGCATCTTCTCCATCGCCATGCGATTCGGATCAACCTGACCAAGTTCGGTACCCCACGTGAGGGGTTTCCCGTCTTTCAGAGCATTCTGGACGAGCTGAAGCGGCAGTGCATGCGGCTAAAGGCGTACCATACCGCTGGTCAAATCCAGTCGAACTACGACGAGATTTTTTGCTACCTGTATCCCTCCACGGGACGATCTCCGAAGACGACCGTGACGCACCCCACACCGCAGCAGGTTCTGGAGGCGCGCGATGAACGCGTTCTCGAGAATGAGAAGGAGATCTACTTTGACGACCTGCAGGATAAGGCCACGCGGAAGCAGCGACTGCAGTACATGCTGAAACTTGAGAACGGCACGGCGTGGGCGGAGAAGGATGAGGGCATGTCTCTGCAGCGGCAGCGCGCCATTAAGGTGATGCTTGGGTACCTGCCGAAGGGGAACAGAGAGTTGTACGCGGCCCGCGGTGATGTAAACATTCCCGCCCCGTTCCGTGCAAGCCACCCGACGTCGGTGCACAAGTGGTCGTACCCGTCTGAGTCCAACTTGGAGCAGGCAAGTCGCGGCGCGGCCGCGCTGGGCAAGCGTGCTGCCATGCCCATCAGCGAGATGCACGACGCTGGAGAGACGCCGGAGAACCCGACGCAGCTCGATCGCTTTTACTACACGGCGCAGGGACCCGCCCTCGAGATGGGCGAGTTCAAGGAGGCGCTGGGGCTCAAGGACAACCGGGCGCGGCGTCCGCCTATGGGGGCGGGGTTTTCCACTCTGGGTGTTGGGTCTGTGGACGAGACGGTGCAGAATGGCGTTGCGACTAAGTAGACGAGACCACCTCGCTGCCTGCCACCGCTAACGGCCTTCTGTGCGACGTGGTCTGTGAGGAGTTGGAAATGCCCTACGACGGTAACAGGAATAGCGTTTAATGCTTTTTTTTCTACCGCCATTGGTCACGCCTACGCCACTGACGCGGGTGAAGTGGCTTGTGTGGTGTGTCTTTCCCCCGAGACCTAGGCAGCAGTTGCTTAGCACGTGACGCTTTCTTCTTTGTATTTCACTTCACAGACAACATATCTTCCTGTGTTCGGTGCTCCTCTTTTCATTGAGCTTACCAACTGATATGGGAAGGGGGAGGGGATGGAGGCGGTGTGTGTGTGCGTGTGGAACTGCGCATGCTCATCAGTGATCACAGATTTCGAAGTGCCGTCACTTCGATTAACAAACACATCAGTGTGCGACAGTGCCAGCGCGCCTCATGGTGGTCTCCTGCGATGATGAGCGATGAAGGGGAAGTAGGGTCCATATCTCATGCGGTGAAGATGAGATGCACAGAGTTGGTGGGTGGGGGGAGGAACAGCAACTGCGGAGGCACCGCCTTTAGAGAGACGATGGGAGCTCGTCGCGTTGGCGCGAGACACGCATCGTCTTTGGTTTCTCTCCTCTCCATTCGAAGGATCTCTCTGCCAGTGCGCAACGCGACACTTTTTTCACCCCCTCCCTTCCTTTGACGTATACCCTTCTTTGTGCTCACCCGACCTCGCCGACTTGAATAGACAAGCAAGCGAACACACGTACACGCTCCACGCACTCCAACAGCTACACACGCACGCACACGTGCTCCATCACAGCGTAAGAAGTAACAAGATACCCTATTTCAGCTCTCTCCGTGCCGCACCGTGGAAAGGCGAGAGGAAGGCGCGGAGGGTGTCCTCGAGCGTTCATATTTTTGGTGCCTTCTATTTGTGTCCCTTTCGGCTCTTCTCTCTTCTATTCACAGTTCCACAACACGGCGGTGATTAGACTCCCCCCGCCGTGTTGTTGTTTTTATAATTCTGCGTTTTTCGCACCTCGCACATAGCGTCGAAAAATCAGGAGAAATTACCACAAACAAGCGAGCGTTATTACACAATGTCGGATCGACCAATCAGCAGCTCCGCCAGCGCCGTGAGTGAGGCCAGTCAGCCGCCGATGGAGGTGGCATATCCTCTGAATGAGGAGGTGGAGGTGCCCGGGACGGATGGCGGCCTGTACAAGACCGTGCTGGTGGAGGGTGCGGGCTCGCAACCCGTGAAGGGGGCCAAGGTAACGGTCCACTATGTCGGCACGCTGCTGGACGGCACAAAGTTCGACAGCAGCCGCGACAGGGGCGACTGCTTTGAGTTCACCCTTGGCCGTGGCCAGGTCATCAAGGGCTGGGATAAGGGTGTGTCGACGATGCGGATTGGCGAGAAAGCGCTGTTGAAGTGTTCGCCGGAGTACGCTTACGGCGCCGCTGGCAGCCCCCCCACCATTCCTGCCAACGCCACGCTTCTCTTTGAGGTGGAGCTGTTCCATTGGACGCGCGAGGTCGACATCTCCGCTGCGAAGGACAGGTCCCTCATGATGAGCGTCTTGAAAGATGGTGTCGACTACGAGAACCCAGACTTTGAGTCGTCCGTGACGATGGACCTTCTCATCTACGTGGGCGAGTTCGATCCGGAGAACAAGGACAAGTACACACCGGTGAAGACGATGTCCGACTGGAAGGCCGTCGTCGGCGTCACGTCGCTGCCTCCGCACCTGGAGGCGTTTCTGTACAAGATGCGCAAACGGGAATCGGCGGCGTGCCGAGTGCGCAGCGACCTGATCTGCGACGCCGTGCCGGAGTTCGCCATCCCGTCCAGCGCCGAGCGAGGCCACTGCGATGTTACATACGTCGTCGAGATCAGCGAGCTGAACCGTGTCAAGACGTATGATTTCACCGGAGCAGCCAAGGTTGCTGAGGGGGAGAAGCGCAAGAACAGTGGAAACGATGCGTTCAAGGCCGGCAAGCTGGACTTGGCCGAGCGCTTCTACCGTCGCGCGATGGAGTTCATCGGGCAAGACTACGGTTTCGATGACACCGTTAAGCCGGAATGCCATCGTGTGCGCATCGGCGTGATGGGGAACCTTGCGCAGGTGCTGCTGATGCGCAACAAGTACGCCGAGTCCGCTGACTTCTCGCGGAAGGTGCTAAGCCTCGACTCCAACAACACGAAGGCGCTCTTTCGCCTGGCGAAGGCGCTGGACGGACTGCAGGACTGGGACGAAGCTTTAAAGTGCGTGGCTCATATTCTCGCCATCGACCCTGGGAACGCCGACGCGGCCAGCTTGAAGGTGCGACTCATGCAGGAGCAGAGGGCCTTCGACCAAAAGCAGAAGTCCATGTTCAAGAAGATGTTCGCCTAGAGGGCGGCTCAAGCATCGCCGCTGAGAACACACACACACACACGGACTCTCCGCCTCTCCTTCGCTCGCCCGTCTCGGCTGCACCTTTCCTGCAGCGTCAGACGGTGACTTCCCTCTTCTTCCTTTACATTTTTTCTTTTGAAGTATTTTCTGTTCTCTCCTCCTCCGTCCTCATCCCTCTGCGTCTCGCTGGCGTGCGTATGGCCCAGTCGCACGAGCGGAGCGAAGACTTTTTTTTCAGCGTGTCCATTCTACCGGAAGCAAGCCAACAAGCGCATACGCACACCACAACAACACTTCACCCGCCTCTGCTGCACCACGGCGAGGCCCCTGTCCTCGAGGACGAGCCGCTCTGCCGTCGAGTCGGGGGCACGCGTCTAGCGGGCTCCCTCGTCCCTCCTCGTCCCTTCTACGCATGCGCGCTGCGCGATCGGCGCCGGACGGGCTTGGGTGGGCGGCGTCCCTCGATCCGAAGCGGGCCGCGTCCACGGTCCTGCTCGAGGGCAGGAGGCGGCGGCGGCGTCTGTGGTGCGGGTGGTAGGGGGAGGGGCACTGCCGGTGCATGCCGGATGTGCTCCAGCCGCAAGCTGGCCAGAGTCAGGCCAGGGCCCCCTGAGACCCTGCACCCGGCCTGTGTGCCGTGCATCGCCCTGACTCGCCTCAGGCCGCTGCATGCCGTAACGCGGTGTGAAGACTCTCCACATGGGGGTCTGGTGGGCTCGGTGGTGCTACTCGGGGTGTCCCCGTCATGCTGCTGGCATCCGTGCCGCATCAGCCCACCCGGCCGGATGTAGGAGATGCGGCATGTGCCGCGCACATGCACTGTGGCGCTGACCGGTGTGGGTCTCTTCGCGCCTTTCCCGTCCATCACTCGTGCTCCTCTGACCCCTGCATGCCTTCTTGGATGTCATACACCGTATATGCGTGCTGTGCTTGACCGCAGGTGCACACAGCGCTCGCATTTTCGGGCCCTGGGGCCTGTTTCCGGACGGCGTTGCTGTCCGTGCGGCCCGCTGCTGTGCGTCTGCGGCGGCAGGGGGCATTCCACCCTCTCCTGGACCCGCACGCCTCTGGCAGGAGCGGGTGTGTCGAGCGGAGGGGGCCCGCGCGTAAGCGTGTGTCTGCGCACAGCGGGCTCACGGCTTGTCGTTGTGAAGGGGCACACAGGGGGGCAGCCATAGACACGCGACGGGGGAAGCGCATGCAGCGCGAGGCAGATGTGCGCGTAACCGCATCACTGCGTGCAAGGCCGCAGCGTGAAATGCGCTGCGCTTCGGGCTTCGAGCAACCAGCGAATCTCGCGTAGCCTACCGTGCACAACGCCTGGTATGCCGCCCTCACAGCGAACACAGGCGGGGGAGGGGTGGCGGTGCCGCCTGCTGCACCGCCTACCTGCGCTTCGGTGTGGGACAGATGCCGGCAAGCAGCGCGTGTCGCACCGTGTAGTGCCGTGGCGGGGGCTGTCGGCCTGGCGTGTGAGACCGGTGGCCGGGTCCGCAATCCGTGCAGTCGGCGTCGGCGCCCCCGGCATGGCTGACTTTGCAAGCGTGCCCGCCTCGTCGTTGTGCACCAGCCCCCAAGGGCCAGAGACGGGCTGAAGCGAGGGGCGAACGCGACGGGCCAGCAGCGCCGGCACCTGTGCCCCGCCCCCCAATGCGTCGCGATGTGCCATTCTCCACCGCTGTTGGGCCGGTGCGGAGCGCCGTGAGGAGGGAGAGCGAGTGCGCAGCCGCAGCCGCGCTTGCTTTCCGGTGTCTTCGGTGCTGGGGCTGTGCCCGCAGCAGGTCGAGCCCCAGCACCACTGCCTCACACTCCGTGCGACAGCTGCAAGCAAGGCGGCCGCAGCCTGTTGCCGCGGTGCCTGCGAGTGCATGGCGGCAGTAAAGCATCGCGGCGGCTTCTGACCGGATGCCTGCCGGCATGCCCGTACGAGAGCTGCCGAGGCGCTGTGGCGGCACCGCGATCCGGCCTGCACACCCGCCGCGCCAAAATGCGCGCGGTGGCCTCCTCGCGTGTGGGCGGGGAGGTGTGCAGTTTCGCTGCGGTGTCGCGCGCCGAAGAGTGTGCACCCCCTCGTTCTGGGGGCACTCAGCTCCACGAGCTGCTCCCGTGTCCAGTGCTCCGCCCTCCAGCGGGCGGATCGTAGTGTGGTTCGCGTGACATCTTTCGCTGTGGAGGATGTGAGGAGTGCGAGGTCGTCAGCGACGAAGGCGCGGCGTAGTCCGGGCGTCTTGATGCGCTGCGCACTCAGCCGGTCCACCACCATGATGGAGCGAGAAGGGCCTCGGGCCGATGCCTGTGGGACCCCGCACGGAAGCCGGGCCATCTTGGCTTTCCTTCTGTGGAAGCAAGCACAGGCACCACGGCAGGCCGACGAAGCCATGATCCGGCGAGTGTGGTGCGGGTCTACGTTGAACCTCTTCAGCCCCGTGATCTACCGAGTCAGGAGTGCGAGCGTGGAGCCGACAATCACCGCGGCTGTCTTGGTACCTTGCTGCTGCCGCACTGCGTTGTGGAGGAGCAGGCACAGGGGGGCTACAGTGTGGTGCCGTGAGGAGGGAAGCCCGGCTGCTGTGTCCGGGGGCCTCTCCTCGAGACGCTTGCGCAGATTGCTGGTCAGCGTTACAGGGTGGTGAGACGCGGGACCATCATCGGGCTTGTGCGGTCTCAGGAGGTGCTCGCTGTGCCCCTCTTTTCCAGGTAGCAAGGACGCGGCCGGTGGCGACGCTCTGGCTGCAGATGTTCAGCAGTGCCCTCTTGCCTTGCATCCGGAGGGCCTTGACGCTCTCAGAGTGGGTTCCGTCGAGGCCCCCGGCGGAGCGGCAGTGGCGTTCGCGGAGCGTCACATGGTGCCGACCCACCGCGAATGGCTGGAAGGGTGTGGAGCTGGGTCTCAGTGGGACGCGGGGTGGGGCTGCCGGGTGTCGCACCGACTTCGGCTTTTGCATCACCAATTCGTTGGCCGGCTCTCTCGCGCTGTGGTGGCGGTAGCCTTGCATCATCGCTGGGGGTGCCGGGCCCTATCCCCCTCAAATTGGAGAGTGGACTGGACCGCGCACGGGTCGCTTGGCGCCGTGGTGGCGTCCGGTGACGCCTCCGTGGCCCCGTCTGCGCTGCGCCATGTCGGGGTGTCGTTATCGCCTCCACAGGCCAGGCCTTGGCCCTTGAGCCGGTCGTGCGGGGGTGGCCCCTGCCCGGTCGGATCGTCCTTTCGCGTCCCACGCCGGGTGGTGCGAGCTGGCGCCCACTCGAATCATGCGAGAGCTGAGCGCGATGTCGCTTGGCCCCCGATGGAGAGAGCTTCCCGTGTCACCAGGTCACTCTTAGGCGTGCAGCCGGACGTGAGGTGCGTATCCGTCTAGTAGGGCCACCGCGGCAAAGTCAGAGCGCCCCTGCTGAGACATCGTCCTTTGGGGCGGGAGGGGTGAGGGCCCACACCTGTGCGCATGTCCTGTTTATGCGGCCGTTCACTCCGACAGCCGCGCTGTTCTCCTCCTGCCGCACCGGCACGCTGATAACCCGCGAGGCCAAATGCCGTGGCAGGCCTGCCGTCGTGACACGCCCCCCTCTCGCAGAATGCAGACCTGCGCCGAGGGTCCGCCAAGGGGCCGGGCCCAACCAGCACCGTTCGGCGTCGTTCAGTCCAGCGCAAGGCCACGGCAGCACACAGCGCAGGCTCGGCCCGGGATCACGCTCAGCACCACCGCAGCGCAGCCAAAGCTGAGACAAAATGGGAGGCGGATGCGTAAGCGTGTTGAACCGTCGACACGATTCGCAGTGAGCTGCTCCGAACTGCTTGAAGGTCGCACGTCTCTGCGGCACCGCGCTGACGCATACCTGTCCACGGACACCAAGAGCCCGCTATTCATACCCGAGGGCAGGCTGCAGCTCGTGCCGTCCCCACGAAGAGAGGGTGCACTGCACCCTTATACCACGCTGAGGTGACCGGCATTATCAGGAAAGAGAGGAGTTTTCTGCACAGAATAGTAAGTGCAGAGAGGTTCGTGGGTGCTTGGAGCTCTAACTTGCAGAGGTGGACACCGAAGCCCGAGCCTTCTTTTTTCCAGGCCTTGCTCGCTTTTAGCTGGAGGAGGAGGTTGGGAACCTCAGCAGTGGCGTTGGAGAGTTGCCCTCCGCCCTCATCCCCTCTCTCGCTTCACTCGCTTGTTTTCGGGGCCATGTCGAGAGAGAGACACGCGGGCACGTGGTGTTTGGAATGTGATCAGATGGTGTATGTGATGTCTTTTTTTATTACTTGTATGTTTCGTGGCGCAGTCAAGGAAAGGGGTAGCGCCCTTTTCTTGATGGCGCACAATGACTGCAGCTGTTCACCACCTACTCGCTATTCCTTGCTGTCTTGCCGGCCCCCGCCTCCACACCCATACATTGCACGCACGGAGGTGCGTCGACCTCACCACTTCGCCACCTCCCCTCCCACTCACACCGTCGTCTCCCTTGTGTGCCCTCAAAGGGGGCGAGCGACGCGTCCGCGGTCGACCTTCTTTTATTTTTTTGCGCATGCAAGCAGAAAGACACTTTCGCCCACCCTCACATCGCACTCGTCATGTCAGAGGCGTTCTTGAGTCAGCGGCCGCACCCGGCGAACCAGACGAGGGACGCAGGGTCTTCTGTGATGCAGATGCGCGTTTCGTGGACGTGCAACGGCCTGGATATCCACGTCCCACCTCTGCGGTATATTTGGCGTGGCGTGCACCGTTCCATCGTGGACAACATCGACAAAGTGTCCGCAATGGTGTACCCCATCCCCTTCTGGTGCGTTGTCGCCTGCGCTGCGGGGTCGTGCGTGTGTGTGTGGTATGTACCGCAGACGTCCTGGGTGCACACCAACCCAGCCAGCACGTGGCTGCGCTACTTCGACTCCATCGCGACACCGCTCTCGCGGTACCTCCCCCCGTCCTTCCAGGCACCCGTGCTCTGCGCAAAGGCGTGGGCCGTCACGCTCGCCGCGGCGACGGTGCTGCACCGCTTTGCCCTGCGCAGGCTGCTGCAGTACAAGGGATGGATGCTGGAGAGAAACCCCCAAAAGCCGTCGTGGCGCACGCGCGTGTGGTCGCTGGTCATGCGCGCCTTTTTCACTCGCCCGTCCATCCCAAAGACAAGAGTGTACGGGAGCTGCCTTCCCAGCGTACCGCTGCCCTCGTTGCAGCAGACGGTGAGCAGCTATCTCTCCAGCATGCGCTCGCTTTACCATCAAAAAGACAGCGACGTTAACGAGTGGCTGGAGCTGCGCCGGTCCGCTGAGTCCTTCCTGCTTAACGAAGGCCCATCACTGCAGATGTACCTGCGACTGCAGAATGTGATGGGCCACAGCTACGTGCCTGAGTTGTGGACCCGAAACGTCTTCCTTGCCGCGCGTGACTCGCTGTGTCTGCACTCGAACTTTTACACCGTTCCTTTTGCGACGCACCTGCCCACCACTCTCCCCGAGGCGCGCGCAGCGGTGCTTATTTACCTACTGACGCAGCTCAAGGGTCACATTGAGCGCCGTACACTGTGCCCCAACTTCATTGGCCCTCGTGATTGTGTGCCCCTGTCCATGGACCAGTACTCGATGGCGTTTAACACAACTCGCATTCCCGGACGTGAGATAGACGTCCTCGAGCATCGTGGGGAGCGGGAGAACAGCTACCTCGTCATTCTGCACCGCGGCCGCATTTATCAAATGCCGGTCATTGACCCGCAGACGGGGCGTCAGCTCACCCCGCACCAGCTGGAGGTGGTGCTGCACCAGCTGCTCTTGGAGGTGGAGGAGGAGGTGAGCACCGGCCGCGACGAGTCTGAGGATGACGACGCGGAGGACACGCTGGAGACGCTCGGGAAGAAGCGCTCATACCGCGTAGTGGAGGCGCTGCTGCCTGCCCTGACCACCGCATCCCGTGCGCAGTGGGCCGACGTGCGTACTAGCTATCTGCTTCACGACTCCAACAACAACAGCCCCTTGCGCATAATCGAGAAGGCGTTATTCGTGGTCAGCTTCGATGAGCGATGCGGGACGGCAGTGCCTTCAAAGGCGAGCTCGGCCGCGGACGAGGTGAAGCGCCTCTCCATGGACTGCACTCACTACCTCTGCGGCAACGGCTCCAACCTGTGGTGTGACAAGAGCTTCAATCTCGTCGTCCGCTCTGACGGGCATGTTGGCCTGCACGTGGAGCACTCGTGGAGCGACATGTCCACGTTTCTCGGGTTCTTCGAGCACGTGTCTGCGCAGGAGGAGCCTGCCGATCTCTGGTACGACACAGAAAGCGGACACGCAAAGAAGCTGCCCGAGGACAAGCGTCGTACCAAGCCGTTCCGTGCCCCCAACATCGACAACCCGCTGTGTCCGAAGCGGCTGCGCTTCACCATCCACAAAAAGCTGGCCGCTGCTATTCGCCGGGCGCACACAGAGTTCCTCCTCAACACCAGCTCGCAGGTGGACCTCCACGTTGTGCGGTACAGCGGGTACGGCTGTGAAGTCCCCAAGAGCATGGGATGCAGTCCCGACGCGTGGGTCCAAATGGCCATTCAGCTCGCCCACTACATTGATCAGGGAGGGCACTTCAGCCTTGTGTACGAGTCCGTGCCGCAGCGCATGTTTGCGAAGGGTAGGACGGAGGCGGTGCGCAGTGTTACTGACGTGAGTAGTACCTTCGTGAAGGCGATGGCCTCCATTGGAGGTGAGGATGACGCTATGACTGCAGACGAGAAGCGTGCACTGTTGATCGACGCCTGCGCCAATCACCAGCGCGCCGTGCAGGAGGCTGTGGCGGGAGGTGGGGTGGACAGGCATCTCTTCGCGCTGTTCATGGCGAGCGCTAGCCAGGAGACACCTTCCGACTTCCTTACCGCCGCCCTTCGCAAGACGAAGTGGAAGGTGAGCAGCGCTCAGGCCCATCAACGCAACCTGCTCGATCGACTCCACCCCGCAGGTGGCGGCAGCTGTTATCACGAGACGCCTGGGTTCGGCTTTGGCCCTGTATCGCCCGATGGCTACGGTATCTCCTACTGTTTCTGTGCCAACGAGGTGCTCTACGTCACTATCACATCCTACAAGAACTGCGACGCCACGTCGTCGCGCACCCTCGGCAACCACATGACGAGGGCTCTCGACATGCTGGGCGCGCTCAGCGCGTCTGGTCGCGACGACTCGGCACCGCGCTGAGAAAGGGAGAGAGAGAGAGTGCTGCAGCAGCTTGCGGCGGCGTCCAACTTTCGAGGCTTCATTTCTCGTGTCGATAAGTACGTATGCGGTGTGCGGTCGATAGGGAGGCAGGGGGTGGCGTGGCACGCCTTGCTTCCCCTCTTGCTTCATGTCCTGTTTGGTGTCCGTCGCCCTTGGCCTGGTGCCCTACGCTCGCCCCGTTAGTGTTCTTTGCCTCGTCGTCTTCGTTAGGCGAACAGCAACGAGACATCCGAGAAAACGAACGTGATCGATGCAGTGCTTGTCTTCGTCCGAGGCGCAGACAGGATGTGTGACTGTCTGTGTGTGTGTGGAAGGGAACGGCGAGTGAGAGGCACAGCCATACGGAGATTGAGGGAACCCTCTGTCTTTCTCGCGTGCCCGCTCCGTAGCGCTGTGCCCTCACCTCTTCTCGACACTGCACACTCTCACTAATTCAGAGGGACAAAGGCGAGTTGCGTCGGTGACCTTCTTTGTGCTGTTCGCTTTTCGACTGAGGGAGCGCACAGGCGACAGACATGCATGTATGGGCGCATATATATCCATGCAAGCGAAATGCGAAAAAAGGACACCCCCAGTAGCCTCTTCTCCCCCCTCTCAATCTCTCAATCTCTCAATCTCTCACGCACACGCACACGCACACGCACTCAAATACACATACTTGCACGCGCTAGAAAAGTGCGAGGCGGATCTAACTCTCCTCTATACCGCATCCAGCGGAACCGAATAGCAACATCCGCTCTCCAAAGCGTGGCCGATTCTCAACCCCTACCCAGGCGTCAGGAGTGCCGTTCACGCGTCCTGTGCATCATCTCAGAAGCCACCACACACGGAGCTGGAAGGGGACCAAAGCACTGGCCTCTAGTGCGCGCGACACGCGTCCAATGCTCGCCTCAGGCTCCTCCAGCGCCGAAGGCGGCGCGAAGCGGTTCAGCCGCCAGCAGATCCTTCAGCACGTCAAAAAGAGCTTGCTCTATACGGCGTTCGACGTCAGGTGGGTGCCGCAGACGGCGTCCTTCGCGGTGGTCGGACAGTACCCAAACAACCACGGTGCGCTCTCCGTTTATCAGCTGCACCACGGCGATGTGCAGCCGACGATCGAGGTGCGGCTTCCTCATCCGCTGAAATGCTGCACGTGTGGGCATAACATATCTTTCAGCAGCAGCGGAAGCTGCAGTGGAGGAAACAGCAGCAACATCACTGCCGCCAATGCGACGATGAATCAGATCGCGACTGGCGACTTTGCCGGCAGCTTGCAGATTTTCGACCTGAGCCGCCTCGGCTCGACCCCCCCAAGCGCGCCCAACGCGCTGAGCGACGTGACAGCGGCTTCTGTGCTTCACATACCCCACGCACACGAGAGCATCATCAACGCCATCGACGGCGCACGTTACTCGGGGCCGCCGGAGGTGGCGACAGGGAGCCGCGACGGCTCCGTCAAGGTGTGGGACACTCGCCAGTCTAACAAGCCGGTTGTGTCGCTCAACCCTGCCGACCCTGCTCGCGCTCGCGACTGTTGGACAGTACGACTCGGGAACAGCTTTGACCCGGACGAGCGCGTGGTCGCTGCGGGTTACGACAACGGTGACGTCAAAATATTCGACCTTCGCACGCAGAAGATGCTGCACGAGATGCACGTGAACAACGGCGTGTGCGATTTGGAGTTTGATCGGCCCGACATTCCCATGAACAAGCTCCTCGTATCGTCGCTGGAGGGTCGCGTGCGGTGCTACGACATGCGCACGCTGCATCCCAAGCTGGGCTACGCGTACGTGGAGGAGCGCGTATCCGAGGGGACGGTGTGGTGCTCTCGCGCGCTGCCACAGAATCGCGAGATCTTCTTGAGCGGTGGCGGCGGCGAGCTGACGCTGTGCCTCTACAAGTACCCGCCAGAGCGCACTCTCAAAGACGGGGATGGGCTTCAGCGCGGCGTGGCGGGCGCGGTGGAGGAGCTGAACAAGGCGAAGATCGGTGATCAGCCGATCAACGCGATGGACTGGAATCGCTCAAAGGAGGGGCTCGCTGTGTGCGCCTCTTTCGACCAGAGCATTCGGGTCATGCTGGTCACTAAGCTCGGTTTACTTTCGTAGCGACAGGGCGAGGAGGGGGGTGGGGAGGGACGGGCGGAAAGACTTCGCACCACCAGAATACGCACACGCCTGCACAGGCGCGCTGTGCGCTCTTTTCCTGACATGTCCCTGATCGACAAGGGCCTACAAACTGCGTATGTGTTATGCGACTGCGGCCTTGTTTGCCCCCCCCCCTCCCCCCTCCCCCTCCCTGCCCGTTCACATGTCCGTCTCCGTTTGCATGCCTCGCGATGGCGCCTACTCATGGTGGTTACACGACCCCCCCTTTTCTTCCCCTCGTCTCTCATCGTTGTGCATCGCTTGACTCATCTGCGTCGGCGCGCGCGGTTGCGGATCGAAGGCAACGTGAACGCGTGGGCGCCGACTTTGCAATCAGACACGCACGCACACACACATCCGTCCATGGTGGGATGTTGTTGCTGCTCGCCGTCATGTGCCTGTGCTGTTTGAGGAGTTCGTGTTTATAGAGGGCGGCTGTTGGATCGGTGGTGCCTTTCTCGTGCGTGTGTGCGCGCGTATGAGCGATGACTGCAGTGGGCTGTGCGCATGCCGCACCCCGTCCTCTCCCGTCTTCACTGCTCCTCTGCTTGCCTGCGGCTTCGCCTCCCCCGTGCGTGTGTCGTGCACAACACCGCAGACGGGAGCCGGCCGTGCCCAATGTACATGGTGCACTTCTACCGAACCACCGAGCAGCAGCGGCGGCAGTGGAAAGGAATACGAACGACCACTCACGCACACACCAACCGGAAGAGTACCCGACAAGCACGACATCGCTGGCATCCGCGTCAACGTGAAGCAGAGGAGAAGGCCAAGCCGGGATGGAGGCGAGTCCCACACCGTGTGCAGGCCTACGCGAATTCGACCTTTTCGTTTCATGGAAGGAACGAAGGAAAGAGCGACGCTCCTCTGCGTGCGGCTGTGCGCCGGTGTATGTTTTTCGTCTCTTTGTATGCCCTTCACCATGCCGCGTCCCGACTTCCCTGCATCTTGTGGCGCTGTGCGGGGGGGGGGGGGGAGGCTACACGATATCGCCTCCGGCGACTGTCGTCTGCGCACGCGTGCAGGCACTTTCGACGCCGAGGCAGTGGCGTTAAACTATTCTCACGCTTGGACGCCCCATTCTTGTCTCTGTCGCGCGCTCTACGCTGATGCGGACGCTCACACGCGTCCACGCTCGCACCTCACAGTTCTCTGTCTTCTCTCTCTTCATTTGCCTGCTTGCGTTGTGCATTTCACTTCAGCGTGGCGGCGACATACTGCGCGTCCCTCTCTTGGCCTTCCTCTCAGTCTTTCGTTTTATATACCGTCTTCCTCTCCCGACTCTCTCGTTCTCCGAGCCTTCCAGCTGTAGCGCAGCCCTTCGCGCACCCGCTTCGTGTGTGTGTGTGTGTGCGACATCGACGCAATGGCGACCAACAACGCGAACTACCGCCTCAAGACCATCAAGGATGGCTGCACCGCCGAGGAGCTGTTCCGGGGCGATGGACTGACGTACAACGACTTTATTATTCTGCCGGGCTTCATCGACTTTGGCGCTGCCGATGTGAACATCTCCGGCCAGTTCACGAAGCGCATCCGCCTCCACATCCCGATCGTGTCGTCGCCGATGGACACCATTACGGAGAACGAGATGGCGAAGACAATGGCACTCATGGGCGGCGTCGGTGTGCTGCACAACAACTGCACGGTGGAGCGGCAAGTGGAGATGGTGAAGTCGGTGAAGGCGTACCGCAACGGATTCATCTCCAAGCCCAAGTCGGTGCCGCCGAACACCCCCATCAGCAACATCATCCGCATCAAGGAGGAGAAGGGGATCAGCGGCATTCTTGTGACGGAGAACGGCGACCCGCACGGCAAGCTGCTTGGCATCGTGTGCACGAAGGATATCGACTACGTAAAGAACAAGGACACGCCGGTATCGGCGGTTATGACGCGACGCGAGAAGATGACGGTGGAGCGTGCGCCGATCCAGCTGGAAGAGGCAATGGACGTGCTGAACCGCAGCCGCTACGGCTACCTGCCCATCGTGAACGAGAACGACGAGGTTGTCAATCTCTGCTCCCGTCGCGATGCTGTCCGCGCGCGTGACTACCCGCACAGCACACTGGACAAGAGCGGTCGACTCATCTGCGCTGCCGCAACCTCAACGCGCCCGGAGGACAAGCGGCGAGTGGCAGCTCTGGCGGATGTCGGCGTTGATGTTCTGGTTCTGGACAGCTCTCAGGGCAACACGATCTACCAGATCGCCTTCATCAAGTGGGTCAAGTCGACCTATCCGCACCTCGAGGTGGTGGCAGGAAATGTGGTGACGCAAGATCAGGCCAAGAACCTCATCGATGCCGGCGCGGACGGTATTCGCATCGGCATGGGCAGCGGCAGCATCTGCATCACGCAGGAGGTTCTAGCTTGCGGTCGTCCTCAGGGTACGGCGGTGTACAAGGTGGCGCATTACTGCGCGTCCCGCGGCGTTCCGTGCACTGCTGACGGCGGCCTTCGCCAGGTCGGCGACATCTGCAAGGCGCTTGCCATCGGTGCCAACTGCGCGATGCTTGGCGGCATGCTGAGTGGCACAACTGAGACGCCTGGCGAGTACTTCTTCAAGGGTGGCGTGCGCCTGAAGGTGTACCGCGGCATGGGTAGCCTGGAGGCGATGAGCCAGGGCAAGGAGTCCGGCAAGCGCTACCTCTCCGAAAACGAGGCGGTACAGGTTGCACAGGGCGTGTCTGGCAACGTCGTGGATAAGGGCTCTGCCACGAAGCTCATCGCCTACGTCTCGAAAGGGCTCCAGCAGGCGGCGCAGGACATCGGCGAGATCAGCTTCGACGCGATTCGCGAGAAGATGTACGCCGGCCAGGTGCTTTTCAGCCGCCGCTCTCCCACAGCCCAGGGCGAGGGTGGCGTGCACTCGCTTCACAGCTACGAGAAGAAGCTGTTTGCAGCCAAGATGTAGGACGTGCAGGCAGTTCTCTTCCCTTCGCCTACATGTCCTCCCCTCTCGCGTCGTCTCCGTGCCCTTCTCTTGCTGCTGCGTGCGCTTGAAAAAGCGCGTGCCTTGATCGACGACTTGGCGCCTTTCACCGCTGCTGGCTCGCGCAGCGTCGTGGAACACACGCAAGCAACAGACGCAGTCCACACATTCCTCCCCCCTCCCCCAAGCGGTCAAGTTGCACTCGCTGGCTATTCGGAGCACGGCTTGGATGAGACCATCCCCGTCATCTTCTTTTTTCCTTTGCTGTTATGTCCTGCGAGCCCGCCGTGCAAGAGGCATCTACCGCGTGCCCCCTGAAATGGGGCAGGAGGGCTGCAGAGGCGCACGTGTGCGCGACTCGGGGGGACAGTGAAAGAGAGGGAGAGAGCGGGGCGCAGTTGCTCTTGTCCATGGCCTATGCCTGTGCGTCACTCGAATTGCCCAGTGCGTTTTTGTGCGCATCTTCATGAGAGTATCAACCTCTCATGTGGAGAGGACTCATCAGCAACGTGAACGTTGTCGGCAACGTTTGGCAGGCGCCTGGGAATGGGTCGTCCCTCCGTCTCCCGCACCTGTCCCCTTGTGCGTGACCTGTCTTACTTTTCCTTGCCGAACCCCTCTACCAACGAGCCTACCTCACCGTCGCATGACGAGGCTTCTTCTCAACGCAAGTTGACACGTAATCTTAATCGATCTAACGCACTCAAGGTAAACCATATCACATCCCCCCTCGCCGCCGCCGCCGCCGCCTGCCCCGTCGTTTCATGCCGCACTCCTCGGTATCGCTTTGGGCGAGACACCCACCGACGCGCCATCCCAAGCAGTGCAGGCGTTGGCAAGCGTGTGCGTGCCTCTCCCTCTGTTGTTGTTGTTGTTGGCATTTCTTTCGCCACTGTGCTCCTCCTCTCCTTTTTATATGTGCCGAGTGGCGCTTCGGCCTCGTCAATCTTCTCCGCGCACACACGCACACAAGCGCTCTGAGGGCCGCCGTCGGGCTTCTTGGTCTTTCTTCATGCTTGTCGGCGTGACCTCCCTACCAAGAGCGAGGGGCCGTCTCGACTCCGCCTTTGAGGCGGAGCGAAATTACGACCTCAAAATGGACGCGCAATACATGAGCGGACCGCGGGTGTATGTGCGCGTACGTGATTCGGTGCGGGCAGCTCCCAGACGTCCTCATTTCTTTCTTCGCTATCAACGTATATCGCTCCCACTCACATCGATAGCCTCTCATGTGGTGTGCCTGCGTCTTTGCCGCGTGACACGAATGGAGATGCCTCGAGGCTTTCACTTGCGTCCTGTGCACACTCACTATTCTCGCGCACACAACTCATCCAGTGGGCTGTGCCCTTGTTTGCGGAAGAGAGTGGTGCTCGCGCCACCGACGTACACATCAAGGGCGTAATCGTGTCCCTCTCACTTTGTGGCGTGCGTCGTTGCCAGGAGCAGTCTCTTCGCATCTCCACCTCTCCCCAGCTGAGCCTGTGGATACACCTCTTCCATGAACCTCCTTTCACCACGTGTCTGCCTGTCTCTCTTCGGCGTGGTATCGTCTTGCGGTCCGTCCGGCGTGCATGCGCGTTGCACTCTGTGCAGTATCACCACCACCACCACCACCACCACCTCTACGCACAGGCAGAGAGAGCACTATCGAGACAACACTCCACAAGAGAGCCACAGCAGAACAACAAGAAGCAGCACACACTCCGAAGCTGCTCACACACCCACAAATACACACACACATATATATACGTATTTGCCTGCGTGCGCCCTTCTCCACTTCTCCAGCCTCGCCAACCCTCCCTCCACTTCCTTTTCTTTGTTCTTGGTATTGCAGTCCCAAGATGCGTCAGCGAAAAGGCGCGCCGGCCCCTGTGGTCCCATCCGCCACCGCTACGTACGCGGCATACCCAGGCAGCTCGGACAGCGCCCACCCCGCGCACCAAGCGGGCTCAACGAACACCCGCGACCTCAACCACCGAGCAGCAGTCACTGTCACGACGGCTACAGATGCTGACTCGTTTCAGCGGCGCGCAAATCGGCTGGAGGGGATGGAGCGCTCCCTCTACTACACGCCGCAGCTCTTGTGGCTGCAGGTGATGGACCGAATGCCGTACGAGCTCACTCACTACTTTGTGTCCTCCCCCCCACCCCACCACGAGGCGATGCTGAGTGGAATTCGTGAGCAGTACGGCCGCCCGTACTCTGCAGAGAAGCCGTTCGATGTCGAGCTTCTGGGCCGCTTGTGGAACGGCCATAGCAGGGTGATGTTTGCGACGGACAACCAGGTCTTCTCGGCAGCGGCTCACTCGGTGAGTGATCGGTGGAAGGAGATGGGCTTTCAAGGCACTGACCCCTCAACGGACTTTCGTGGAGCCGGCATTTTTGGTCTCGCACAGCTCGTGTACCTCGTGGAACACCACCCTGAGCAGTGGAGCGCGATCCTGACTCCCGACTTCATGGCCGCCGCCGCGGGGCTGAACGTGACGATGCGTCTCGCGACACTGCTTGGTATCAACTCTTCCCTGAACCAGTTCAGCAGCTCGGTTCTCTCTACATATTCCGCGCGCGAGGCGCGTCTGCGGTTGTGCCGCTTCATTTTCGATCCGAGCGTCGATGTTGCCGCTCAGCGACTCGGCGAGGTCTACTGCTTTGCCATGCGTCTTCTGCATTATCGATGGATGCGCTCGACGCGCAACATCATGGAGCTCAATCAGCAGCTTAGCAATATGTACACGGAGTTGGACCGGCTGCTGTTTCTGTGTAATACACTAGAGGAACTGTGCAGCCTCCTGTGATGGGGCCGAGCTTTCCGTTCTCAGCAACGTCGCCGACGAACGCGCGTTGCTGAGAACAAAGCCTCCAGTGCCGCTCCGTCTGCTGGTATTATGTAGCAACTGGAGCAACGCTGTACTCTGCTTCTCTCCTCCTTTGGGCCACGTGGTTGGGCACCGCACCTGCGCGTTTCTCTCATGTGCGTCAAGTCTGTGTGTGTGTGTGTGTGTGTTGCGTGACATTGTGTTGCTGACACGCTCCCTTGTCTCTTCCTCCGTGACTTCTCTCGCTTACGCTCGCGCGTTTTTCGTCAGCTGTGAAGGATGGACACACTCGGGCTCCTCTCTTCTCTCGTGTCGGCCCTCTGTCGCTCCGTTGCTTCGCCGTTTGCCGTTCTGCCCTCTCGTGGTGGCACTCTCAGCGCTGGAAGAAATGCGGAGGAGACGACCCGTGGGGGACTCGCTGCAGGCTCTGTCTGTTCGCGTCTGTGCTGAACGCAGCCCCTCTTCCCGTTTGTGCATTGTGCACGCAGACCGTGTCTGTACCGGCGCTCTGCACCACCAGCCCTGCTTTGCCTCTACAGAGCCGTTGCCACACCGGCGCATCGTCGCCCCGACGGGAGCAGCCAACGTCTCTGTGGTGCTCCCATCCAACGACGTCTACGCGACCCCAAGACGACGTATTCATCACTCTGTTCATTCCTCGTCTTTTCCACCGCTTCGTCCCGCTGTGACGTGTGTGCAGACGCTGGCACACACTCAAATCTGCTGCCAACACCCCACCCACACAGAAATGCACACACTTTTCGAACACTAGACGCGCTCTCTCACCCAGTGCGCCGCTGTCGCTGTTTCGGTCCTCTAGGCCTTGCTTTAGTGTGCCACGCGACGGAGAGGGCGGAAAGATGAAGCGCACAAACAATATCGATGCCCGGGTCTGCCAGAGGAAAAGACTGCGAGCCTGTTCGATGCCCCTAATTGGTGACTGCATGCGCCAGCTGGCGGAGCAGCTGAGGGGCTGCGATGGTATCGTCGCTGTGGACCCACTGGCGTGCGCCTCATTCCATGAGGAGGCTGCGGCGCGCGCCGCACTAGAGGCTCTCTCGTTGCTCCTCTTGGATAAGCTTAGTGAGCGGCGCACGGACGGCGTGTGTGCACATCGGCGAATGTGGTGCGGCATTGGCGTTTTGCGTGGCCGGGAGAGTGACGTGGCCTACAACTGTGGAGAGGGCGCAAGCGTGCTATGGAACGTTGTCCCTCTCGCCCTCACCGTGGTGCCATGGCAGGTGGCGCTTCCACTGCGGCTGCAGGATCTCGTTCTTTGCCAAGGCCACTTTGCATCCATCGACCAGCTTGATTACGGAAGCAGCGATGTCGGCCCCGTCCCGGACACCTTCCTGACGCGCGAGGCGGTGGCCGTGCTTTGTGGGCTGCCACGCTGCCGCGTGCAAGCGGTCTCCGGCCGCTTCCCTCTCTTTGGTCGAGTTGCACCTCCCTCTTTTTCGGCGGCGCCTCGAGGTGTCGCGGCAACGGGTGCGACCTGGTCGTTGGTGCCTTCACGAGAGGTCTCTCCTGCTCGATGCGCAGCGGCTGCACAGCGGCACGCACATCGACTGATGCCCTTCCTGGTGAGCGGCTTGTCGTCTCTGATGGAGTCGTTTTCTCCGCGGAGCGATAGGTCTGTGCCGGAGTGCTGGGCCGTGGTTTCTTACCCAGATGGACTGCCGCGTGCAGAGGCAGCGCGTGAGGAGGTCGACGGTGTCTCTCGTGACATCAGTGACACCGCCGGAGCCGTCTCCGGACACGAAGCCAATGCGCGCGAGTCTGATGGCTCCTGCGAGGCGGCGCCGTTTTTCATTCTCCCGTCCCACCTGCTGTGCCGCTCGCTGCGCGTCGCGGTTGGCTGGCAGAAGATTTCGCCCTCCTCACGACCATTGGCGTCGGAGGTGCTTCAGCGTCTCTGCTGCCTTGTGGATGGTGTTGCACTCCGCACAGACCGAGGCGACACACTCACATCCCGGACAGCCTGTAGTACCGGTCAGGAGACGCTTTCTGCCACCATGACGATTCAAAAGGCGTCCAGCATGTGAGCTGCAACACCATGGCAGCCCCTCCACGGCGTTCTTTCGAGCTCCCGCGCACGCGTTCGTTTTCTGTGTATTCCCTTCGACATCCCACCTTTGATGTCTCTTGTCTCTTCGATGGCGCGTGCTGTGTCGCACATCACCCGCACCCCGTCATCGGGCCGGTCTCCTGCTGCATTTCCTTGCCACCCAGAAGGAAGAAAAAGCAAAGAGAAATGCGCACCAGGGGCGCGAAGGGAGCGCCATCTTCTCTGCAGCAGCGCGCGCCGATGTAGCCTGTGCCTCTCTCGCTTTTTCTGCAGTTGGGGTGGCGTCTGTTCATGTGCCAGACGCATCGGATAGCGCAGGTGGTGATGGTGGTGGACAGAGGTTGAGGAGATCCATGCGGGTCACGTGCGCTTTCACGTTCTTGACTCCTCCACTCCACTGCGCCTTGTGTGCACATCCCATTCGATGCTTGCTTGCCGCTCCTCGCTTCCACGGCTTTGTTTCGCGGTGGTGGCACGCCAGAGCCCTTCCCTCGAGACGACGCGCTTCTTGACTGTCCATATACTGCCTCACCCGCGTCCTCTCTTGCACTTCTCTCCCTCTTACCCATCTCGTTGTGTGACTGTTGCGTTGGGCGACACCGCCTCCTCTCCATGTCGTGACACGCACGCAAACATCTTCGGCTTGACAAGCACTCCTCGATTCCCGATACCATTGCAGCAGCGTGGCCGACGCAGCAGCAGAGCGGCCACACCTCTTTTTCACATCACTCGATCTCTCTCCCGCGTCTTCTCATCTATTCCTGTTGCTCTTAGCGAAGTCCTTCCATTTAGCCTGCGTGCGTTCGCGGACTGTCGCTGTCGCACGTACCATCTGTTGGCCTTCGCGCGTGCTTTCTCTCGCACGCACGCAGTGCTGGGCTGCTGCGCGGCTCAGCGGTGACTGCACTGCCCCGGCCTCATCCGCGCGATTTCCCTTCTCTCGCTACGCAATGGATCCTCTGCAACGGGAGGCGTCCAAGAACGGCGAGGAGGGGGCGGCGGGGCCAAGGAGGCCCTCCTACTTCCGCGGCTTCTTCGACGCAGAGAAGCGCCGCAAGGTGGTCAACCATGACCCTACCGTAGGCCAGGCCATTGGCGGCGCCGCTGTAATGGCACTCCCGGTGGCGCTCATCATCGTTTTGGTGATGCGTCGACGCGCGCGCCTCGCCACTCAGGCGGCATCCGGCGCCGCGCCGAAGGAGGGCGGCTTCTTCAGCGAGATGCAGAAAATGATGCGGCAGACCGTGAACCCGATGGGTGAGAAGGACTTCAAGGTGTCGGTGAAGGACACGAAGTTTAGCGACGTCATCGGTGTACCAGAGGCACTGGCAGAGGTACAGCAGTACGTCAACTTCCTGAAGACGCCGCAAGTTTTCACCCGGCTCGGCGGCCGCCTACCGAAGGGCTGTATTCTCACAGGAGAGCCCGGCACCGGCAAGACGCTGCTCGCAAAGGCGGTGGCCGGCGAGGCGAGCGTTCCCTTCTACAGCTGCAGTGGTGCTGACTTCATCGAGGTGTACGCCGGCTCCGGACCAAAGCGAGTGCGCGAGCTCTTCGCGGCAGCCAAGAAAGATGCCCCGTCTGTTATCTTCATCGACGAGATCGACGCCGTCGGCTCGCGCAGCAGCGGGAACGGTGCGATGGGTCTCAGCAGCGAGGAGAATCGAACCATCAATCAACTGCTGGCCGAGCTGGACGGGCTGCAATCGAACGAGGCGGTCGTCGTGTTCGCGGCTACGAACTTCGTGGACAGCCTGGACAAGGCACTGCTGCGCGAGGGCCGCTTCGACCGCAAGGTCGACATCCCGATGCCGGACAGGCAGGCTCGCCAGGACCTCTTCCACCACTATCTCAGCCGCATCGCCTGCGAGGATGCCGTGTTGCTCTCGAAGAAACTGGCCGAGCTGACTCCTGGAGTGTCGCCAGCCACCATCGCAGCCATCGTCAACGAGGGCGCTCTCAGCGCCGCCATAAAGGACAAAGCCGTTGTCACCGCCGTGGACCTCCTCCCCGCGATTGACGACGTACTCGTCGGCAAGAAGCACCGCAGTCGCATGAGCGACGATGCTGCGAGAAGGGTGGCACTACACGAGAGCGGCCACGCACTCGTGGCATGGCTGCTGCCGGAGCAGACAGACGTGGTCAAGATCTCCATCACGCCGCGCGGCCCCGCCGGAGGCTTCACCCAGCAGGTCGGCCGCGAGGTGCTAGACACGGCGACCGAGTTTTCGCTCTTCACGGACGTTTGCGTCATGCTGGGAGGGCGGCTGGCGGAGATGACGCGGCATGAGTCCCTCACCACCGGTGCTCAGGACGACTACCAGCGGGCGACTCAGACGGCCATTCGTGAGTTCCTTGCGTTTGGTATGTCTCGCCAGGTCGGTCTCCTCTCGTACGAGCCGCAGCGACTCAGCGAGGGCCGCATGCACCAGAGGCACTCGGAGGCGGCGCATAAGATGGCGGAGGAGGAGGCGGCCCGGCTGGTCGCTGCCGCGTCTGATCACGTGAAGATGCTCTTGCGGTCTCATGATGCAGTACTGCAGAAGCTAGCGGCCTCGCTCTTCGAGAGGAAGGAACTGCTGCGCGAGGATATAGAAGCGATTGTGGGACCGCGCCCTGGAACCAGCTCGGCCGTGTCGGAGCAGACGCGTGCGGCGCTTCGCCGCTTCGTCGACGCGTCTGAAGCCGCAGCGCTGCAACGCCAGACCGCAAGAGAGGCGATATGTGCCACCCTTTCTACTGCGTAAGGTGGAGGGTGGGTGGGCGACACAGACACACGCATGCACGTGCAACTCCTGGTTGCCTTTCGTTCATGGCCCCTTCTTTTCTCCGTATTTGCTGCTCTCTTTTCGGTGCTGATCAAGCAGTGCTGCTGCCAAGTGGGGCGGCGCTGCTGATCGCACGGAGTGCTCATCCCTGTACCTCACAGAGGTGTGTCGACATCTGCGGCCAAGTCGGTCGCGTTGCGCTGTTGTCGAGCGACGCTCGCTAGTTTTGCAGAGAGACAGAGGTCCGTCGCGGCACGCCCACATCCACGTGAACACCGATGTGTTGGCCCCGCACTTTGCCAGAAGAGGTGGGGCTATTTAGCTTGGATCTGCATCTAAAGCACCCCTGGGACAGACTTGTGAGCGTCCCCGCTGCGTTGAGAGCGCGAGGAGGTGTGCCTTCGCCCTATGCAGGATGAGTAGCTGAGGGTTGTCACTGTCGCTTGCCCGTGCAGGTCAGTGCGCGGGCTCTTTCATCGCCACTGCTGCCAATCGGTATCTGGGCAACATCCTCGCCACACTGACCCGCGCAAATCGCGCTGGTCAGCACCCTATATAGTTGTTCTCTGCTCCTCGGTTTCGTGTTCGCACCCATCTGTTTGCCGGCTTCCTGCTTTCCTCCCTCTCCTGCCTTCTCGATCTTCTCTCACACGTCGACATCCCAAAGCAGCGAAAGAGCGAAGTCAGACGCGCGACACGTTTCCAGCCGCGTGCGCGTGGCCGTGACCGTGTGGTTTCTCTTTCTCTTCATCGCCCCTCTCCGCCGTCCCTGTTCATCTCCCGTCCCTCTCATTCGCACTTAGCGTAGTAGCCATGCAGCAGCCACGCCCCGGGCCCGCCCAGGCGGCGCCGCGCTCTTACGACAAGAAGGCGTATCAGACCATCTACCCTCAGTACCTCGATTCCTACCTGACACCCAGCGAGGGCCGGCGTCTCACCAAGTCGCAGGGCGTCGAGCACCCGACGATGGAGGAGATCCTTCATGCACTTAGGGTTCTGGGCTACAAGGATGTCATTATAGACCCGGCCCGCTCATACCCGCGGAGTCAGAGCACCACAAAGTTTCCAATGGTGCCGCGCGGATGCATCAAGGTTGCCATCAAGACGCCGGTGGACGAGCACTACATCAAGAAGAGCGACTTTGACACACAGACGCGCAGCGCTGTGGTGAATAACATCGACACCAAGCAAGAGCTCCTCCGTCGTGTCGCCATGCTCATCAAGGAAAAGACGCCAAATCGGCCGCAGCTGGCGACCGTGGAGGACATCATCACTGCGTACAATCCCACACCGCAGCCGAAAAGCAAGAAGTAGCTGGTGGACCGACTAGACGGGTGGTGGTGGTGGTGGTGGGGCACACGGAACCGCATATGCCTGCAACTGACACGCAGCATGGGCTCTCTTTCTCTCTCTGTGTGTGTGTGTGTGTGTGCGCCGGCGCACAGGTGTGCCTTGATCTGAGTAGCGAAACTGTCGACGTCGTCGCTGGACGACGGTCAAGGTCGAACGAAGCGGTAAAGCAGGAAAACGAAAGACGAATGCACCTCGAACGCGCGAGCTCGTGACTGGCGGCTCGGCACCTCAGCGGGGCGTTACGCCTCCTCCTCTCTCTAACCTCGCTTTGCAGGAGGGAAGGCAGAAGAGGGCGACAGGGGCAAACGCCGATGTGTCGAGGCACACCTGTGCAGCCTTTGCACGCCGACTCGAGAGGGCACATGTGTTGGGGCAGCGCGTGCGGCTCACTTCTAGTCGTGTTGTCCTCGTCACCACTGACACACCTGCGCTAGAAGACTGCGCCGGCGGTTGCATTCTCCCACCTCCTCTCTCCACGCCTCTTACCTGACTCCGTCGCTTTCTTCTGCTCGCCTCCTCTCCGTACCTCGCCGCCGCCTCGCGCTCAACTGCAGCGCTTTACTCCTCGCAACAGCCGCCTCGATGTGCACGTGCGTCGACACGGATGAGTGGCTTTCCTTTGTTCTCATTAGAAGACGCCTGCGACATTGAGGAGAGGCAGCACGGCGGAGCTGTGACGCTCTCCACCGCAGGCGGTGAGATGAGCGCGCGGCGTAGTCGACTCCGCCGTGTTCGGTGGTTGCCGCACCAGCGCGTTGTGGTGCTCAAAGAGGTCGATTTGTGGGCCGAGGACTGCGTGACGGAGGGTGTGGACGTCGTTGCGGAGCGACTTTGGCGGATGCGCGTGGATGCGAGCCGCAGCGGGAGAGCGCAGTACTTGGCTGAGTACCTGGCCCTCCATGTCGACTCCTCGCGCCACTATCAGTGGCTCCTAAGCAGCTACGGCCCTTCGCTGCGGGACGTGTTGCTCACTCCCTCCCTGACTCCCTTCACAGAGGAGCGGTGCAAAGGCGTGCTGCGCCGTGTCCTCCTGGCGCTCGATCAGCTGCACGGTGTGTCCATGTACGTGCACGCCGACGTTAGCCTCGGCAATGTCTTGACTTCACCGTCGAGCTGTGACGACGTTGTGCTGGGGGACTTGGAGAGCGTGAGCCCGATCGGTGCGGTGCCTAGTGGGTGTCTTGGGTCATACCTCTTCATGGCGCCGGAGAGACTGGTGGACGGTGCACTGCCTCTTGCCCCGCACGACGATATTTGGGCGTTCGGCGTCGTTTGCTACAACCTGCTAACGTGGGACGTGACGCATCCGTGGTGTGCTCTAGGGACGGAATCCGATCACTCGGACAACTACTGGGCCTTCTTGGACCTCATGTCGAAGGCGAAGGACGTGCCGCCGTGCCAGTTCCTGTTGCAGTCGCCACTGTCGCGGTGCTCCAGTGAGGCGCTGGCGTTTGTTGCGGTATGTTTGAGTTGGGACCCGGCATGTCGCCCTTCTGCTGCGGAGCTGCTGCAGCACAGCTGGATGCTTTACCCATGAAGATCGTGGCGCACGTGTGGATCTGCTAGTGTGGCTGACTTCACACGAATGACACGGAGAGCGGCGAAAACGAAAGGGGTGTGAGGGCATTCGATTTTGGGCCCACACTTTCCCACGATCCTCTTTGGCGCCGGTAGGCGCCTGAGCGGCGCGGCACCTCCCACGTTCACGACAGTGAGAAGCTTGTGCGCCGCTCCTCACCATGCCATGTCTCGTGGCATGCGGTCTCTCTGCGTATGCCTCTTGTGACGCCGCTGCCAACCGTGCACTTGGGCAGCGATGTGCGCACGGCTGGATGCGCTGTACTCTGTCTCTTCTGTTCAACTGCTCCCCCTACCGTTTTCCTCTCGCATCTCTGCCCTGTGAGCTTCCGTTGGCGTTGGTCGTGGCCACACGCACGCCTAACACCCTCAACGCGTCGCGGCTTCAGGAGTGCGTGCGTCTGCTCCAACCCCGAAAGCGACCGCAAATGCACCGAATCGTCAATGTCAACGTCGGAGGGCGTTACTTTCAGACACGCCTCTCCACGCTGCTCCGCTTCCCCGACACGTCTTTTGCCAAGATGTTTGAGGGACTGGCATCGACGAGCGCCTTACCGCCCACTCCATCGCCGCCGCTGCAGCCCACAGAGCGCGAGGATGTGTTTGTGGATGCTAACCCCGACGTCTTTGAGAAGGTTCTGGGGTTTCTGCGCACCAACCGCATCCAGCTGCCCTTGAATGACGAGTGTCTGCGCGCAGAGCTCGTCCACCATCTCAATTCCTGGGACCTCATGCCGCATGCCTTCCCTGCGTCCGCTGCAGACGGTGCCGTGGAAGGGGAAGAGGCTCATCTCATCGAACTCCCCGACGTGTGCGTGGTGCAGCTGTGCGACCACATGCAGCACGACCAAGGTGTGAAGCGTCACGCCATGACTATCACCTACGGCGCCGACGGGTTTCAGCTCCGAAAACTCACTCAGATGATCCGCCGAGACCTGAATCAGCAGCTTTCCTCCACTTACTGGCAGTGCTACCAAACCAACGAGCGGGCGGCCTTCTTCGCGACCACCAAGGTGGCCAACGGCGCCGCGGACATTCTCACCACCTCCATCACGCAGCAAGTTGTCCAGCACACGGAGAGACTCGGCTACCACTTGGCCACCTCATATGTGACTCTGAGCCCCGATGTTGTGCACACGAGCGTGCGGATGCTCATCCACAACTTTATCTTTCGACGAGTGCGGCTCCCTGCGTTGGAGGCTGCAGATGAAGCGTCGCTTCTGGGCGATGAGGGGGGCGAGGTGGAGACGTACCAGAACTTTGAGCCGCGCCCTGTGGGCCCGCAAAAGGTGCAGTGGGCGGACTCTCCATCGAGGCCGCCGGCACAGGACGTCTCCACGGACCTTTGGAAGTAACGTACGTCCAGGTGTGGATGCACGCGTGGGCGTGCGCGCGCGCACCGTCACCTAAGCAGCTCCTTCACAGTTGATGCACACTTATGTGGCTTCATAAACAAGAAGACCAGGTGATGAAGTGAGAGGCGCCTTGCAGTCCTGCGCTAGTGAGGCTGCGCCGGCGAGCGCGTCAGCTGACAGCTACGCATCACCTGCAGCTCGGCGTGTGAACCCCGCCCTCCTCCCCCCCTGTCGCCCAGTTTAGGTGTGCACATGCTTTGTGGTGTTCCCTTTCCCTCTACCTCGTCCACATCTCTCCGCCCCGTCTGTCGCACGCTCTTCCAAAGAAGCACAGCCACCCATCACACACCCACACGCCACACTCGTCATCCTCTCTTCAACCCACTCAATCCTCTTCCATTTGCTGCACTGGCACGCGCGCTATTACGGCTACCCGTGCCAACGCCGGCGAGAGAACAACGAAAGAGGGCGCAAGCGTGCGCAAACACCGCTCCGTTCTCTTTTTGGTGCTGCCCCCCGCTCTGCACGTTTGCCCACGACCGCGTCAGCATGTCTTCCAGAGTAGCTGGGTCGTACAAGAAGGCGCACACGCTGGAGGCACGCCTGCGCGATGCGGAAAAGGTCCGTGAGCGTGCTCCCGATCGCATTCTCGTGATTTGCGAGAAGGCAGAAAACTCGCCCGTTCCTGATCTGGACAAGAGCAAGTTCTTGGTACCGCCGGACGCGACCGTTGGCGGCTTTCTTGTGAGCATCCGTCGTCGCATCACCATGGAGGCCGAGAAGGCGCTCTTTCTCTTTGTGGGCGACAGCGTTCCGGCAAACAGCACTCTCATGAGCGACCTCTTCAATCGCTACAAGGATGAGGACGGGTTCTTGTACGTGACGTACTCTGGCGAGAACACGTACGGCTGGCAGGGGCTGCACTAGAGGTCGTGATTGTGCGTCGCACACCCCCACCCCAAGTTTCCCGCGAGACACATTTGCTGCTGCACGTGTGTGCGCGTTCGCGTGTGTGTGTCTGCCGTCGCCCGTGAAGGCGGAGACCCGTCGCTGCCGCTGTCCCTCTTGCTTTGGTTCCCTTTGCTTTTCTCCCTTCACGCGCGCGTGTTCTCTCTCCCCCACACACCCCCACCTCCAGTGTGACATGAATTTCTGCTTTCGTTTTTCCTTCGCTCTCTTGCGTTTGAAGCATCCCGCTCCTCTGTCAGAGACGAACAACGCACACACACACACACACACACACACACACACACACACACACGCGCGCGCACGACATACATACGCCGATGTCTCCCTCTCTCTCCCTCTCTTCCTGCTCGCTGCTTGTTTTGTTTGCCCACTTCTCTTGTTTCCCTCTTTGCATGTGCGTTTTTCTTTCTTTCCTCTCTTCATCTCGGTGTGTAGGTGTGTGCGCTGTGCATACGATGGCGGCATCTCGGCGTGCGTGTCTGCACGAATGCTTCCCTTGTCACGGTATCCAGGTGGCATAGGAGGGGGGGGGGAGGACTACATCGACTCTTCCGCTGTAGCGGGGGTATTACGGACGTGAGTTGTGTGCCCTTTGGCATTTTCGCGGCGACTTGTTTTTCTACGTAGATGTTTTCCGCGAACGCGACCTTTAAGAAATAGAGAGTGCTGACGGATCCGAGCACAGACTCGCGCACACCCACACGGTCATGCGTCAATCGGCACCGGCAGCACTGCCGCTGCAACGGTGGGAAAGCGGGTGGCTCCGTAAGAGGGACAGGAGAAGGAGTAGTGCTGGATAAGGCGAGTGCAAAACCTGCGTCCCGATCTTGTTCCACCACCGAGTCTCTCGCACGTCTCCTCAATCGTTTTTTTTCTCTTGCTCTCTCTGCGTCGATAGCGCTCTTTGACTTTGTGCGCCACTTCGCCCCTCTCGCCGTGTGCCCATCGGCACATTTCATCATGTCTCTCTCCCTCGCTCGCTTGCCATCTTTGTCTTTTTCTGTGCTACCACTTTTCTTTTTCACTCCGTGTGCCTGTGCAGTGGTTCTGAGGTGAGCGAAATCACGTAAGAAACAAAACAAAGAGCTGCATTTTGTGTTTGTGGAGCAGGAGGAGGAGGAGGAGGAGGAGGGGGGGGGGCATAGCCTCTGCTTACACCATCTCTGGAGCTGCAGTGCGTGGCGTTGTGGACTGCGACCACCGCTGCCGCCGACGCGGCCTTTCTGCTTCCCATGTAGGTTTGTGCTGTATCCTCTGTTGAGGCGGCACAGGCGCTCCATTACCGTGGAAACGACTCCTACAGGGCGCAGAGAAGGGCAAAAAGCGGAGGGGGGGGCCATTCCCTGACGTGCGGGGCAGACGCCTTCTCATGTAGCTTAAGAAGCTCTTCCTTCCTCATGTGCGTGCTTGGCGAGGTTGCACCCCAGCTGACGCTGTTTCTCCTTTCCCTTTCCTCTCTCGTTCTCTGCCTCATCCGTTCAGTCGCGGTGCGTGCTCGCGTCCACGACGCTCTCTCACCATCGCCGCCGCCGCCGCCACCTTTCTACCTTTGTGCCCCTTCTTTCACCACTGCACTCCTTTCACCCCCCGATTCAGCCACACACACACACACACACACACACACACACCCAACGACTTGAATGGGCGGCTGGCGCCTTTTTTGTTGTTGTCTCCTGAACGTGTTGTGCGCCCTGCGCTGACTGCGCCGATGGGAGGGGCGGTTGCAGCAGGCGGCTGTTGCTCCAGGTGACGACCCACTGCCTCCTTGGTAGCCTTGCCGGCTGCTCTCCGGCAGTCTGTCTATTTGCGCTGTGGATTCTGGCTCTTTGCACGGCCTACACCGCAAAACGCGAGTCCTGTCGGAGGCAGCGCGCATGGGCATTAGCGGGTGATTTTCCATCCTCTCTTGTACCATTAGTAGTGCTGTTTCGGTATCGCCGCGGCTCACGAGAAACGGGATGCCGTCCGTTAATACGTGCGTCTTCCTGTGCTGCTTGTGGCGCACTTGATGGGTGGGGTTGTTGCTCGCATAGTGGCGCAGCTGCTGGGTCCAACTGTGACGCTGGCCAGAATCATTGATTTCAACGCACCTCCACGGTTCCCCCCACCGGTGCCGGGTGTGCACCCATGGTAGACGTTTATGGCGCCATCACTGTGGCCGAGTAGCAACCATCTGGTGCTTGCCCAGCCTCTCCCCCTGCTGCTACCTTCACTAGGCTGACCAGCAGCGAGCTGCTTTACTCCTGGACCTTGGGCAACTGCGCCGTACGGGACTCCTGTTGTCGCGGTAAGACCCACCTCATTTCTGCAACTTCTGGGGAGGTACACTTATGAAGCACGCCACGACGTATCCATCGGTGTGGCGCAGCGTGTACACTGTTTCCGCCTTCCACACGCTCGCCCCCTCCGTCTGTGGGCATTTGACTTCACACGGCGGCGTGCTACTTGATCCCTGCGCGATGGTGTCGGCGGCGCACTTGCCTGTCCCATCGTCGCTTGAAAGTTTCGATGATACAAAGGGTATGGCAGAGGCGGTGCTAGACATTGCAGATGCCCATGGCGGTGATACTGCGTCCGACACTCCCTTGTCCCCTGCAGCGTCGTTTGCCGCTTACCGTAGGCCCGGCGCTGTGGAGGCGGTATGTGCGGTCACGCGTGGCCGCTGCCCGGCACAGCAACTTGCACCTATCCGACCTGCACCCACACATGCGGACCGTGCTGCCCCTTCGAACTCTTCCACTCGTTTTTCATCACATGCATGCTTGACGGTCTTGCATGACAGCCAGGAGGAAGAGGAGGGAGGGGAGTAGAGGTAGAATAACAGACGCATACGGTAGCGAGCGCTTCGTCGCCGTACGCGTCCGCCATGCGCGGCTCAGAGGCGCAGTTTCTTTGTTGTGACGCTCGTCTCGCCTCGGTACGTGAGCAGAGCTAACTGCTGACCACTTTCTTCTGAAGGAGATGGCAGTACGCACACCTCAACTGAGCGCCATCTGAGGTGCGAGCGTCTCTGTGAACCTTTACGGAGTGCAGATACGGATACAGCTGAGGGGAGGACTGACAGGATGGAAATGGCTGCTGTGGGCTCGCGTAGGGACTCTCTGGACCTGTGCACAGATGATGATTGACTGTAACATCACAGACTTTGAGTCGCGATGATAGCAACCATGTCGCCCCAGTCTGACGTGCGCCGGCGCCGTGCACGCCGTGTGGGTGTGCGCGTGCGCATCTAGAGCTGTGCCTGTGTGATGTCGCGGGGGCCGTGCGTGCCCGCCGCTGCGCGTTGACATGATCGACACCTAGGCTGATGTAAAGCCGTCGCAGATGGACGTTCAGTGGCGCACGCCGTGAAACCAACCCCGCCTCGTCTGATCGCGCGCACTTCTTCCTCCCCCCCTGCCGCGCTGCGCGAGCAAGTGCGCGTGTGTGATTGAGACGATGCGCGGGTGTGGGTGTCGTGTGAATTCTATCGGTTGGTGCGGAAACCCTGTAGCCGCTGTTCTCCTGTCGCTCACGTTCCGGCACGTATAGTGGCTGCTCTGCTTCTCTGACGCTGCGTGGTGGTGTTGGGGGATGGGAAGAGAGTGAAGGCCTGTGCCCGTGCGACGAGTGGGCGTGGGGAGGGGTGCTGAAGCGCGGAGCTCGGGCGCGGTCTGCCATGGAATGCAGGCGATGCGTGTAGGAGCACGAGAAAGGGAGACGAACGGCGCTATCCGGTGGAGGGGCGCTGAGGGAGGGAGCCGTCGCGGACTGCCGTAGACGTTGGTGATGAGACTCTCAGCTACCCGCTCTCTGTGCCTTTTCCCGCAGATGCTCACAAAGGAAGATACCGTAGCCGACCCTCGGGGTGCTTCATTGCTGCTTCGGCAGACGTAGATGTACAGGGATGTCTGCCTGCCCCTCCTTCGTCGCCAGGTTGGTGGGATGTTGTGTCTCCCGCCCTCCTTCAACTTACTTCGCCGTCTTGTGCACTTCTCACGTTTGTCTCTCTCTCACCACACCGCACCAGCCACCGTTCCCTATCCGCTGTCTTGATCCTGTCGCTTCCGGTTCATCACCTCCGCACCGTCGCCGCGAACCTCTGCAGCCCATGCTGCATCATCGTCACTCGCTACCGGAGTCTCTCTTCCACGTCTCGTATGAGCCCTCCACATCCTCCTCCACCTTCGTGACCGAGGCGCCGACGCCCATAGACGACGCCGTCGCCGTCACATCTGCTCAGCGTGCTGACTCGCCGTTGTCGTCCTGCGACAGCCGAAATGCTCCACGCAGCCTCGTTCCTGGGGACTTGTCGATGCATCGTAGCTTCCTCTGCTACGTCTGCTGCGCACCTCTTTTTCGGGCAATGAGTGACGGTGTGTGCGGTCACCATGTGTGTGAGGCGTGCTGCTTAAAGATGAGCCTCAGCGGTACTGCCACCTGCCCTCTGTGCGGGTGGAACGGGTCATGGTCAACGGACGCAGCGTACAGTGAGTGCGTGCGCGACGCGGTCGAGGCGCGCTTGAAGGAGAGTGCCGTTGTCCTCCTCCGCGACGCCTACCCTGCGCTCTCGAGTGACTGCGTTGGCGATGTGGCGGACAGCTGCTTCGATCGCTCGTGTCTCAGAGTGGACCTGCACCAAGCACAGCAGTATCTTGCGGCGATGCCTCCCGATGGAGTCGGCGCTGTCTGCACGTCGCTGGCTGCGCCTGATAAGATCCCTAACAAGGCGGCTGTCTTCTCGCTGCGCGTCGAGGGCCCGTGGCTCACTGGCTGTGACCTTGTGAGGAGGTTCTTGCAGCTGCAGGTGCTTGTCTTGTGTGACTGCGCAGACCTCATCTCGCTTCGCGGAGTCGAATGCGCGCCACTGCTCGAACGTCTCACTGTGGAGCGCTGTGGCTTAGTTGACACGTTGGGGATCGACGCGTGCCCATGTCTCAAGTCCCTGCAGCTTCGCGAATGCCCTCGGCTGTCGCACATGGGGTGGAGCCAGATACCTAACAGCCAATCGAGCCTCCAAGAATCTAGCGGGCAAGATGGCGGCTGTGCGGCGCTGCTCAGTGTGAGCGTTTTTCGCTGCCCCGCCTTCCAGGGCATCGACCTCCTCTCTGCTGCTCTGCATCTGCGAGAGTTCCGTGCGCAGTGTGCTCGCATCAGCAGCCTGGACGCATTGCGTGAGTGCCGCCATCTCGAGTTGCTTGATGTTGGAGGGTGTCAGCAGGTGTGCTGCATCGAAGCCCTGCGAGGTGCGAAGGCGCTAAGGTATCTTGACCTCTCCAACACGGCTGTCTCCGACATCGGTGCGCTCTCACAGTGCACGGCGCTCGAGGGGGTGAACCTGAGCGGGTGCCTCCGGTTGCGCTCTCTCGATAGCCTTGAGTGCTGTGCGGAGCTCAGAGAGCTGCAGGCGTCTCGAACGAGCATTGAGACGCTGATCGGTCTGCGCCTGTGCCGTGCCCTCAAGAAAGTGGATGTCAGCGGCTGCGCGGCGCTGAGGGACGCCGCGGCCCTCACGCATCTCTCCCAACTCACACATGTCGATCTTTCCTTCACGGCGGTGGATGACGTCAGCTCCCTTGCCTACTACAGCGGACTGGAGAGCGTCCGTCTGCGCGGATGTCGGTACGTGCGAGACTACTCACCACCGCACAACCTCGAGGATGCGCCGCTGCTGCGCTCTCTCGACCTCTCCAACACAAGTGTCGGCAGCATCTCCGAGTGGGGTCGTTGCCCACCGAGGCTGGAGAAGCTCCGCATGAACGGCTGCACGAGGCTCTCCGACATTTCGGTTCTGCAGTCTTCGACAGGGCTAAGGATCGTGGACCTCGGGAACACGTCGGTGCACAGCATCTCCCCGCTAATCTCGTGTGCACCCGCTTTGGAGGAGCTCCGCATGCACGGCTGCACGGGGCTCTCTGACATCTCGGTCCTGCAGTCTGCAAGCCGGCTGCGGGTGGTGGATTTGGACAACACCAGTGTACGGAGCGTGTCGCCGCTGCGGTTGGCTGCGTCTGAGCTGGAGGAGCTTCGCATCAATGATGTCACCTACCAGAGCGAGGTGCCTATCTTCCAATCCACTCGAGTGCAGCGGCAGTGTAACATGGTAAACACTGGCGCGTCGAGCCGATCACTGTGATATGCGCGACGCGAGCACATGTGTGGTTCCACTCCTGGTGAAGGTGAGCGGACGCACATGCGGCATTCTACCCGTTGCGCGTCGTATACTTGTTAGCCTTTTCTTTTAGCTTCATTCTATTCTCTGTTTAATCTCGTGTGTGTCTTCTCTATTCTCTATTCTCTGTTCTCCCCTCTTCTTTCTTCATTCTTGTACTGCTTGATACGGCTCTACCGTCTCTCCCTCCCCCCACTCCGTGACACCCCCTCCCCTCTGCCATACGCTTGAGCGCATTCTGAAAGCCTATTCCGCTTTCGTTGTCAGGGCGCTCCTGTCGTTCTTCCTTTGCGCTGCGTTGTGGCCCCTCCCCTCCCCTCCCCTCCCCTCCCCTCCCCCCCGCTGTCGCTTCTCTGTCCTTTTCTTGCCCTTGTCCGCACGTTTGGCCCCGCCTTTGCGCTCTGCGCGAAATACGCAACGTGCGGCAGAAGGCAAAACCCTCGCCACACGCGCTGCCACTCACACGCTGGCAGGCGGCGGTGCGGCAACGTAAGACGGCTTCCTTCTTGTACCCCAAACAAACAAACACGCCCGCGGGGATGTCTTCCCCCCCCTGCCCACGCGCCACCTCCGCGTGTGGCGACTTCTCACCAATCCACGCACACGCTCTCTCAAGCCGGTGGAGAACATCATCGGTGGCGATGGCGGCGGCGGCGCGGCGGGGTCTGCGCACGCCACGTGCCATCGCTCGACTGCTCGCATGCGACGTTTGCTCTCAGACGGCGTGTCGTGCATGAGCGCGTGCGGGTTCGGGTGCCGTGGTCGACTCTGCGCACCACCGCCCACCTTGTATGCAGTGTGCTTCTTTCCCGTACTCTACGCTGAAGGCTGATTTCTTTCTGAGATGAGAGGGAAGAGAATGCACCCTCCCTGTCTTAAATACGACAGGCAGACGTACCGCACAGACATTCATCTGTGAGGGTGTGCGCCGTTCGACCAGTGAGGTATAATGCCTCGCGGCATGGGTTTCTCCACACGCCAAGACACTCCAAGGCATGGAGAGAGGCAGAGGAGCACAGGAGACATGACGTATACGAGGAAGAAGTGTTGCCGTCTACCCCTCCTCTGTTCCTCGCACATGCACGCTCCCCGACATCCTCTCTCGATACACGCATGATTCACCTTTGCTGGTTTTCAGCGCCCGGTCTTTGGCAAGTCTCGCCAATCTGAGATTTGTCCAAGGGCACGGCCTCCTTGGCGTCATGCGCCACCTCACGCACTTGCGCTGCCGCTCTCTCCCTGCCTCTCGTTTCTCCCCTCTTGCCGTGTCGTGGGCCCGCGTCTCTCGCGCTCGAATCGGTTATCTCTGTGTTTCTTCTCTCTCATTCCCACTCACGCCCTTTCTCCCTCATCTGCTCCCCACGCTTATATGTGGGTGATGTACCCCCCCTCCCCCTCCCCTCCCACGCATGGAAGATGCAGCACCTGTGCCCGCACACTGCCCGCTCCCGCACTCCCATCCGCACCCGCACCCGCACCTGCACACTGCCCGCGCCCGCACCCGCACCCGCACCCGCACCCGCACCCGCACCCGCACCCGCACCCGCACCCGGCCCCGCACCCCCACCCGCCCCCGCACCCGCACCCGCACCCGCACCCGCACCCGCACCCGCACCCGCACCTGCTCCCGCACCCGCACCCGCAGACCGCCCGCACCCGCACCCGCACACGCGCCACCTCCCGCACCCGCACCCGCACACTGCCCGCTCCCGCACCCGCACCCGCACCCGCACCCGCACCCGCACCCGCACCCGCACCCGCACCCGCACCCGCACCCGCACCCGCACCCGCACCCGCACCCGCACCCGCACCCCCCCCCCACCCGCACCCGCACCCGCACCCGCACCCGCACCCGCACCCACACCCCCACCCCCACCCCCACCCCCCCCCCCACCCGCACCCCCCCCCGCCCCCGCACCCGCACCCGCACCCGCACCCGCACCCGCACCCGCACCCGCACCCGCACCCGCACCCGCACACTGCCCGCGCCCGCACCCGCACCCGCACCCGCACCCGCACCCGCACCCGCAGACCGCCTGCACCCGCACCCGCACACTGGCTTGCATCGATAACTCGCGCATCGCTGTGCGCGGCCCCTCGGCGCCTGTTGGTGTGTCGATTTCGCAGCTTGGTTTTGCTTTCTAATAGATCAGAAGAAAACGAAAAATCAGAAGACCGTCATACAAGCCGTCAGAACAACGAAGCCGCCTCCCAGCATTGCCTCCCTCTACGTACACCGTTGTTGCCTTTTCCTTTTCGCGGCTGCGGAGTAACCCGTACCTCTGTGCAGGCATACTCGCCCACCCGCACACACACATCGACAGACACACGAACCGAACGAAAGGCACGTGACGAGAGCAGCACCCAGGCGCACGTGCCTTCTGCGAGACTCTCCCACTGCTCATCTTCGGTTCCCCTCTCTTTTCCCCTGCATCGTTTTCTCCAACGGGTGTTCATCTGCGCGATCTCGGCGTTTCTCGAGACATAGTGAAGTCTCGCCTCGCCCTTCGTCTTGCTCGGCATACCGTCGCCCCCCTCCTTCGCCGTTCTTTCTCACCCGCTCGTGAAAGAAGCTTGACATCTGTCCTCCGTGTTTGGGCGAGTGTCTTGCTCTCTGTCCCCCCTCTCTGCCCTCGCCCCCTCGGTGCGTCTGGTGGAATTTGCGTTTTTGTAGATTCCCGTAGTTGTCACCTCGGTTCAAATTCTTTTTCTTTTACAGGAATAGATCCTTGTGTGTTTGCACACCTTCCGTGTACGTTGTCGTTACTGCGTCACTCGGTTGCAGACACCCCTTTCCGTCGATTATATATACCTTTCTTTCGCCCTTGTTTGGTAAACCTGTTTTCATTCTTTCGTCTCCCTATATATTCATTTTTCCCATCCGCGTCTCTTCCTGTCCCTCACTCCCTCGGTGCGTCTAGTGGAATTTGCGTTTCTCTTGCAGATTCCCGTAGTTGTCACCTCGGTTCAAATTCTTTTTCTTTTACAGGCATAGATCCTTGTGTGTTTGCACGCCGTCCGTGATCGCTGTGGCTACTGCGTCACTCGGTTGCAGACACCCCTTTCCGTCGATTATATATACCTTTCTTTCGCCCTTGTTTGGTAAACCTGTTTTCATTCTTTCGTCTCCCTATATATTCATTTTTCCCATCCGCGTCTCTTCCTGTCCCTCACTCCCTCGGTGCGTCTAGTGGAATTTGCGTTTCTCTTGCAGATTCCCGTAGTTGTCACCTCGGTTCAAATTCTTTTTCTTTTACAGGCATAGATCCTTGTGTGTTTGCACGCCGTCCGTGATCGCTGTGGCTACTGCGTCACTCGGTTGCAGACACCCCTTTCCGTCGATTATATATACCTTTCTTTCGCCCTTGTTTGGTAAACCTGTTTTCATTCTTTCGTCTCCCTATATATTCATTTTTCCCATCCGCGTCTCTTCCTGTCCCTCACTCCCTCGGTGCGTCTAGTGGAATTTGCGTTTCTCTTGCAGATTCCCGTAGTTGTCACCTCGGTTCAAATTCTTTTTCTTTTACAGGCATAGATCCTTGTGTGTTTGCACGCCGTCCGTGATCGCTGTGGCTACTGCGTCACTCGGTTGCAGACACCCCTTTCCGTCGATTATATATACCTTTCTTTCGCCCTTGTTTGGTAAACCTGTTTTCATTCTTTCGTCTCCCTATATATTCATTTTTCCCATCCGCGTCTCGTGTCTCCCGAGGCTCCTCTCTGTGCCCTCTGTGCCTGTGCGCGCTGCTCTACTCTCCCTTTCTCGTGTCGCAGAAGCGCACGTTCTCGCCCCCGCCGCCCTCCTTCACACGTCCTCAGGACAACAACCGCGAAGACGGGAAGCAAGCAAAAGGCGGCCCCCGCAGCCCCGTAAACACACAAGGAAACACACCAGTAAACACACAAGAAAACACACAAGGAAACACACCAGTAAACACACAAGAAACACACCAGTAAACACACAAGGAAACACACCAGAAAGCGGAGGCGGCAGGAAAAGCGAAGAACACCAACAGAAAGGGGAAACGGCGGCGCCGCAGAAACGGGTGGGAGAAGACGGCACACGTCGGCTGAGCCGTTGAGGCCGTATTTCCCCGCGTGCCTTCGTTGTTGTTGTTGTTGTTTTGTCTCTGTTTTTGTGTCTTCTCTCTCTCTCTCTTTGCTGCCCATCGCTCCTCCGTGCGCCTCATTTGTCTGCCCTCTCCCTCGCACTTTCTCGTGCCGCAGAAGCCCACGCTCCCGCCGCCTTCCCCCTTCCGCCCACATCCCTTCGGAACACCACGAGGACGGCAGATAAGAAAAGGCAGCTGCATCGTCGACGTTGAGATGCCGCTCCTTCCCAGCTGTGTGGTGGTTTTCTTCCTCCTCGTGTGTGTTTTGTGGAGGATGGAGGACGGAGCTGAGTTGTGCGCTGTGGGACTTGTGTCTTGTTTTGACGGCCGCGCCTTCCGGATGGCGATGCGAATCTCTTTTTTCCTCTTGGATGCTTTCCTGGCGTTCGTGAGGGCGCACTGTCCTCTTGCCCATCCGCTACTTTTTGTAGCCGGCGGACTCGTTGTGCACGTGTGTGTCCGCCTCGCGCTCTCTCTTTCGTTGGGCATGCGTGCTCTTCGCTCTTCATGCCCCGCCTTTCGTTGCTGGCAGGCTTCGCTGTGCACCACACCACTCCTCCAGGAAATCAGCCGTCACGACCCGCCGTCCACGAAGCGTGAGCAGGGCAGCCCAGATTGTAGCAACACGGAGCCGAGCCAGCGAGCATCACATCTTGATAGCCGTGGCACCGCAAATCCAGATCCTTCTAAAGCGGCTCTTCACACAGAGGTGATGCCGCAGTTGACAGTCGATACACTGCGCGTTCCGCAAGTCCGCGCCGAGTGCCCACTCGACTTCCCGCCGCTGTCGCCAGGAAACGGTCTTACTCCCACGCTTGCCGAGTGCGCACCCGACGCCGCGCCACAGCCGAGCAAGGTGTCGCCGGCGTCGGCAGTGGACGCTCTCCCTCCGACGCCTGCCGAGAGCGCATCCGACGCCCCGTCACAGCCGAGCGAGGCGGCGCCGGTGTCGGCAGTGGACGCTCTCCCTCCGACGCCTGCCGAGTGCGCATCCGACGCCGCGCCGCAGCCAAGCGAGATAACGGCGGCGAAACCTGATGCTACCGCGTCCCTGCCTCGTAAGCGGGAGCGCGATGGTTCGTGTGATTCGAGTTTCTCGCCGCGAAAAACTCGGCGCGCTCTTGACGCGTCCGCCCACACTACAGCGCCACAGCCGAGCGAGGCTGCACCGCTGCCGGCAGTGGACGCTGTCCCACGGACGCCTGCCGAGTGCGCATCCGACGCGGAGCCACAGCCGACCGAGGCTGCACCGCTGGCAGTGAACGTTGTCCCACCGACGCCTGCCGAGTGCGCATCCGACGCGGAGCCACAGCCGACCGAGGCTGCACCGCTGTCGGCAGTGGACGCTGTCCCACCGACGCCTGCCGAGTGCGCATCGGACGCCGAGCCACAGCCGACCGAGGCGGCACCGCTGTCGGCAGTGGACGCTGTCCCACCGACGCCTGCCGAGTGCGCATCCGACGCCGAGCCCCAGCTGACCGAGGCGGCACCGCTGTCGGCAGTGGACGTTGTCCCCCCGACGCCTGCCGAGTGCGCACCCGTCGCCGCGCCACAGCCGAGCGAGGCTGCACCGCTGTCGGCAGTGAACGTTGTCCCACCGACGCCTGCCGAGTGCGCATCCGACGCCGAGCCCCAGCCGACCGAGGCTGCACCGCTGTCGGCAGTGGACGTTGTCCCACCGACGCCTGCCGAGTGCGCACCGGTCGCCGCGCCACAGCCGACCGAGGCTGCACCGCTGTCGGCAGTGGACGTTGTCCCCCCGACGCCTGCCGAGTGCGCATCCGACGCCGAGCCACAGCCGACCGAGGCGGCACCGCTGTCGGCAGTGGACGTTGTCCCACCGACGCCTGCCGAGTGCGCATCCGACGCCGAGCCACAGCCGACCGAGGCGGCACCGCTGTCGGCAGTGGACGCTGTCCCACCGACGCCTGCCGAGTGCGCATCCGACGCCGAGCCCCAGCTGACCGAGGCTGCACCGCTGTCGGCAGTGGACGCTGTCCCACCGACGCCTGCCGAGTGCGCACCCGTCGCCGCGCCACAGCCGACCGAGGCGGCACCGCTGTCGGCAGTGGACGCTGTCCCACCGACGCCTGCCGAGTGCGCACCCGTCGCCGCGCACAGCCGACCGAGGCTGCACTGCTGGCCGCGGACGCTGTCCCACCGACGCCTGCCGAGTGCGCACCCGTCGCCGCGCCCCAGCCGACCGAGGCTGCACCGCTGCCAGTGGACGCTGTCCCACCGACGCCTGCCGAGTGCGCATCCGACGCGGCGCCCCAGCTGACCGAGGCTGCACCGCTGTCGGCAGTGGACGCTGTCTCACCGACGCCTGCCGAGTGCGCACCCGTAGCCGCGCCCCAGCTGACCGAGGCTGCACTGCTGGCCGCGGACGCTGTCCCACCGACGCCTGCCGAGTGCGCATCCGACGCGGAGCCACAGCCGACCGAGGCTGCACCGCTGTCGGCAGTGGACGCTGTCCCACCGACGCCTGCCGAGTGCGCATCCGACGCCGAGCCACAGCCGACCGAGGCTGCACCGCTGTCGGCAGTGGACGCTGTCCCACCGACGCCTGCCGAGTGCGCACCCGTCGCCGCGCCACAGCCGACCGAGGCGCACCGCTGTCGGCAGTGGACGCTGTCCCACCGACGCCTGCCGAGTGCGCACCCGTCGCCGCGCCCACAGCCGACCGAGGCTGCACCGCTGGCAGTGGACGCTGTCCCACCGACGCCTGCCGAGTGCGCACCCGTCGCCGCGCCACAGCCGACCGAGGCTGCACCGCTGCCAGTGGACGCTGTCCCACCGACGCCTGCCGAGTGCGCATCCGACGCCGCGCCCCAGCCGACCGAGGCTGCACCGCTGTCGGCAGTGGACGCTGTCTCACCGACGCCTGCCGAGTGCGCACCCGTAGCCGCGCCCCAGCTGACCGAGGCTGCACTGCTGGCCGCGGACGCTGTCCCACCGACGCCTGCCGAGTGCGCACCCGTCGCCGCGCCACAGCCGACCGAGGCTGGCACTGCTGGCCGCGGACGCTGTCCCACCGACGCCTGCCGAGTGCGCACCCGTCGCCGCGCCCCAGCCGACCGAGGCTGCACCGCTGCCAGTGGACGCTGTCCCACCGACGCCTGCCGAGTGCGCATCCGACGCGGCGCCCCAGCTGACCGAGGCTGCACCGCTGTCGGCAGTGGACGCTGTCCCACCGACGCCTGCCGAGTGCGCACCCGTCGCCGCGCCCCAGCCGACCGAGGCTGCACCGCTGCCAGTGGACGCTGTCCCACCGACGCCTGCCGAGTGCGCATCCGACGCGGCGCCCCAGCTGACCGAGGCTGCACTGCTGTCGGCAGTGGACGCTGTCCCACCGACGCCTGCCGAGTGCGCACCCGTAGCCGCGCCCCAGCCGACCGAGGCTGCACCGCTGGCAGTGGACGCTGTCCCACCGACGCCTGCCGAGTGCGCATCCGACGCGGCGCCGCAGCCGAGCGAGGTCTTGCGGATGTTTGCTGGTGATGCTTCACCTCGAAGGAATATCGCCCCTCACCACCGTGCGGAGGGAGGCACCGTTATTGCGATGCGGCCGACCTCTTCAAGGTGCAGAGAGGACGCGGCTCGTGCGGAGGCGTGGCTTGCTACGGTTTTTGGTGGGTGGCCGAAACCTAAGCTGTCGCCGCCTTCCCGCTGTCCGAAGGTGGTCTCGCGGGCGTCCGCCAACGCTCCACAGTCGAGCGAGGCTGCACCGCTGTCGGCAGTGGACGCTGTCCCACCGACGCCTGCCGAGTGCGCATCTGACGCCGCGCCAGAGTTGGGTGATTCGGCGCCGGTCTCGCTCAGCCGCACTCGCCCTCCAACGCCTGTCGAGTGCGGATCCGATGCCGTGCCAGAGCTGGGTGATTCGGCGCCGGTCTCGCTCAGCCGCACTCGCCCTCCAACGCCTGTCGAGTGCGGATCCGATGCCGCGCCAGAGCTGGGTGATTCGGCGCCGGTCTCGCTCAGCCGCACTCGCCCTCCAACGCCTGTCGAGTGCGCATCTGACGCCGCGCCAGAGCTGGGTGATTCGGCGCCGGTCTCGCTCAGCCGCACTCGCCCTCCAACGCCTGTCGAGTGCGCATCTGACGCCGCGCCAGAGCTGGGTGATTCGGCGCCGGTCTCGCTCAGCCGCACTCGCCCTCCAACGGCTGTCGAGTGCGGATCCGATGCCGCGCCAGAGCTGGGTGATTCGGCGCCGGTCTCGCTCAGCCGCACTCGCCCTCCAACGCCTGTCGAGTGCGCATCTGACGCCGCGCCAGAGCTGGGTGATTCGGCGCCGGTCTCGCTCAGCCGCACTCGCCTTCCCATGCGGGTCGAAGTCGGATTCGACGCTGTGCTACTGTCGAGGGAGTCCGTTCCACCGCTGCTATTACGTGGAGTTTGTGCTGAGGTTGAGTTGGCAGCGGCGCTTGCTGCGGTTGCGGCGCGCAAAGCAGTGAGGCCTGCGCCTGCTTACAGCAGCTGTCACACGCCCATGTATGCGGAACTGCGCGCCGCGTTGGACGGTGGGAGGGCGGTGACGGCGAGTGTGAACCGTCTTCGTTCTCAGGCTTACGGGTCGCCAGTGCCGTATGCCGCGTTGCACGGGAGTACGACAGTGCCGCCGGCGCAATTCGATGACTATTCTCCGACTTTTGCGCACCCTGCGTGGTATCATCCGTTGGACGCGCTCATTGCGGTGGAGCCAGCGTCTGCTTACAGCAGCTCTGACACGCCCATGCATGCGCAGCTGCGCGCCGCGTTTGACGGTGGGAGGGCGGTGAGGCACCTGTCCTGCCCTTTACGTCCTTCAAAGGGTATTGCGTCTGAGTTGGGTGCGGCACCACAGCCGACCGAGGCGGCGGCCCAACGCGACGCGACGGCGTTTTCGCGTCATAAGCGGGCGCGCGATGATGCGTCTGATTCCAGCTTGTGGCCCCGGCGGCGGCGCTTCTCACGCCCGCTTGATCGGGAGCCGCCGACTGTTCCGCAAGTGACGCTGCCGCGAAATAATCGGCGCGCGTCTCGAGCGTCCGCCCACAATGCAGAGCCACAGCCGACCGAGGCGGCGCCGGTGCTGGCAGTGGACGCTGTCCCACCGACGCCTGCCGAGAGCGCATCCGACGCCGCGCCACAGCCGAGCGAGGCGGCGCCGGTGCTGGCCGCGGACGCTGTCCCTCCGACGCCTGCCGAGTGCGCATCCGACGCCGCGCCACAGCCGAGCGAGGCGGCACCGCTGTCGGCAGTGGACGCTGTCCCACCGACGCCTGCCGAGTGCGCATCCGACGCCGAGCCACAGCCGAGCGAGGCGGCACCGCTGTCGGCAGTGGACGTTGTCCCACCGACGCCTGCCGAGTGCGCACCCGTCGCCGCGACACAGCCGAGCGAGGCTGCGGCCCAACGCGACGCGACGGCGTCTTCGCGTCATAAGCGGGCGCGCGATGATGCGTCTGATTCCAGTTTCCGGCCCCGGCGGCGGCGCTTCTCACGTCCGCTTCATTGGGAGCCGCCGACTGTTCCGCAAGTGACGCTGCCGCGGAATGCTCGGCGCGCGCCTCGAGCGTTCGCCCACAATGCAGAGCCACAGCCGACCGAGGCGGCGCCGGTGCTGGCAGTGGACGCTGTCCCACCGACGCCTGCCGAGAGCGCATCCGACGCCGCGCCACAGCCGAGCGAGGCGGCGCCGGTGCTGGCCGCGGACGCTGTCCCTCCGACGCCTGCCGAGTGCGCATCCGACGCCGCGCCACAGCCGAGCGAGGCGGCACCGCGGCTGGCAGTGGACGCTGTCCCCCCGACGCCTGCCGAGTGCGCACCCGTCGCCGCGACACAGCCGAGCGAGGCTGCGGCCCAACGCGACGCGACGGCGTCTTCGCGTCATAAGCGGGCGCGCGATGATGCGTCTGATTCCAGTTTCCGGCCCCGGCGGCGGCGCTTCTCACGTCCGCTTCATTGGGAGCCGCCGACTGTTCCGCAAGTGACGCTGCCGCGGAATGCTCGGCGCGCGCCTCGAGCGTCCGCCCACAATGCAGCGCGACAGCCGAGCGATTCGGCGCCGGTGTCACTTAGCCGCACTCGCCCACCAACGCCTGCCGAGCGCGCACCTGACGCCCCTCCACAGCCGAGCGAGGTCTCGCGGATGTTTGCAGGCGATGCTTCACGTCGAAGGAATTTCGCCCCTCACCACCGTGCGGAGGGAGGCAGCGTTATTGCGATACGGCCGACTTCTGCAAGCTGCAGAGAGGACGCGGCTCGCGCGGCGGCGCAGCGTGCTGCGGTGTTTGGTGGGTGGCCGACACTGGAGCTCTCGCCGCCTTCCCGCTGTCCGAAGGTGGTCTCGCGGCGTCCGCCAACGCTCCACAGTCGAGCGAGGCTGCACCGCTGGCAGTGGACGCTGTCCCACCGACGCCTGCCGAGTGCGCATCGGACGCCGAGCCACAGCCGACCGAGGCGGCGCCGCTGTCGGCAGTGGACGCTGTCCCACCGACGCCTGCCGAGTGCGCATCGGACGCCGAGCCACAGCCGACCGAGGCGGCACCGCTGTCGGCAGTGGACGCTGTCCCACCGACGCCTGCCGAGTGCGCATCGGACGCCGAGCCACAGCCGAGCGAGGCGGCACCGCTGTCGGCAGTGGACGCTGTCCCACCGACGCCTGCCGAGTGCGCATCCGACGCGGAGCCACAGCCGACCGAGGCTGCACCGCTGGCAGTGGACGCTGTCCCACCGACGCCTGCCGAGTGCGCATCGGACGCCGAGCCGCAGCCGACCGAGGCTGCACCGCTGGCAGTGGACGCTGTCCCACCGACGCCTGCCGAGTGCGCATCGGACGCCGAGCCGCAGCCGACCGAGGCGGCGCCGCTGTCGGCAGTGGACGCTGTCCCACCGACGCCTGCCGAGTGCGCATCCGACGCGGAGCCACAGCCGACCGAGGCGGCACCGCTGTCGGCAGTGGACACTGTCCCACCGACGCCTGCCGAGTGCGCATCGGACGCCGAGCCGCAGCCGAGCGAGGCTGCACCGCTGGCAGTGGACGCTGTCCCACCGACGCCTGCCGAGTGCGCATCGGACGCCGAGCCGCAGCCGACCGAGGCGGCGCCGCTGTCGGCAGTGGACGCTGTCCCACCGACGCCTGCCGAGTGCGCATCCGACGCGGAGCCACAGCCGACCGAGGCTGCACCGCTGGCAGTGGACGCTGTCCCACCGACGCCTGCCGAGTGCGCATCGGACGCCGAGCCGCAGCCGACCGAGGCGGCGCCGCTGTCGGCAGTGGACGCTGTCCCACCGATGCCTGCCGAGTGCGCATCGGACGCCGAGCCACAGCCGAGCGAGGCTGCACCGCTGTCGGCAGTGGGGGCTCCGTGTTGCATGTGCCGCAGAAGCGTGCGGGATCTCGCGTCTGATCGCAGGAAAGCGAGGCGGCGGCGCTGTGTCTTACGGAGGGTGAAGACGTCGCGGCGGTCTAACTGCCGCGGTGTCTGCGCGCGCCCGCCGGGTGCGCCTTCTCGGTCATGCGCGAGAGACGGATGGCAGTCTGTGTTAGGTGTGATCCGTAGGTGGAAGTCGAAGGCTTTTGCTCCTGATCGGGGAGACATCGTGTGCAGTCCGCGGGGGTCCGCACCGACTGCCGCGCCACAGCCGACCGAGGCGGCACCGCTGTCGGCAGTGGACGCTGTCCCCCCGACGCCTGCCGAGTACGCATCCGACGCCGAGCCGCTGCCGAGCGAGGCTGCACCGCTGTCGGCAGTGGACGCTGTCCCACCGACGCCTGCCGAGTGCGCATCCGACGCCGAGCCACAGCCGAGCGAGGCTGCACCGCTGTCGGCAGTGGGGGCTCCGTGTTGCATGTGCCGCAGAAGCGTGCGGGATCTCGCGTCTGATCGCAGGGAAGCGAGGCGGCGGCGCTGTGTCTTACGGAGGGTGAAGACGTCGCGGCGGTCTAACCGCCGCGGTCTCAGCCCATGCGTGCCGGCTGCCGCGTCGCGCTCACGCCTGAGAGGCGGATGGCATTCTCTGGTGCGTATGCTGCGTAGATTGTACAGAAGCGCTTTGTTTTTCGGACATCGGCTGATTTCCCGCCGTTCTCGCGCCTCCGCACGAGATGCGGCGCCACAGCTCAGCGAGGCGTTAACGCTGCCAGGTCAGAACGATTTGCCGGCGGTTGTCCTGCCAGCCTCGCGTGTCGTGTTGGACCCGGGCAGGGCGCCCCTGCCGGTTTCTGCGCACTGTATGGCTGACTCGTAGGTGGGGGCTGCGTGGTGTGCAGGGTGCTACGGTGCGGCGAGAAGCAGTCTTGCGCCGGTGGGTAGAGGGGCAAGTGAGTAACGACACCGCACCGAGAGGCGTTGAGAGTGAGGGGGTTCTCGCCGGAACCCTTCGTGGCACTTGTAGCCGTGTGGGCCGCTGTGGCGGATGGTGAAATTGCGGCCGCGAGAACCAGAGGGCATCCGCGCGGACGGAGAATGCAGAGGCGCTGACGTGTCCTCTGCTGCGCGATGACTCAGCACATCTGGATAAACTGGCGGTCGCTTGTAAACTGCCCGTGGAGCTGCTGCGTCGCCGGCTGGCACGGCACACCGTGAGGCGCGCATCACGAGTGGACTTGTGCGTATGCGCCGAACCCTCTGTCCGCCTTCCTTATTCTCCTGCTTCTGTTGGTGCCTTTTGCTGTTGTGTACACCTGTGCGCTCTCTTTATATATTTGTATGTTGTGTACACCCACGTCTCTTTATATATTTGTGTGTTGTGTACACCGACGTCTCTTTATATATTTGTGTGTTGTGTACACCCACGTCTCTCAATATATTTGTATGTTGTGTACACCGACGTCTCTTAATATATTTGTATGTTGTGTACACCCACGTCTCTTTATATATTTGTGTGTTGTGTACACCGACGTCTCTTTATATATTTGTGTGTTGTGTACACCCACGTCTCTCAATATATTTGTATGTTGTGTACACCGACGTCTCTTAATATATTTGTGTGTTGTGTACACCGACGTCTCTCAATATATTTGTGTGTTGTGTACACCGACGTCTCTCAATATATTTGTATGTTGTGTACACCGACGTCTCTTAATATATTTGTATGTTGTGTACACCGACGTCTCTTAATATATTTGTGTGTTGTGTACACCGACGTCTCTTTATATATTTGTGTGTTGTGTACACCGACGTCTCAATATATTTGTATGTTGTGTACACCGACGTCTCTCAATATATTTGTATGTTGTGTACACCGACGTCTCTTAATATATTTGTATGTTGTGTACACCGACGTCTCTCAATATATTTGTGTGTTGTGTACACCGACGTCTCTTTATATATTTGTATGTTGTGTACACCGACGTCTCTCAATATATTTGTATGTTGTGTACACCGACGTCTCTTAATATATTTGTATGTTGTGTACACCGACGTCTCTTAATATATTTGTGTGTTGTGTACACCGACGTCTCTTAATATATTTGTGTGTTGTGTACACCGACGTCTCTTTATATATTTGTGTGTTGTGTACACCCACGTCTCAATATATTTGTATGTTGTGTACACCGACGTCTCTCAATATATTTGTATGTTGTGTACACCGACGTCTCTTAATATATTTGTATGTTGTGTACACCGACGTCTCTTAATATATTTGTGTGTTGTGTACACCGACGTCTCTTTATATATTTGTGTGTTGTGTACACCCACGTCTCAATATATTTGTATGTTGTGTACACCGACGTCTCTCAATATATTTGTATGTTGTGTACACCGACGTCTCTCAATATATTTGTATGTTGTGTACACCCACGTCTCTCAATATATTTGTATGTTGTGTACACCGACGTCTCTTAATATATTTGTATGTTGTGTACACCGACGTCTCTCAATATATTTGTGTGTTGTGTACACCGACGTCTCTTTATATATTTGTATGTTGTGTACACCGACGTCTCTTAATATATTTGTATGTTGTGTACACCGACGTCTCTCAATATATTTGTATGTTGTGTACACCGACGTCTCTCAATATATTTGTATGTTGTGTACACCGACGTCTCTTAATATATTTGTGTGTTGTGTACACCGACGTCTCTTTATATATTTGTATGTTGTGTACACCGACGTCTCTCAATATATTTGTATGTTGTGTACACCGACGTCTCTTAATATATTTGTATGTTGTGTACACCGACGTCTCTTAATATATTTGTGTGTTGTGTACACCGACGTCTCTTAATATATTTGTGTGTTGTGTACACCGACGTCTCTTTATATATTTGTGTGTTGTGTACACCCACGTCTCAATATATTTGTATGTTGTGTACACCGACGTCTCTCAATATATTTGTATGTTGTGTACACCGACGTCTCTTAATATATTTGTATGTTGTGTACACCGACGTCTCTTAATATATTTGTGTGTTGTGTACACCGACGTCTCTTTATATATTTGTGTGTTGTGTACACCCACGTCTCAATATATTTGTATGTTGTGTACACCGACGTCTCTCAATATATTTGTATGTTGTGTACACCGACGTCTCTCAATATATTTGTATGTTGTGTACACCTGTGCGCTCTCTTTATATATTTGTATGTTGTGTACACCGACGTCTCTTAATATATTTGTGTGTTGTGTACACCGACGTCTCTTTATATATTTGTGTGTTGTGTACACCGACGTCTCAATATATTTGTATGTTGTGTACACCGACGTCTCTCAATATATTTGTATGTTGTGTACACCGACGTCTCTCAATATATTTGTATGTTGTGTACACCGACGTCTCTTAATATATTTGTATGTTGTGTACACCGACGTCTCTCAATATATTTGTATGTTGTGTACACCGACGTCTCTTAATATATTTGTATGTTGTGTACACCGACGTCTCTTAATATATTTGTATGTTGTGTACACCGACGTCTCTTAATATATTTGTGTGTTGTGTACACCGACGTCTCTTTATATATTTGTGTGTTGTGTACACCCACGTCTCTCAATATATTTGTATGTTGTGTACACCGACGTCTCAATATATTTGTATGTTGTGTACACCGACGTCTCTTTATATTTGTGTGTTGTGTACACCCACGTCTCAATATATTTGTATGTTGTGTACACCGACGTCTCAATATATTTGTATGTTGTGTACACCGACGTCTCTCAATATATTTGTATGTTGTGTACACCTGTGCGCTCTCTTAATATATTTGTATGTTGTGTACACCGACGTCTCTTTATATATTTGTGTGTTGTGTACACCGACGTCTCAATATATTTGTATGTTGTGTACACCGACGTCTCAATATATTTGTATGTTGTGTACACCGACGTCTCTTAATATATTTGTGTGTTGTGTACACCGACGTCTCAATATATTTGTATGTTGTGTACACCCACGTCTCAATATATTTGTATGTTGTGTACACCGACGTCTCTTAATATATTTGTATGTTGTGTACACCGACGTCTCTCAATATATTTGTATGTTGTGTACACCGACGTCTCTTTATATATTTGTGTGTTGTGTACACCCACGTCTCAATATATTTGTATGTTGTGTACACCGACGTCTCAATATATTTGTATGTTGTGTACACCGACGTCTCTCATATATTTGTATGTTGTGTACACCTGTGCGCTCTCTTAATATATTTGTATGTTGTGTACACCGACGTCTCTTTATATATTTGTGTGTTGTGTACACCGACGTCTCAATATATTTGTATGTTGTGTACACCGACGTCTCAATATATTTGTATGTTGTGTACACCGACGTCTCTTAATATATTTGTGTGTTGTGTACACCGACGTCTCATATATTTGTATGTTGTGTACACCCACGTCTCAATATATTTGTATGTTGTGTACACCGACGTCTCTTATATATTTGTATGTTGTGTACACCGACGTCTCTCATATATTTGTATGTTGTGTACACCGACGTCTCTTTATATATTTGTGTGTTGTGTACACCCACGTCTCAATATATTTGTATGTTGTGTACACCGACGTCTCAATATATTTGTATGTTGTGTACACCGACGTCTCTCAATATATTTGTATGTTGTGTACACCTGTGCGCTCTCTTAATATATTTGTGTGTTGTGTACACCGACGTCTCTTTATATATTTGTGTGTTGTGTACACCGACGTCTCAATATATTTGTATGTTGTGTACACCGACGTCTCTTAATATATTTGTGTGTTGTGTACACCGACGTCTCTTTATATATTTGTATGTTGTGTACACCGACGTCTCTTAATATTTGTATGTTGTGTACACCCACGTCTCAATATATTTGTATGTTGTGTACACCGACGTCTCTTAATATATTTGTATGTTGTGTACACCGACGTCTCTCAATATATTTGTATGTTGTGTACACTGTGCGCTCTCTTAATATATTTGTATGTTGTGTACACCAGCGTCTCTTTATATATTTGTGTGTTGTAAATAAATATATATATATCTGTTATAAAGGTGTGTATGTTGTAAAGGCGTGTGTGTATGTTGTAAAGGCGTGTGTGTGTGTTGTAAAGGCGTGTGTGTGTTGTAAAGGCGTGTGTGTGTTGTAAAGGCGTGTGTGTGTTGTAAAGGCGTGTGTGTGTGTTGTAAAGGCGTGTGTGTATGTTGTAAAGGCGTGTGTGTGTTTGTAAAGGCGTGTGTGTGTGTTGTAAAGGCGTGTGTGTATGTTGTAAAGGCGTGTGTGTATGTTGTAAAGGCGTGTGTGTGTTGTAAAGGCGTGTGTGTGTGTTGTAAAGGCGTGTGTGTGTTGTAAAGGCGTGTGTGTGTGTTGTAAAGGCGTGTGTGTGTGTTGTAAAGGCGTGTGTGTGTGTTGTAAAGGCGTGTGTGTGTTGTAAAGTGTGTGTGTGTTGTAAAGGCGTGTGTGTGTGTTGTAAAGGCGTGTGTGTATGTTGTAAAGGCGTGTGTGTGTTGTAAAGGCGTGTGTGTGTGTTGTAAAGGCGTGTGTGTATGTTGTAAAGGCGTGTGTGTGTTTGTAAAGGCGTGTGTGTGTGTTGTAAAGGCGTGTGTGTATGTTGTAAAGGCGTGTGTGTGTGTGTTGTAAAGGCGTGTGTGTGTGTTGTAAAGGCGTGTGTGTGTGTTGTAAAGCGTGTGTGTGTGTTGTAAGGCGTGTGTGTATGTTGTAAAGGCGTGTGTGTATGTTGTAAAGCGTGTGTGTGTGTTGTAAAGGGTGTGTGTGTGTTGTAAAGGCGTGTGTGTATGTTGTAAAGGCGTGTGTGTGTGTGTTGTAAAGGCGTGTGTGTGTGTTGTAAAGGCGTGTGTGTGTGTTGTAAAGGCGTGTGTGTATGTTGTAAAGGCGTGTGTGTGTTGTAAAGGCGTGTGTGTGTGTTGTAAAGGCGTGTGTGTATGTTGTAAAGGCGTGTGTGTGTGTGTTGTAAAGGCGTGTGTGTGTTGTAAAGGCGTGTGTGTATTTGTAAAGGCGTGTGTGTGTGTTGTAAAGGCGTGTGTGTGTTGTAAAGGCGTGTGTGTGTGTTGTAAAGGCGTGTGTGTATGTTGTAAAGGCGTGTGTGTGTGTTGTAAAGGCGTGTGGTGTGTTGTAAAGGCGTGTGTGTATGTTTGTAAGGTGTGTGTGTTTGTTGTAAGGCGTGTGTTGTGTTGTAAAGGCGTGTGTGTGTGTTGTAAAGGCGTGTGTGTATGTTGTAAAGGCGTGTGTGTGTGTTGTAAAGGCGTGTGTGTGTTGTAAAGCGTGTGTGTGTGTTGTAAAGGCGTGTGTGTGTGTTGTAAAGGCGTGTGTGTATGTTGTAAAGGCGTGTGTGTATGTTGTAAAGGCGTGTGTGTGTGTTGTAAAGGCGTGTGTGTGTGTTGTAAAGGCGTGTGTGTGTGTGTGTAAAGGCGTGTGTGTATGTTGTAAAGGCGTGTGTGTGTGTTGTAAAGGCGTGTGTGTGTGTTGTAAAGGCGTGTGTGTATGTTGTAAAGGCGTGTGTGTGTGTGTTGTAAAGGCGTGTGTGTGTGTTGTAAGGCGTGTGTGTGTGTTGTAAAGGCGTGTGTGTATGTTGTAAAGGCGTGTGTGTGTTGTAAAGGCGTGTGTGTGTGTTGTAAAGGCGTGTGTGTATGTTGTAAAGGCGTGTGTGTGTTTGTTGTAAAGGGTGTGTGTGTGTTGTAAAGGCGTGTGTGTGTTTGTAAAGGCGTGTGTGTGTGTTGTAAAGGCGTGTGTGTGTGTTTGTAAAGGCGTGTGTGTGTGTTGTAAAGGCGTGTGTGTGTGTTGTAAAGGCGTGTGTGTATGTTGTAAAGGCGTGTGTGTATGTTGTAAAGGCGTGTGTGTGTTGTAAAGGCGTGTGTGTGTGTTGTAAAGGCGTGTGTGTGTTGTAAAGGCGTGTGTGTGTTGTAAAGGCGTGTGTGTGTGTTGTAAAGGCGTGTGTGATGTTGTAAAGGCGTGTGTGTGTTGTAAAGGCGTGTGTGTGTTGTAAAGGCGTGTGTGTGTGTTGTAAAGGCGTGTGTGTGTGTTGTAAAGGGCGTGTGTGTATGTTGTAAAGGCGTGTGTGT